>JAVTVJ010001697.1:0-50530 GCA_034509425.1 Eopsaltria australis | reverse complement strand
TTAGCAAACCGTTCTGCGGCCATCAGGAACACTGCCACGCCCGGCCCCAACATCCCACGAAGATGGTGATAGAATACATACCATTGTAACCTAAGACATTATCCACCCCTTATTCTATCACCATCTATGTGATACCCAAACCAGTACCCCCTTTATATATATATATACATATACAATGAAACTTTACACACAGTTCTCACTTAAAATTAAGTTTCCTTGTGGTACACAGTGGGTTTCCCCATCTTTCTGCATTACCCACCAAGTGTAACCAGGTCCTTGAGCAAAAACAGCCCTGCGGATAGGTTTGCCTTTGTCTGAGGTGGGACTAATCCAAACAGTCTTTCCTAAAATACCTCTCATGTGTACCACAGGGACTCTGTCTCCGTCCACTGTGTGCAAGGGTTCAGACTGGGCAGGACCAGCTCTACTGATGGAGCCTCGTGTGTTGACCATCTAGGTGGCCTTTGCTAAGTTCCTTTCTTAATTTTTGAAGGTCCCCCTGCCAAGTGCCTTCAGGGTGGTCTTAAGTAGTCCATTGCACCGTTCAACTTTCTCGGCAGCTGGTGCATGATAAGGGATATATCTACTCGATGCTATGTTCTCTGGTTCAGCTGTTTATAAGGCCATTTTTGAAATGGGTCCCATTGTCCGACTCAATTCTCTCAGGGGTGCCATGTCTCCACAAGACTTGCTTTTCTAGGCTTAAGATGGTGTTTCGGGCGGTAGCATGAGGCACAGCATAGGTCTCCAACTATCTAGTGGTTGCTTCTACCATGGTCAGCATGTAGCGCTTGCCTTGGCGGGTTTGGGGAAGGGTGATGTAGTCAATTTGCCAGGCTTCCCCATACCTATACTTCGACCATCGTCCACCGTATCACAGAGGCCTCACCTGCTTGGCCTGCTTGATCATGGATGACCTGTAAGATGCTGTCCGTGGTCAAGTCCACCCCTCGGTCACCAGCCTATCGGTATGCTTCCATCTCATCCCTATGACCAGAGGCATCATGGCCCAACGAGCTAGAAATAATTCTCCCTTGTGGCTGCCAGCTAGATCTACCTGTATACTCTCAGTTTGAAGCTTGGCCACCTGCTCGTGTTACGTGCTTTTCATTGTCCGACTCTTGGGTACAGTGCATCCACATGTCGAACTTTCACAGTCAGCCTCTCTACTCGGGGGGTAGCGATGTCCTGCCAAATCCTCAGCGTCCCAGATGCGAAGCAGCCAGGTCAGGATGGATTCATTTGTCTGGCGGGTGAACTCCCTCCGTAGGTCACGCAGCTCACCCAGGGATAAAGAGCGAGTGATGATCTCTGGCTCCGTCTCTTCTGCTTGGTGCGAAGGTCCAGCCTCCTCCTCATCGGTCACTGTGCAGGCTGATTTGCTCCTGGTTTTTTTTTTCTGAAGGGGGGCAACTGCTACTGGCTTAGGTTGTTCTGGCTTGGTGATGGCTTGTGTGGAGACTGTCGTTTCTTTCAGTCTCTTTTTCCTCTATGATTGTTCAGGTACGGTGCCTGTTGTTCTGCTGCTTTTCTTGTCCTCATCCTGAGGATACTGTGCTGCATCGAGCATTGTTCTGACTCTAAGCATGGTGTACACAGTGCTGGCTGTACAAAGAAGACAAAGCAGAACTAACAGCAAGATTATACTATCTTTGACATCTAAAGGGAACTCAATATTTTCAAAAACTGTTGTGTCAGGTCTGAAAGGCTGAAAGAAACCATTCTCTACTCTTTCCCCTAGGGGCTGGGTGCGATTGTTGAGGAGGCCCCAGATGTAACAGCCCATACCAGGACAAGCAAACAAAATTGAGTATATATTCCGAATGGTGTTCATTGCCTCGGAGGTTATTATGCAATAGACATAGTAAACTAGTAAAGCAATTTTTATACGATACCCCGGCCTACACAGGAGCATTACCACAGGCAGGTAATTCCCTGTCTGCGGAAATATATACAGAGCAAGGTACAGGACACATGTAAATATGTTGAGTATCATGGTGAATAGGTGGATTCTAGAACACAAAATTGTAATTCTGACTTTCCTCAGGGCCTGGCCTCAAGTTTGGGCGCCAAAAAATGTGGTAGTTTGAAAGCAAATCAGTGAGAGGCTCAAAGTCAGAACTACAATTTAATAGGAAAAATGTAGTAATACAAAAAAAAGAAACCACTGACAGAGTCAGAATACAACCTGACACTCTGTCGGTCAGGGTGTTGGTAGTAGTCTGCTTAGAAGGTGGTTGCAGTCCTCTGGGAGTGATAGATGCGGTTCTGTTGAAGCAATGATCTTGAGAAAGGTGTAGTTCTCCTCTGAAGGTCCAGTGGTGGTGTAGAAGGGTCTGGTCTTCCTCTGGGAATCCCGTGGGAAAAGCTGCCTATAGTGCTTCAAATCTCAGTTTATATGCAGATCGGGATACATTGGTTCCTCCCCCTGGGCGGGGCATCTCACAATGGGATGATGAGCCACTATCTGCAATGTTCGGGGTAAGTGAAGTGCCCATCCGGCCCCAACGACCGGCCCATTAGCAAACCGTTCTGCGGCCATCAGGAACGCTACCACGCCCGGCCCCAACATCCCACGAAGATGGTGATAGAATACATACCATTGTAACCTAAGACATTATCCACCCCTTATTCTATCACCATCTATGTGATACCCAAACCAGTACCCCCTTTATATATATATATACATATACAATGAAACTTTACACACAGTTCTCACTTAAAATTAAGTTTCCTTGTGGTACACAATGGGTTTCCCCATCTTTCTGCATTACCCACCAAGTGTAACCAGGTCCTTGAGCAAAAACAACCCCGTGGATGGGTTTGCCTTTGTCTGAGGTGGGACTAATCTAAACAGTCTTTCCTAAAATACCTTTCATGTGTACCACAGGGACTCTGTCTCCATCCACTGTGTGCAAGGGTTCAGACTGGGCAGGACCAGCTCGATTGATGGAGCCTCGTGTGTTGACCATCCAGGTGGCCTTTGCTAAGTTCACTTCCCAATTTTTGAAGGTCCCCCTGCCAAGTGCCTTCAGGGTGGTCTTAAGTAGTCCATTGCACCGTTCAACTTTCCCGGCAGCTGGTGCATGATAAGGGATATGATATATCCACTCGATGCCATGTTCTCTGGCCCAGCTGTTTATAAGGCCATTCTTGAAATGGGTCCCGTTGTCCGACTCAATTCTCTCAGGGGTGCCATGTCTCCACAGGACTTGCTTTTCCAGGCCTAAGATGGTGTTTCGGGCAGTAGCATGAGGCACAGCATAGGTCTCCAACCATCCAGTGGTTGCTTCCACCATGGTCAGCATGTAGCGCTTGCCTTGGCGGGTTTGGGGAAGGGTGATGTAGTCAATTTGCCAGGCTTCCCCATACCTATACTTCGACCATCGTCCACCGTATCACAGAGGCCTCACCTGCTTGGCCTGCTTGATCATGGATGACCTGTAAGATGCTGTCCGTGGTCAAGTCCACCCCTCGGTCACAAGCCTATCGGTATGTTCCATCTCATCCCTGATGACCAGAGGCATCATGGGCCCAACGAGCTAGAAATAATTCTCCCTTGTGCTGCCAGTCTAGATCTACCTGTGATACTCTCAGTTTGGCAGCTTGGTCCACCTGCTCGTTGTTACGATGCTTTTCATTGGTCCGACTCTTGGGTACATGTGCATCCACATGTCGAACTTTCACAGTCAGCCTCTCTACTCGGGTAGCGATGTCCTGCCAAATCTCAGCGGCCCAGATGCGAAGCAGCCAGGTCAAGATGGATTAATTTGTCTGGCGGGTGAACTCCCTCCGTAGGTCACGCAGCTCACCCAGGGATAAAGAGCGAGTGATGATCTCTGGCTCCGTCTCTTCTGCTTGGTGCGAAGGTCTAGCCTCCTCCTCATCGGTCACTGTGTGGGCTGATTTGCTCCTGGTTTTCTTTTTCTGAAGGGGGGCAACTGCTACTGGCTTAGGCTGTTCTGGCTTGGTGATGGCTTGTGTGGAGACTCTGTCGTTTCTTTCAGTCTCTTTTTCCTCTATGACAGTTTGTTTAGATACGGTGCCTGTTCTGCTGCTTTTCTTGTCCTCATCCTGAGGATACTGTGCCGCATCGAGCATTGTTCTGACTCTAAGCATGGTGTACACAGTGCAGGCTGTACAAAGAAGACAAAGCAGAACTAACAGCAAGATTATACCATCTTTGACATCCAAAGGGAACTCAATATTTTCAAAAACTGTTGTGTCAGGTCTGAAAGGCTGAAAGAAACTATTCTCTACTCTTTCCCCTAGGGGCTGGGTGCGATTGTTGAGGAGGCCCCAGATGTAACAGCCCACACCAGGACAAGCAAACAAAATTGAGTATATATTCCGAATGGTGTTCATTGCCTCGGAGGTTATCATGCAATAGACATAGTAAACTAGTAAAGCAATTTTTCTACGATACCCCGGCCTACACAGGAGCATTACCACAGGCAGGTAATTCCCTGTCTGCGGAAATATATACAGAGCAAGGTACAGGACACATGTAAGTATGTTGAGTATCATGGTGAATAGGTGGCTTCTAGAACACAAAATTGTAACTCTGACTTTCCTCAGGGCCTGGCCCCACATTGGGCGCCAAAAAATGTGGTAGTTTGAAAGCAAATCAGTGAGAGGCTCAAAGTCAGAACTACAATTTAATAGGAAAAATGTAGTAATACAAAAAAAAGAAACCACTGACAGAGTCAGAATACAACCTGACACTCTGTCGGTCAGGGTGTTGGTAGTAGTCCACTTAGAAGGTGGTTGCAGTCCTCTGGGAGTGATAGATGTGGTTCTGTTGAAGCAGTGATCTTGTGAAAGGTGTAGTTCTCCTCTGAAGGTCCAGTGGTGGTGTAGAAGGGTCTGGTCTTCCTCTGGGAATCCCGTGGAAAAAGCTGCCTATAGTGCTTCAAATCTCAGTTTATATGCAGATCGGGATATATTGGTTCCTCCCCCTGGGCGGGGCATCTCACAATGGGATGATGAGCCACTATTTGCAATGTTTGGGGTGAGTGAAGTGCCCATCCGGCCCCAACGACCGGCCCATTAGGAAACCATTCTGCAGCCATCAGGAACACTGCCATGTTTGGCCCTAGCGACCGGCTTATTAGCAAACCGTTCTGCGGCCATCAGGAACACTGCCACGCCCGGCCCCAACATCCCACAAAGATGGTGATAGAATACATACCATTGTAACCTAAGACACCTATTTACAAACTGAAAGAAGGACTCATCATGCTGCTGGGTCACATCCACAAATTGCTCTGTAGGAGCAGCCATCTCAATGGTTTGAATCAGTGCTGCCACGCCTGTTTCTCGGCATTGACCCAACACAGCACGACTCATGGTAACCTGTCTTTTAGGGTCTTCAGAATTACCAAGTCCCATCAGGAGATCCACTCCAACTCCACGTCTGGGATCCTGCTGGTTCAATGTGGCATTGTGTGCTACCGTCCTGGCTGCAATCAGATGCCACTTTGATTCAAATATATCATATTTGACAGGCTGAAAGAGAACACGAGCCAAGCTTCTAATATCAGCTGGCACTAACAAGGCACCATGAAAAACTCTTATAAGCTGCATAACTTCTTTGGGGCCTAAACCATATTTTCCAACCTGCTGCCTAACTTCCATCAAGGACTTCCATGACAAAGTCTCATATCTATTCTGACCAGCACCGATGAAAACAGGGAAAGCCTGCACCCCTTGTGATTCTGCAGCATCTGCTGTGTCCTGCCCCTTGCTTATCACAGGGACTTGAGCTGGCACAGGGCTCTGAGATCTGCTGGCACACGCCTCACTGCGACGGGCTTTAGGACAATCATAAATTTCCTCTACTTTCACCTTAACATCTGCCCAGAATTTCGCCTTATCTCTGGCACGTACTGTCACCCTGCACTCCGGCAGGGTCCAGAGACCATCGGACGCAGACACGCCCTCCCGGGACCTGTGGTCCCAGGGCGGCTGCGGCTTCCTCACCGTTTCACCGCCTGCACCGAAAACAAATGCTTTGGGACTCGCTGCCTTTTCAGCTTTTACTTGTTTACGATGTCCCGCGGACAAAACTGCTGAGTCATCGCTGCCGGGATCCGCCATTGCGGCCTGGGTTGGGGCCTGGCCCTGCTCCCCCGGCTCCTGCGCGGGGGGGTGTCGGGCCGCTGAACGCGGAGGCTCCTCTGGCACGACTGCACATTCCCTCGGCAGCGCAGAGAACCCGGATGGGGTTGGGCGGGACTGAGCCGCCCGGCCGGGAATGGGAGGGAAGGAGACTGCGCCCATTAGGGTCCCGCGGGCAGCTTGGACCCCAAGCGTGGACTCCGCCCGCCGGGGTTCCGCCGCAGCTTCTGCAGCAGCCGGAGCCGGCGGCGCGGCTCCGGCGGTGCTTCCTGTGTTCCCAGCCTTTGAGCCCCTGGACCCGGCACTCGCCTGAGCGCCTCCACGTCCACAGGCAGCGGGCAGCTCAGGGATCGCGGGGGCGCCCCCGCCCCCGTGGGAGGGGGGGGTGGCGAGTGGCGTCATCATCCGATTCCTCGCTGGATACATCATCAGCCTCAGACACTGGCTCGCTTTCTGCCACCCCCGCGCCTGGGGGGTAACTGACAAGAACGCCGCAGTTTGGGCATTGCACTGTGCTGGCTTCCCATTCCCCCCTTTCGCCTAGCACCAGAAACGCGCAGGGAGGGGGCATTTCTTGCTGCCCCATCTCCCCCGCCGCGCGGGGGGGCAGTGACACCTGCTCCGCCAGTTCCCCGGAGTCGGGGAGGGGCGAAGCCGTCCAAACCGACTCCGCAGGACTTTCCAAAGCCAATCTCTCATCGGAAATCGGGGGGCTATCAATCCAAATTCTATCTCGTGGGGAATCATTCCCGCCCTCACTGTCTGGGCCAGGGGTTTCGGGCTCAGAGGCGGGCTCCGAGCCACGCTCTACTTCCGCCCCCCCACTCAGCTCGGAGAACTCTCCGAATGAGCTGGCAGGTGTTATTCTGTCAGAGGGGCTCTCCTGTCTTTGGATAACAGAATTCACCTGTTTCCAAGTTACTAGTAATTTAGCCATCGTTTGACTATAAGTCTCCGATAGCACACCTTTCAATGCTTTCCCCACGAATTTCCAAGTAGATTTAGCTAGGATATTCTTATCATCATGGAAAAAACCTATCTCCTTGGACCAAAAATATAATTGCTCTAAATTTGACGAGCAAACATTCACATTCTCGCCTTCTAAGAATATTTAGAGAACTTGCAACGCCAGAGCGTCACTCGGGGACATCTCAGAGTCTCCCATAATTAATTTTTAAAATTTTTCACCTCAGTTTTACCTGATTTTACCTGAGCTTTGTCGCAATTCCCCGTACGGGCCACCAGATGTCGCACGGATGGGCGCGAAAGAACCAGGCACTCACTCAGGTCACCGAGTCACCAAGGCTGGCCGGAGAGAAGAACAGCCGAAGAGAGCCAGCCTCTCTTTATTCTTACATTTATACCTTTTCATATACAATCATGGATTGGACAATGAGGTTACCACCTCTCCAATTCCATAGGTGAGAGAGACAGTCCATCAACCTTCTACACCCTTGGGAAATGAATGACAAACAATACCAAAGGTACAAAACAATCCTTGGCCAGTTAGCAAAACATTGACTATGTTTACATAAAATCTATGAGAACCATTACTACTAAGTATCAACACAGCACACTAAAAATTCAGGGCGACACAGCTGAGTCTTTTTTATTGGCATACTGACAGTAATGGAGAAGTCATTTTCTATTTAGTTCATTTTTTGCCAGCCAAGGAAACCAGAAACTAGCACCTCAGCAAAGCATATTTCCTGACATCCTCTTTTGTCTAGAGAATTATTACTGAAACATATCAAGTATTTAATGTAGCATTTATGCCTCATATGGTCATAGCACTTTTTACTGCAAAAACACCATTAGCAAAATACTTCTATAAGTTATTCCTTACTAATGTCACCTTTTGGAACCATGCAGCACAGCAATTATATGGGTTTGGCAGAGATCAGATTTTATGTGAAGCCAAATTGAATGGTGTTTCTGTATTCTCCAGAGCAACCTCGTCACAGATGTAACCGTTTCTTACAGCAGATATCTCCACAGCAAACACCATTAGAAGATAATTAAATTCCTGAAATCCCTTGACAGAATGACCCTTTCTTTGGCTGTTCTACACAGATTTCCCAAGCTGAGAGATTCTAAAACCTGCTCTTTTTTTTTTTCCAGAAGCGACAGAAGTCAGAGGTTTGAAATCCATAGTCCAGGAATTCTGCTGAGTTGGCAAAGCAAGCTCTCCTATGTGCTTCAGCTGGCTGTAAGAAGCCATAGTGCTGATAGGAATTCCTGAGTATGAGGGACATGTTACCTGTGCTGACACCCAGTCTCTGACAGAACAAAGTTATCCTGGGGCACGGATGTAACTTTGCTGGACAATATGAATTAAACAACTGACGGTTCCCTAAATTCTCTTACTCTGAACACTGGGAAGTTATCTATGAAAATCCATTGGCTATTTGGGGTGTCACATGACTTCTGGTAAAACACGCTTGTGAAACTGAAAGCAGGTTTCAAGTTAAGGCAGGAGAAGGCACAGAGGTCAAGAGCCACAAGGCAAGCACAGCAGTCGAATAATAAATCAGTAACAAAGCCCAAGCACTCTGGTATTTGTAAGACATCAGCTTTTCTCACAGGGCCAATAGAGATAAAAACTTAGGTTGGAGATGAAAGTAATCTCTGTATCCTTCTGGATTCCTGTACAGCAGTGCTCCCCTCCTTGCTGCAACTGGAGTGGTCACTTGAAATAGCAAACACAATACTTAAACAGTTGCTTCAGTAAAAGATTTTCACCACCCCGATGGTTTGCAGTTGTCTTGGGTTAGGCCAGAGGGGTCAAAATCTAGGAAGTGATTTATGCTGCAGGAAGGAATATAACTTCCTTCTTGGGAGAGAGAGAGCCAATAATCAGGTAGTTTTAAGGATTGATATGTAGGTAAACCAATTAAAAAGTTGATCTGCTTTCGAGGAAAAAACTATATATAAGCAGAGATTCTCTGAAGCTGTTTTTCTTTGGACTTGCTGCTGTTGTGTAGAGAGGAGCATCTTTTGCTTTTCTCGCTGGTAAGGTCTTTCTTACTCTTTTTTAAAGGAGGGATGGGGGGGGGGGGAAGGGAGGTTTTATGGCAGCTGTGCCGCTGCAGCCGGGAATGGGGGAGGAAACGATTGGAATTTTCAGCAGATCTAGCTTAGCCGGTGTGTCAGCTACACGAGAGAGAGAGCCGGGCCAGGCAAGGACTAGGCCGGACTCTATTTAGCTCGGGCCAGGCCCTGCCCTGTCACCCCGGGCCCAGATGGCTCTACCAGGCCGAGACAGCTTGACAGAGCCAGGCAGAGACTCTTGAGAGCGTCTGGCATCCAGCTCGGACCTGTTCAAACAGCCTGGCAAAGAGCACGTGATCCTCACACTGCCGGAGAGAGAGAGAGACAGAGATTAACTCTCTCCATGCCTGGACTAAACTCACAGACACCCATCCTTCCTCGCAGAGAGAGGAACGAGTGAGAACACCTTCATAGTGCAGCGCAGAGACTTTACAGTCAGTGAGGAAAGCAGAACTGATACTTACAATGAGGTGCATAGGAAGTACTTCAAGAGTGAAGCTGAAAACTCTTTTGGAGAACCATGGTTGGGGACTGAGCTAATAAATTCTCTGTAATATATGAAGATATAGTCCAAAGGGGGATGTGAGGTTCTTATTGCAGCCAATGAACTGAAATACCTAAGTACAGACAAGTAAGTGTTGAAAAAGTACAGCCTGATGAGAAACTAGAAACAAGAGAGAGGAGAGGCTGTGACCCAGAGCCCTGGTCCCGGGGAGAATGCTAGAGAACCTGAGTTGTCAGGAGAACCTGTGTTGCTAAGCACAGAAGAAGGGATTTTCTTTGTTGCTGCAATTGAACTGGGCATCCTTAAAACAGGTACCCTGTGGACTGTTCATAACCCACCATAGTGGCTGTGGGCAGGCTACTGGTGTGGGAGGGATCCACCATTAAGCTGGACTTTGCTCCGGGCAGCGGCTAATGGTGAGGCAGAAGACCCATAAAAACTGTATTTTTCTTACAGAAAATCCATGGTGTAAGCAAAAGAAACTTCTCTCCCGAAATGAACTGGAACAAGAGCTGTTTCTGAGGTGGTAAACTGACTGGAGGTCAAAGTGTTGTCTTTTGTATGTTGTCAGGGAGAATGAAATAGAGAGGTGGGGGAAGGAGGGGTGGTCTGAGGAGTTTGTTCTAGTTTTTTTTTTCTTGGGTTTTTTTTTTTCTTTTCCCTTTGTCTTAGGTATATTAATAAAACTTCTTTGTACTTTATAAGTTTAAGCCTGCTTTGCCTACTCCTAATCCTCATCTCACAACAAGCAATCAAATAAATATAAGTAAGTGTGCTAGCATTTAGCCACAAACCTGAATAGGCGAACTGAAACCACTACAGCAGTTCAATTTTCATGAGAAGACTTTTTATGTTAAAGGACCAAGGTTGGGGGAAAAAAGGCAATAACCTCCTGTCTGCTATCAAGAAAGTAACTTTTATTGCTAAACAAAATGCACACTTAGCATTCAACTGAGGCAGCATAAATAGAAAAAATCTTACCCCAACCAAACCAAAATTGTATGCCAAGAGGAGCATTTTTTATTTTTATGATACACATTTTCTTGTGCACACTGCTTATGATTAGCACAATTTTAAGTTGGGAATGTAACAATTGAGCATATGTGATTTACAACATCACACCCTGCTTATAAGACTAATGATAGCAGACACTTCATGTCTCACCTGCCATGTTTTGCTTTGCACTGCAAATTGGTCTTGAAGCATAGGGATGCAGGTCTTTCCATGTGAAACACAACTGTAGGATGCACTTCATCAACTAAAGAGCATTGTTACTAGGACCAACTTAGTGCTACTCTGAGATCAAATTCCAAAATACAACATAGATAAGGCAGGCCTTTTGCAAATGCTGTGTCCCAGAACCTCAGGCTATAAGATTTGGATTTACTTTGCAAGAAATATTCAAGTAAGACAGAACAGGTAAGGCAGGTAGTTCTACATGCTAGGCAGTACATCTAAACAGACCTACAATGAAATCTTATCTTCTTCCACCACAGGGTAATAAATTTAATTTCATACTGAGAGAAGGTTTCCATATTCAGTAGCAGTTGGAGTCTAAAACACATTTCCCCAAAGGAGGGACACTTACCTAGGCTTTGAAAAAATTAGTTGGGCATAGAGACATTAAAACATGTTCAAAAGAGAGCACAAACTTCCAGCCTTGTTTCCAAACACAAGCTCACAGAGTCAGATATACAAGTTCAGTGTCAGTGAACCCAAGAGAGAGTTCATTTCCACATTCTCCATGCAAGAGTGCTACAACTGCCTGGCTCCCAGACAGGAGTAGGAAGGGGCAGAAGAGAACATGAAGCTACTAGAGGCCAAAGAGAGAGTAATCCCACATTCTTCTCCCCAGTCAGTCTCCATTTCTTCAGCCATGTGTTATTTTAATATTACAAATGCATAAATCAAATCCAGAAACCTCTGGAATCTGTAAGTTAAATAAGATAATATTCAGTAAAATTAATATGAAGATGTTTTGGGATCTAGAAACTCATCTTACCATAGATTCCCAGTTAAGGATCTATTCTATAAGGAAATGTTTCTGACAGCAGACATTTCCTTCATTTAGCAGACAAAAAAAAATATTCAAATCTGGCAGTTGAAATTATTAATTAATTTTCTTGGTAAGATCCTGATGGTTGGAGACCTCAGCTCTATCTGGGGCAGGCAGCACGTCCTGCTCATGACACCAGAGCATTGTGCTTTTGAGACAGAAATAGCACCATGCAACACAAACATGATGTTCCTCAAGGAACCAAACTGCACAGTCCTGACTTAGCTCATGAACTGAGTCTGGTGAGGCTAAATATTGCCATGGTTGCCTGGTACACAGGGCCAAGAAGACAGGGGGTGAACAGCTCCCAAGCAAAATGGTCACAATCATAAGGATCTCTCTGCTTGTCCATTAGAGATGCCACAGGACCCTCCAGAGCAGTTTATTTAGAGCAAACAACCTCCAAATACTGTTTGCCAAAGGCTGGTCTGCCACTTCTCTCGTGTCAGGAAGTTCATGCAATGCCAAGAACAATTCTGTGGTAATGAGGCAGTGTTAGGCTCTTCAGGAAAGCCAGCGAAGGCAACACCTACCACTTCCTCACCAACCTGATGGGCTCTGGACAATTTGCTACCATGTAGAAATAACAGTGCTTATTAACCCTGCTGATTTAAGCGAGTTAATTAGGACCGACCTGCAGTGACACATTTCCTGTAGTTTGAGTTTCATAATTGTGTTCTCTTATTAAAGCACATTTTTAGGGTAAATGCTATTATTTTTGTCTCCATGCAGAAGGCATTGCACTATGCTTAATGAGGAAAATGAGGTTTGGAACAGTTAACCACAGTGCAAAAAAAAATCAGAAAAATTAGTGGGGAAAGTTACATAAACAGAAAGGGAAGCATTACTCTCTGTGGTTAATCAGTGCTAATTTCAACTACTGATTTGTTTACAGTGTTTACAAAGAGAAGAAGATGTAGAAATGAAACAAAAATTCTTGTATGCAACTCCTTCCAGTCAGGAAGTACCAAGTACTACAGTAACTTTTCCTCTCTCTGCTTTGGGAGAAGTGTTTTCTGCAACATTGTGCCCACCTGCAGAAGAATACCAAGAATAAATCATATACAATCAAAACAGGTTTAATGTGTGCAGATGATGGAAATTGGAGGCAACTGCAACCAGTTGTGGTCTGTTAAGGACACATCCAGCTAATTACCTGATCATTTTTTGCTTTGCAACACCACTTTAGTTCAGCGCATGAAATCATGCTGATCACTAAATATTGAGTAATACTAAGAAAAATGTGGGGCTACACTGAACATTTTCCTTTATTTCTGCACTTTTCTACAGAGACGGCAATACAGAAGTCTGTAAAGCACTCACATAACGTCCTGGTCACATTCCCATTACAGAAATCTGGACCAAACTGCAGGATTGCAGGGACCACATCTTTTATCTTTCCCACCTAGGATGTCATAGCATTAAATATATCCTTTATAAACTCAGAATACATCTTTCACCAACTTAGCAGTATTTGTGAGTAACCAGCACTTCAGCAAATTAGATACCAGTGTTCCAAAACAGGTCCTCACAGCTTAAAGATTTAATCAGCAAAATGAACAGTAGGTGGACAAAAAAAGGAGTCAACAAGCAATACTTATTTAATGACGTTTTTATTTTACAGGATACAAATTTCTTTTCTTTTTAAGTACTCAACATGAATTAAAGTGCTTAATTTTTACAATTCTCCACCCACCTTAGAATCAAATATACATATATTACAGAAAATATGTACAATATCTTCAACTTTTTTACATTCATATATTTCTTAACCACAAAAATGACAACTTACATTTGCACAACTTACAATGGCATTTGTATTTCACCTTTTTAATATTATTCACTTTATTGGAAAACCAAAACAAATTTACACCTCTTCCAATTATTATTTCTTTTCAGAAATGTTTTTACAATTAAAATCAGGAATGCTTCCATAATGAAGGGAAATTAACACGTATAGCCTGTAATTCTGATGTCAAGCATTACAGCTGATACAGCTCCCAATAAAATTAATGTATTAATTTGCCTTAAGGGCTGCAGAATAGAAAATAAACTGGTAGGAAAAAAAAATATTTCTATTGCAAACTGTTCTCTACACGCAACAAATTTGGCTTAAAAATACCAGGGCACATAGATGCAAAAATGCTTTGATATAGTTCCCTCTTTTCTGAATGTTTCCACCATAAATACTTAATGAATCTGAGGATGAACTATAAACAGAAGTAGGCTGGTGTTATGCATCAGCTGAAAACATGTTTTATTCAAAGAAATCTGCTTGAGGATTTTGAGAAAAAACATGTTCTACATTCACTTGTGCTAGGAAGAGGAAGGGGTGAAACAAAATGCCACAGTTGATTCTGGGAAAAAATTTAATCACAAGCTTTCAAAGGAAGCTGATTGAAATGCCTCACTGGAATTAGCATGTTTGTGGGGGCTTTTGTGTTTGTTTTTATAGGCTGAAATAGTAAACATGCCACAATAGCAGATCTACCTCCATCTTTTTCCTTTTTCTGGAAAGCATACTCAACACAGTCATTATACATTCTATTTTGAATGCAGCACAGTGTATTTTTTGACTGTAAAATACTGCTTGAGAACAAGTCCTCAGAATAATAGTCTCAAATATATAAATACACATATATACATATACACACATACATATGCATGTGTGCACAGATACACACATATGTAATCATTAAATAATGTTATGTTCTGTTAAAGGAAAAGGATTTAGGAAACAATCTGACTAGCAGATTAAAACTCCTATCTGAGGAACATACTACAGTCCCATGGGTCAGAACCAGCTAGATAAATTCCTCACACCAACAGGGCCACAGACTAGAGCAAAAAACATTAACCCCATATATTTCATTTCAGATTTCAAATAACAGTATACCACAGAAACTAAGAATGATGCCCATTTCACCAAGGGATTTATCTTAAGGATAGTCAATTCTGCTACAAAATTTTTTCTCTCCAATAATTTACTTTTGGATATATATTTCCAGCTGTTTACATTCACCTTTACATCAATTACCTCCAGCTGAAACCCATCTGAAGTTCACCTGAGCTCTGTATCTCAGCGGCTCCCAAACTGGAAGTTTCATCTTCCACAAGTGTCCTTATATAATGTAACGCAGATTCTACATGAATTTAAATCACTGAAGGCATAATAGCTCCAGCAGGCCTGTGCTAGTTTATGCCAGCTATATGGAGAAAGACCTTCTGTTATTGCTTAGGATAATTTCTACATGGAATGTTTATTTCTTTCCTGAAAGTCTTTCCTTCAGTACAAGAAATAACTACCCTCTGTTAATTTTATGTAATCTTTCCTTGAAATGAAAAGCTGATGATTTTTTATACTAGCTATATGGTGAGGAACCCAAACAACCTGTCAAGTGTTTCTACATCTTTCCCACTTGTTGGTTTTTTTTAATATACGTATTTTTTTTCCTTCTGACTCCACTTGGAAGTCTCTAGAGAATACTCCTATAATCTCACCTAAATTTTACTTAGGTGGTAGTGTATTTACTCTATATTTAATCAGTGCCTTGCCTTCATCCATAACTTAAAACATGAAGAATAAAAATCCTTTTTTCAATGAAAGGGAGTTAGAATCTTTGAAGAGATTTATAAAGCACTTTGAGATGGTTTTGCATAAAAAGGTGCTACTATATATACATGCAATTAATGTGGTTTAATATTCTATTCCAAATAGAAGAGAATGTCTTGTACTCTTGATATCTATTCTGCACATCTAGGTTACATTCACTTTGGAATAAACAAAACTACTCAGCATAAAGGGATTTGAAAATACTACATGATACAGGTTTTATAGAAGCTCTTCAACCAAGCAGGAGTACCTGATACCAAAAGAGAATTTTTAGAGGGTCTGGAGGAATGGTGCAGACATGTAGATATCATGATACACTATTTTCCCATGGTAGGGGGAGAAATAAGTAATTTCAAAAAATATATTACTATGATCCAAAAATATTAATGATAAAATTAAGTCTTTTTCTGGTTGAACACAGATAAAACCACTAAAATAACTTTTGATCTCCTTTAAATTGCACAGAGGAAGACTGATCACTTTTAAAGTGAGAAACAAGTATTTCTTGAACACAAGAGTTGCAAAACTTAAATAATTCAGCAGAGCCATTCACATGCATTCATGCATTATGAATGAATGCTTAGTTACAGTTTATTCCTTACACACTGAGTTTTATGCTCACAAATTTAATGCCTTTTTTCTTTTCCTTGAAGAATTTAAGAATTTCATTCAAATGGGAACAGCTTCTTGTTAGAATGATGGTTTTAATTTCACTGCTTTGGTCATAGTTCTTAAGCCACAGCAGCTACGACTTTGTATTGGTTCCCCTGCAGTCATAATTTGCAATTTAAAGTTAAAGTTTGTGATGCTGTAGGAGGGCTTGTCTGTGGAGAATGAAGACAACAGGGTGGTTAAATTTAGAAGCAATTTCTCCATCTTCTGATGTCCTTTAATATTGGTAATACGTACTTTTCCCACAAAATATACACAGAACCACATACTTGAGTGCCAAGGCATTCTGACTCAGAAGACAACAATTCTGACCAGGCAATTGATTATGAGAACATGAAATGGGTTTCACTAGGGTAAATAAAATATCCTGTGCTATGTAAAATTTAATGGCTGAGAGCAAAAGTGACACTGACATCCAAACAAACAACTCCCAGTGCTAACTTCATTTCAAATTGCTTATTCCCAAATGCAGGGCTTCATCTGGGAGATGCTGCAACCATTCAAGTAGCTTCAACTACTCAATGCCACTATAACAATAAGGTAGCACAGAAACTGCTGCTTCTAATCACTTAACTGGAATGGGGCTTCCTACCTGGCTTAGAATTAACTTTGTAGGAGCTTAGGAAACAGAATGTACTACACAGCACCAAGTTGGGTAGGATGCTGACCTGCTGGAGGGCAGGAAGGCTCTGCAGCGAGATCCAGATAGGCTGGATCCATGGGTCAAGCCAGCTCTATGAGGTTCAACGAGGCCAAGTGCTGGGTCCTGCACCTGGGTCACAAAAACCCCTGCAGCACTACAGGCTTGGGGAAGAAAGGCTGGAAAGCTGCCTGGTGAAAAAGGACCTGGGGGTGCTGGATGACAGCAGGTGAACATGAGCCAGCTGTGCCCAGGTGGGCAAGAAGGCAAAGGGTGTCCTGTGTTCGCTAGCTGTCGGTGTCCAGCTCGGATTCCGGACAGCCTCCAGCTGACGAAGTTCCAGAAGTGTCCCTGTCCTGAAGGAGCACTCTGGCGGCGTCACTTAGACACCAGCCAGTGAAGCTGCTCGCCCGGCAGGGTGACACGCTGGGAGCGAGGAGCTGCGATCCCTAGCTGCTGAAGTAGAAATAAAGTGAGAGGGACTTCTGGTATGGACGAATTCTGTGCGGCTTTATTGCAGGAAGTCCAGCACAGAGGGAATCCAGGGACCAAAAGCCCCGAATACTCTCTGCGACCACCTTATGAGGGACACGTACTAACCAATCATCTGAGGGTCCAGGGGAGGTACAAGGGCAGGGTCAGGGAACCAGTCCAATGGAAGGGGGAGAGGGGAGGAGGTAAGGAGTAACAGTAAATCAATCATCCAGTAACAGGTAACCTTCTAGAAGGGGGGAGATGATAGACATAACTAGTAACCAAGTAAGTTTGCTCTGGGCTAAACCATGGTCACTTCAGTCCCTGGGGGGAGCTTAGCAGTCTTGGAAGCCCTCCACCAAAGTCCTTTCTTCTCTTCTTGGGCTTCTGCTACCCCTGGAGTCTTGGAGGTAACTTCCACGGCCGCCACAGTCCTGGCCTGTATCAGCAGTAGTGTGGCCAGCAGGATCAGGGCAGGGATTGTCCCCCTGTACTTGGCACGGGCAAGGCTGCACCTCAAGTGCCATGTCCAGTTCTGGGAAATGAAAGACATGGTAAGAAGGACATGGAAGTGGTGGAGTGGGCCCAGAGAAGGGCAATGGTGCTGGGAAAGGGTCTGGAGCACAAGTCCTGTGAGATGTTGCTGAGGGAGCTGGGAGTGTTCAGCCTGGGGGAAAGGAGGCTCAGGAGGGACCTTATCACTCTACAATCCCCTGAAAGGAGATGATGGCAAGGAGGGGATCGGTCTCTTCTCCCAAGAAACAAGCAATAGGACCAGAGGAAATGGCCTCAAGTTGCGCCAGGGGAGGTTTAGATTGGATTTTAGAAAATATTTGGTCACCAAAAGGGAGGTCAAGCATTGGACCAGGCTGCCTAGGGAAAGGGTTGAGTCACCATCCCTGAAGGTATTTAAAAGATGTGTAGATGTGGCACTTAGGGACATGGTTTAGTGGTGGACTTGGCAGTGCTGGGCAATGGTTGGAGTCAGTGATCTTAGAGGCCTTTTCCAACCTAATTGATTCTATGACTACAGTCATACCATCGTATTTCCAGTATAACTCCGTCCTTCCTATCTGGAACTCTTTAAAGCAACTTCTTTCTTTACACTCAACAACTTGATCATGGGAAACTGTTTTTATACATTGGGATGTGGTAAGACAACTCTCCATATCCCACAGTTGCACTTGAGGCTCTTGTAGAAGACTCCCACTCTTGGGAGATGGCCACGAAGGAAAAATAGCCACTAAGAGTTCTGCTTGCTTACCTGAATGTTCCCCCATCCCTTGCCAAGGTATGTGCAAGATGTATTACCCAGGGAGACCTTGGCAAACACCTGATTGTACTCACCAACATGAATCAAAACAGGCTTGAGCTGCCCATTGCTAAAGGTAAACACAGCTGCCAGTAGAAGTAACTTAAAATCTCTAAGAGAATTACAGAAGAGCTTGCACATCGGATAAAAGTAATACTAGGGTTATATCCAGAATAATCTGGACACAGGGAGCACCCAAGGAAGAGAATTTGGAACTGACATGCACCGAGTCAGCTGGAGAGTTAGTACTCTACCATACCATGTCCCGATCTTTATTAACACTGGTGTAAAGCTGTGGAATCTAAAGGCCATGGTAGATCTTGGATCTGTGCAGGTGAGAGCAAAATCCATCCCACTAATACTGTTACATGACATTCTTATGAAGGAATGATGGACACTGCATGCTCATGTATGCTTGACACTACAAACAGATATTAGTCCCTTGCTAAATGCAAAATGAGTCGGGATTTTTTTCCCTCTAGTGTTGCAGAAAGAGTAAAGCAGGAGTAGGAGTTCAATGAATAGTTTGTTTGGCAAACTCATTATAAAAACCCAACAATTTAAATCTGTCATGTTACTAACAAGATTGAACCTGAGCTCTTCAGCTTGACATGATTTAAAACACAGATTGCAGAGTTATTGAGAAGTAAGACTTTTGAATGTTCTTATGACAAGTTCATTGTAGAAGTTACATATTTTCCTTCCTTTAAGGGTTTAAAAAAGGAAAGACAGCAATGATTTCAACTGATAGTCAATCACTACCTCTGAGTTTGCCATATTTCATTCAAGGATATTACAGCAAAAAAAAATTTAGGGAGGTCATTGACATTTGTGTAAAAAAACCCTAGTAGGAATAGAAGTTCATAAGGAACTTAATATTGTAAAGCCAGTGAGTCCTTATACCCAGAAGCAGAAAACAAATAAATGTTAGTTAATAAAATTTCAGATTTGCAAGCTCAGACTTCATGCTAAATTTTTATAAAGCAGGCTCCACTTTAAAACAATAATCCTTGAAGATTGTTGTCATAAATAAGCATTACAATACTTAATCTTCTACAAAAATTAAAAAAACTTAAGTTCAAAATGTTCTTTTGCTCCAATAACCATAAGAGCAAAAATACACATTCCCAGAAGGTCACTAGAATCTGTTGCTTTTCTCAAACCACATACTGAATTTGAGCAACAAACTACTGCACTCTTAAAAGCTAACAGTGATAGGACACTGCAGAAAAGCAACTACTTGTTTAAACAACTGGAACTCATTTGTCCATTGCATGCCACTTACATTACTGCTAATTTTTTGATGCATAAAAATATCAAGATCATGAAGTGTCAGCTATTAAAACAAATCACTGAACAGTATTTTTCAATTTAGGACTGTTTAATTTCAAATAGAAAACATGTTGGTTTTTTTTTAAATAAATTATTCACTAATAAGAACCCAGTATCATGAAATCAAAGCAATGATCAAGTATTGTACATTTTTAATACTGTACATAAATTATATATAGTCTTCTCATATTTTAGGTATTTATTTCTAGATTGAAGATCATTAGATTGTTTCCTTAATAAACTGAAACCTTAAAAGCCAATATACCTGTGAAAGCAATTTGCATTACTTTAATTAAAAAGATACAAGTGAATATAACTGTTCTGGGTTAGTCAGGAGGGGTCAAAATCTAGGAAGTGACCTATGATGCAGGAAAGGATATAACTTCCTTCCTGGGAGAGAGAGCCAATAATCAGGTAGTTTTAAGGATTGATATGTAGGTAAACCAATTAAAAAGTTGATCCGCCTTCGAGAAAAAAAACATATATAAGCACAGACCCTCTGAGCCTCTTCCTCTTTTGGCCTGCTGCTGTGTAGAGAGGAGCATCTCCTGCTTCTCTCCCTGGTAAGACCCCCCCCACTCCTTCCAAAGGAGGGGGGGGGGGAAGGGAGGTTTAGGGTGGCTGTGCAGCTGCAGCCGGGAATGGGGAAGGAACCGGCTGGAATCTTCAGCAGATACAGCTCAGCCGGTGTGTCAGCTACACAAGACAGGGCCAGGTCCCTGCTCCGGGCCAGGCAAGGACCGGGCCAGACTCCATCCAGTTCAGGCCAAGCCCTGCCCTGTCACCCCAGGCCTAGATGGCCCCACCAGGCTGAGCCAGCTTCACAGAACCAGGCCGCAGAGACTCTGAGAGCTTCTGCCATCCAGCTCGGACCTGTTCAAACAGCCCGGCAGAGAGCACGTGATTGTCACACTGCCAGAGAGAGAGAGATTAACTCTATCCATGCCTGGACTAAACTTACAGACACCCATCCTTCCTCGCAGAGAGAGGAACGAGTGAGGACATCTACAGAAATGCAGCATAGAGACTTTACAGTCAGTGAGGAAAGCAGGACCGATGCCTAGAGGGAGGAGCATGAGAAGTGCTTCGAGAGTGAAGCTGAAAATTCTTTTGGAGAACCATGGTTGGGGACTGAGCTAATAAATTCCCTGTAATATATGAAGACATAGTCCAAAGGGGGGATGTGAGGTTCTAATTGCAGCCAGTGAACTGAAATACCTGGATAAAGACAAGTAAGTGTTGAAATAAGTACAGCCTGATGAGAAACTTGAACCAAGAGAGAGGAGAGGCTGTGATCCAGAGCCCTGGTCCTGGGGGGAATGACAGAGAACTTATGTTGTCAGGAGAACCTGTGTTGCTCAGCACAGAAGAAGGGATTTTCTTTGTTACTGTAATTGAACTGTGCATCCTTAAAACAGGTACCCTGTGGACTGTTCATAACCCACCCTAGAGGCTGTGGGAAGGCTACTGGTGTGGGGAGGGGTCCACCATTAAGCTGATCTTTCTTCCAGGTGGCAGCTGATGGTGAGGCAGAAGACCCATAAAAAACTGTATTTTTCTTACAGAAAATCCATGGTGTAAACAAAAGAGACTTCTCTCCCTAAATGAACTGAAACGAGAGCTATTTCTGAGGTGGTAAACTGGCTGGAGGTCGAAGTGTTGTCTTTTGTATGTTGTCAGGGAGAAAGAAATGGAGAGGTGGGGGAAGGAGGGGTGGTCTGAGGAGTTTGTTCTGGTTCTTCTTGTTTTCCTTCCCCTTGTCTTAGGTATATTAATAAAGTTTCTTTATACTTTATGAAGTTTGAGCCTGTGTATTGGGTCTGACTGGGGTAAAGCTCACAGCCCTTACAGTGCTGTGCTTTGTATTAGTAGCTGGCATTGATAACAGACCAGTGTTTTGGCTACTGCCAAGCAGTGCTGTCCCTCTGACATTCCTTCCCCCACTGAAGGGGATGGGGGTGGGCAAGATCCTAAGAGGGGACACCAGCAGGCCAGCTGACCCCAGTCAGCCAAAGGGATATTCCATACCATATGACATCAGCTCAGATATATAAGGGAAGGAAGAGAGGAGGAGGCACTCAGGGCTGGTCCATGTTTGCCTTCCTGAACAACCATTACGTGTGCTGAAGCCCTGCTTCCAGGAAGTGTCCGGACATTGGTACTGATGGGAAGTACGCAACTCTCAGCTTGCTTGTTCTATTTTTTCCCCGCTGTAATAAAACTGCCTTTTCTTACCCTGATAGTTTTTTCAATATTATTCTCTCCCCTCTCCCAGTGGGAGAGGGAGTGATAGAGTGACTGAGTGGGCACCTGGCACCTAGCCGGGGTCAACCCACGACAGCCTGCTTTGCCTACTCCTAATCCTCATCTCACAGCAAACATCAGGTAAATTGTGGTAAGTGTGCTGGCATTTGGCCAGAACCTTGAATAGGTGAACTGGAACCACTACAATAACATATGTACAGAACTGTGGGAACCAATCTATAAACTACATACATTAAACCAAACTGTCCCTGCATATTTAAGTACAGATCTATTTTGGCAATGTGGAGGTATATCTTTTATCCTCTTGCAAGTCCTAGCATGTAAGTAGGAAGCTTCAAATATTTGCATTCTTAATGACAGTAGCAAATGTTAACTGAAGAACAACTGGATTTAAAAAAAATAAATTGCATTACAATAAACAAGTAGTACAGTAAAGTTAGTAAGGATTTTTAATAGCATTCACATTTTTTTAAAAAGTCTCTGAAATGGACCTGTACATCACTTTTATTGACAGAACATAAATATAAGAAAAAGATCCCTAAAAAGACCAGAATTTTTTCCCAAACATAAAGTGCCAAGATGTGTATGGTGGTAAGAAGTTTCTTTTTCTTTTTTTTTCTTTTTTTTTCCCTTGATTGAGCAAAGAAAGGTTAACACAAAGGTTTCATTTTAAAAATGCCATGTGTTCTTGAGCTTCAGCATTCAGATATTTTAGCAGATTCAGGCTGCTCTTCTAAATTCACTTGCAGTTCATTTTGACATTCTGGTGTCTCACCTTTTGTCGCAGTAGAGACGGACATACGACACGCGAGTAGTCCAAGGACAAAGAAGAAGTGCTTTATTAGTCTATGCTAACATCTTTATACCCTTTTTTCCTAGCTACTGTAACATGCTACTATTGGCTGCATGGAAAACAACACCAAAGCTATCTTCATAACAAGAACTTTCCCAGTATGTTAACAAGCCACACAAGCAGTCAACTACACACTATAAATCCTCCACCACATTCTTGATGCTCCTCCGCAAGGCCATCTCTTGGTCGGGTGCAAAACATCTTCCCTGGTTATCTTCTTGGCTGTCCCCCACTGTGGCTGCAGGTGTTCATACCATTGCTTTCTCACGGGTAAATTCTGATCGCTTTCAAGTCCATGTCCGAGAGGCTTTCAGGCCTGCTGTCAGCCTCATCCATCCCCACAGCCTTTGACAGCTAAATGGATAACTTTCAGCCACTTCTGTTTCAGTTCCTCATTGTCTGCAGCAAAACTGTGCACGGACTTGGATTGGGTCAGTTTGAAGCTGTGGGGGAGGTCAGCACTTTTTGGGGTGTCATCCACTGTGTAGCCCAGAAGAGGAATTGTAGCCAGAGCTTTCACATCCTGAGAAGAAGAAGTTCTTTATTAAGAACAGACAACTGATCTGCTCATTACCTCTCATTTGCTACACAGGCTGGTGAAAACACTTGGATCTTTCCTCCATTCCCAAGCAATTTGCTGTCTCTTCCTCAAATATCAGTGACAATAATTACTAAAATCTTTTCCGTTTCCCCCGTACGTACCTGTGGAGCACCATACATGTAGAGCACAAGAGCCTCCTGTTTGGGTATGACACACCATGCTTTCTGCCAGGGCTTGGACTTCTCCATGTATTGAAGAAAGCTACATATGACACTATTCCCAGAGACTTCTGCAGATTCAATCTAGGAGATAGTAGAAAGCATAAAAAGGAAAATAAACTTTCCTTTGATAAAGACTAAAAACAGAACAGAAAAGCAGGAAATTTACCACCATTCATATCAAATCTTGGGCAGTATCTGCAAAAGAGCTTCAGGAAATACCCAAGAAAGATCATGAAGGACTGTATTTATGGAGAATATATACATATCTATATTTATGTATATTAAACACATACAATCACAACACATATTCCCTTTGCATGTGCAATCTGTTCCTTTTTTCATCAGCAATTTTGGGTTATAGACTTCTATATCACTGCAGTTTTCATTTTGCCACCACAGCCAGCCTTTCTCTGTATCTGAGCATCTACAACAATGTCTGATTTCCAAATTAACACCATGTTAGGCACTGAAGTGCCACTAACTGTCCAACATGACAACGTAGCTATTTTGGCAGTCAAAATATTATGACAGAATCAAATTCAAACACATTTCTAAGAATAAAATAAGCCTTCAAGCACTAATCCTAGAGAAAAGATTAGATTAATTACTTAAAATCTGTAGACAGAGAAACATGCTACTCAAGTTAAATAGTGAACCTGAGATGATAAGAAAGAACACATAATTATTATGTGTTAAAATTTTCATTGACCTTGACTTTTTGGATGCCAAAAGCTGGGGACAATCTGACAGCTTAAAAGTCCATTTTATACACTGATCAAAAACAGTATCTTACTACTCAGACTCTGAAGAGCAAAATTCTCCCACATTCTCCTCTTTTTCATTCCCATTTCTTTCAGTCTGGGTATGTATTTTCAAAAATCACTGTGGTAGCAGTGGGGTTTGTTGCTATGAAAGCTTAAGTGCAGAAGAAGAAAACTGAAAATTTATAAGGAAAGGTTAAATTTTGTCACAGGAGCTGATGTAACTGAAAGAAACAAACAAGTTCTAAGGTTCATCATTCCCTAAAAAAAAAAAAAAGAAAAGTTGCAAGAAACAAAGCAATTTTGCAAAAGTGAGTGCTGGAAGCCAAAATCTATGGAATGGGACAAAACTGATGCACATACTTTTTATTTCTCAAAGAGGAAATAAACCCTGCAAGAATGCTACCATTTTTCACCTACTGATGAGCCAAAATGATTGCAGCTATACATATATAGCATTCTTGAATGACATACCTCCAAGATGCCCTTCCTCTTCTTTTCTTCACTGTCTGTACAACCAATTATAACATGATAGCAGTCCTTACAGACTTTGTTCAATTTATTGCCATCATATTCAAGATGTGCTTTGTAATCAGAACATTTCCAGCAAACCACCTTAGAAAAAAAATTAAGTATTTATAAAAGTTTATTAAAATATAAAGAAAAATGAGCATTATTCTATTTTGTAGTATTTTTTTGAAATTATGCAAAACAAGAAAGATGTCTTTATAATATGTCAGCAATAACTTACTTGAAAATAATGATTTTCCAAATTTGTGCCACTACTTGTTAACTAGAAGTGCTTCTTCCTATTTACCTGGTGGAAATTTTGTACTTTGCATAAAATTACATTAGACTTTTAATTATATCTGTAGTTTAAATTTGGCATAGAATCAGAATGTAGCACAAGCCATGCTGCAGGAAGAAAATCCTCCTGTTTCTTTACAAGCCAAGCTGAAAAGGTATATTTACCAACTGGTTTTCTCTGCAACCAGAATGAGGTTATGAGAATGAGTGAAACCTACAACTGAAATGACCTTTTAATGATAAAAGTCTGATAAAATCAGAAATGGCTACTTTTTAAACTTGCTAACATGTATTAGCATGCTTAAATGTATATCTACATCTGTATATGTAAAATTTACAGTTTTAAAATCTATTCATAAATTCACAGAATAAATAAGCCAATATCACACTGATTTTCCCTGATTGTTCTTTTCAGTATATATATATAACTGAAATGCAAGAGAGATCTCAGAGTTCTTCCATTAGAAATGTTTTTTCACAGAATTGTTCTTTCAGGTGAAGAAAGATGCCCTGCAGTTATTTCAAGAAAGAAAGGTAAATAAATGAACTAGAACCACTAAAACACCTGAACAAAACTTTATTGTGGGCAAAGGCTTTGCAGTACTAATCTAGCTCACCACCTTCAGCTTATAGCTCTAGACAATGCTAGTTAAGTATTCCCAATTAGTCACTGCTGCAAAGCCACCATTGCTGGCTCAAATTAACTCCCATGAAAAAAATGTTTTAAAATTAAAGTGCAAGGAGAAAGTGTGGTTTTAACATTAACAGAATTTTAAGACACAAAGATCTGGGGGGAAAAAACTCTCATATGACAACTGTACAATCAATAATTTAGAGCTTCTGAAAAAGTCTCTAGTGTCCTGCAAAGCACAAAAGCAGCATTATGAATGCAGCAAGCCCTCATACCACTGAAAAACATTAGAAAGAAATCACACGACACCCTGTACCACAAATATTAAACCTGAGTTTGTGAAAGGCAGAGCTGCTGGGTGGAAAGAGAAGAAAGCGAAGTATGTTTGCTCTTCTTTTGTTAATTTCTGAAAACTCACAAGTCATACTGCCACTGTTTGATGGTTGCTTTCAAGTTGGATATGTTACTGTATCATCCCACACAGAAAGCAGCAGCAATTCCCTCTCCCCACCCTCACATTCCTTCCTTCCCTGATGCTCTGCACATGTTCACAGTTACACAGTGAACCCAGCTGGGAGCAGCTCCAAGTTAACCTAATGAAAAACTGCAGGGTTTCATGGTCTTCTGGTGAAGAGGAGTCAGCCAGTGCTGCCCAAAATAAGGCTGGATTATGCCAGCTTAGTATGGTCTTGAAACTTTATATTCATGGAGGTCACTCAAAACTAACAATATACTGTGTGCAGGGCCTTGGGACATTTTGCACAAATGTACACTGCTCCTAATGACTTCCAAATTCACCATGCCAGCTAAAGCAGGCAGAGGGTCCTTGGTGCCGGACAGAGCTGCTTCTTGGAGCTACAACTGCAGCAACAAACTCCACAGCACTGGCACAGGCTGCCCAGAGAAGCTGTGGATGCCCCATCTCTAGAGGTATTCAAGGCCAGGGTGGATGTGACTGAACAACCTGGTCTGGTGGAAGGTGTCCCTGCCCACAGCAGTGGAGTTGGGACTAGATGATGTTTAAGGTCCCTTCCAACCCAAGCCATTCTAAGATTCTATGATGACAAGGAGCCACAAGAAGGCAAGCAGGTGCTTGGAGACACTCTCAGGCCTGCTGAGCAGCTGCAGGCAGTGGGGTTTGCACTTACATGTCCACATGCTCGGCAGTGGTGCCTCCTCCTTGTCAGTGCATTGAAGGGTTCCTTGCATTTCATGCACATGGTGACTTCATTGTCCCGGATCCACCTCGGCGCTCTCTTCCCAAGCTCAGCATTCTAAAGGAGGGGCAGGAGGAGGATAAAAGAATTTTAAAAGCTAGTAACAAGTTGTACAGTACTTGAAATAGTGAAAATAATTATTCTCTTCCTCTGGAAATTACAAAACATAGCTCAAGATGCATTTTGAAATCTACAAGAGAAATAACAAAGAACCCAGTCAAAAATCATGATGCATCACTGAAAGGGTGCTCTGTTATGTGTTTCAAGAAAGAAAGAGGCTTGTTTACAAGATTTGGCATTATGAAAAAAACCCAATCAGAATGATGAGCTTGAAAACAAAGTTTCTGCCAAACTTTTTCCACTTATTGAAGAACACAATGGGTATTAAGACAGTTACAAAGGAATAACAGCAGCTTACAGAGACTTCAACAGGCATGTCTTCATATTCTTTAGCAATAGCATTTCTGAATGTTTCATTCCTCTGCTGAAAAGCTTCAATAGTACTCTGAAGTGCCTAAGGAAACAGTGGAGAAATTCCTCAGACATGGTAAAATTTAAAACAGACTGCATTCTGACCAGTTATTGATCAGCAGAGAGAAGGTTTAGACAGAAAACATGAATATTACTTTTCTGATTGCTTCAGTGACAAAGTGCTTAGAAAATAAAGAATGTAGATGAGTTTACCTTTATCCATTCTTCTTTATCCTGTTCAGAACTAAAAGAAATATTTGACACATTAGTTTGAGACTAGTTCAGGAAACATTATCCCACTATCAACAACTTCTTGCAAAAGCCAAGTAACTCTGTAATAATTGTCAAGAATTTAAACAATACTAGTTGTTAACTGTCCAACTTAAACAAAACTCAAACAAACCAAACCAGAAGACAAAAGTTAGAAACATGAGAATTAACACTTCAGTGCATCTGGCTCTCCAAAAGTGTCCACTGGGGTGGAGAGTTTTGTTGGTTGGACCTGCCCTGAGGTGAACAGGCTCATTGGTACCAAGGCAGCTCAGGTCCCAGAGGCACCAGTGATTAACACACTCAGTGTTCTAAAACACTTCAGACAGGCTGCCTTGGCACTGCTCTCAATTTCCCAGCCAGCCCATTCACAACTATCCTGGGCATTTCTGAAAAGTTAGCCAATGTAACTTTTAAGAGAGATTCTTGGGCTGACAATTCATGATTTTTTGGCAGCCTAGGCTATTTTCAAAACACCAATATTAAGATGAAATCCACTGCATCTTTCTTCAAATCTCTTAATCCGCTCTTCTTTGTGTATATACTTGATCTCAAGAAACTGGCTAAAAATTCTGCTTACCTGGCCTGCAACTCCAGTGCCCGCTCTTTTCCAGACACTTGGAAAGTGTGTGGATATTCTTCATTATGGGTTTCTATAATCTTCATGCCATCTATGCCAACTCTGGTTCGAACCAAGAACTTGGATCCTACCAGGCTGAATTTGGGGACGCAGTAGAGCAGCATATTGTTAAACTGGGGGGAAAAAAATAAACCTGTGGTTTTGCACTAAGAAAAACACAGAAAAAGCCACAGTTTGTCCACTGAGAGCTGGACAGTATCACAAAGCTGGACTTGGTGAGTGAGAAAGCAGGTTCTTTCCTGCTCAGCTGATACATTAGAAGACCAAAGCTCTAATGCAAGACAACTTCTCTTTCTTATTTCTTTAGAAATAGGATTAAAGGACAGCTTCAGTAAATGTAAGATTAATTGTTCTATATATACAGCAGTCTTTATAGCATTTATTATCAAACTATACTCAGACCAGATATTCTATACCAATGTCAAGCTTTTCTAACCAAATCCCCGTTCTTATGCCCCAATTCTGCAAAACCTACTGTAAACTATAGAATAAGGACTCTTTCCTTCAGTGTATACATTTATATTTATCCTGTACTAAAATAATTTGGTTTTGTACAAGTTGTAACTAATGTTATTTGAAGACATTGTTTTTTCTCCAAGACAAAAGAACATTTCTTAAAGTTTTTATTCCTTGAAGCCCTCCATATCACAGGGGGAAAAAATAGAACATGAGCAGGACAGAGATATATTCCTTTATTAAAGTTAGAACTTTAAATAATGTTTAAATGTCTAAAGCCCCGGCCTAGAAACACAGTTATTAAATCAAGTATAAAGTATTTAATTTTCTCACATTTTTCCTCTCTCATTTTTCTCAAAATTAATTATTAAAAAAAACCCTCACTTCAGTTAAATCCTATTTCATAGAAATCCTGACTAGACTATTGCCTAGTCTGTATCACAGACACAGCACATTTGAGCTTGTCACCTCTCATATGAAGGGAACATCATTTAAATCAGCTGGCTAGCCCCAATTGAGGTCTTACTATGCAATGATTTCTCCTTTTGTTTGAAGCACAGATAAGCAGGAGCTGTGCCTCAACATCCCGTCACTACCCTTTATTAACCAGAAGATGGGCCATGCCAGAGGCCCGTGAGCAAAAATTTATCAGCAATTTTCAATGCATGGGAAGCAAGAAACTACACCAAACCTTTTCCAAGGGAGTTGTAAGGGAGCAGGGCTGAACTTTTTGAATTCCGGCTGACAGGATAACCTGCCATGACAAAAAGCTCCCACAAAACCACGAGACTTACTCACTGGGACCTCAACACACAATCTATCAGGACAAAGATCCTAAGCTTTTACATTTCAGTTTGATGAGAATTTATGAGTTCTCATAATCAGCAGCCACCATACTCACCAGGAAAAGATACCGCTCTTGAGCAGATGTGTTGCGAGCAGCTAGTTTAAGGATCTGTCCTTCTTTTATCAGCTCATTTGAAGGGTTCACGATGTCTTCCTCTTCTCCCAGCATCTCGTATATCTCTAATAACTTCTTTAGATTCTCCTTTACAGTGAAAATACAGTTATAAAGCTTATTAATTGAAAACACAGATCTTTATGCAGCTTAAATTAAATTACAGGAGTTGGCATAAATCTGGAGACTGTTAGCTTTGAAAAACATATTTATACCCAGTATGTGTGGCCTGACTGATTAACTTAGTTGATAAAGAAAGAAGTACTTTTAGAAATGTTATATCATCCTTGGTAATTTTTAAAATGCAGTTGTTTATACAGTCTGCATTATTTCTTGCTCAAAACATCTCACATTTCAATTATGATCCTATCATCCCAGCCCAATCAGGCAGAGAAACAGTCACTGCTCTTTACAAACATCCTCCACTGACACAAACAGATGAAACAAGGTTGAGAGTTCAGTGCAGTATCAGTGATTTGAGCCAGGAGAACAACTAAGTCTGTCCCATTTTCCACTTGAGAGAATTAGTTGCAACAACAGATTTTGTCTATCATTTCCAGGAGCTGTATAAATACATTAAGTAGGATCACTTTAACCCAAGAAACCAATTCTTGCCATTTTAGTGAAGATTTGCAATTCACTCTCCTAGCTTCACCAAATATTGAAAAGTGATCAGGAAAACAAGGATCATTTACCATCTTTCTTATTGCACTATTTGAGTGACTTGCTGCAGTGGATATAATTTCCAGGGACTCTAGACAGAAGAAAAAGAAAATAAGTAAAACCAAAAAGTTGCACTTTTATATATTTATATACTACATAGGGGGAAAAAAAGGGGAGGGGGAGTAATTCTACAAAAATGTTTGTTGTTTTTATGTAAATGACAAAGTACAATAATTTTTTTCAGTTAGCAATAAAAAGAAAACAAGATAAAGTGGAAAGCATAAAAAAGTCAGCTACCAAATAGAAATTATAATATGGAAAGATCAGAAGAGAATTGTTGCAGATTACTGTACCACCTCAGCACTTAGAATCATATTTTTCTGTGACAAGAACAGTCATGGTTCTCTCCCTCCTTTTCTCAAAGTAGTTCAGAAAGTCAAACTATCTCTTTCAGTTGAAACAGCTCATCTTACAAGTGTTTACTGTACTGGCACTAAAAATGAAATATTTAAAATAATTATCTGGCAAGTGATTTTGAACACTCCATGCAAATATCTTGAACTATTCTTGTGTAAATGCAGAGAGGAAGAAATTTAAATGTGGGCTGTGCTTTTCCCCTGCAGAAGCTTAAAAATGCAATGAGTCTAACTTCACTTTTTTACAAATAACAGTCACACATTGCAAATGTGCATAAAGCAAACCAAAATGCCAACCAAAAAGAAAAAATAAATAAAAAAGCCACCACAAGCCCTGATCATCTGCAAAGCAAACAAATCAAAACCTATGCACTGTTCCAAAACTAAAGCAAAACTTATGTGCTCCAGAAGAATACTAAAGGCTTTATGGTTTTTACATTAACTTCAATTCAAACAGATTTTTTTCAAAGAATGCTATGATTCCACTGAAGAAATTCTATCATTCTTTTCATGGGTAATTCTTCACTTGATCTTTCCTGAAAATATCTTTAATTTACAGTATCCTCTTACTAAGATCTTATTATAGCTCCTTTAATGGCCTGACGATATTTACTTTCAGCATCTTTCCAGTCAAGGGAATCCTGAGGCAATTTCCTTAGGTAGTCCTTTAGAAGCATCTCGTAGCGTGGAATGCGTTGGACTGGTTCTAGCATGTGATGTTGCAATGTCAAATTTCCACACACTTTTTCCTTCTAAAAAATTGTAAACATATTTCAATGAAGCAGGCAAGAATGTCATTATGATATCGTAAAATAAAGTTATGGTTGATGAAACATAAACAATGTATTTTGAAACATGCATGATAGATCTTCTGAAAGAATACAGAATTATTTTACCAAACCAGATAATCAGAAAATCTTCCCAAAAAAATAACTGTAAAAATTTTTCTAAGTATTTGACAGTCTTACCAAAAAGTCTTTAAAAAAATCTTTTAAACTCCAGTGTATTTTAAATTACGTTTGTAATAACAGAAAAGAGAAATACTTCTGAATTAATAAGAATAGTTCATGACCACATGACCACTTAAACGGGCTACAAAGGTATATTTTACCTATCTGAGGAGGAAATGCTTTCTTTGAGTTTCATTTACAATGTCAACTTCCTCAGCAGTGTCCCTCTCTCATGTTTTAAGATGTATATTCACTTCCATAATCTTAGATGCAATTAGATTAGAAAAACAAAAATTACATTAAAACACACATTGTTTTCCTCCCTGGTTTACAACCACAAGACCCCACTGAGCAGTAAAATTTAAGTAGAAATATTTCATCCTATTTCTAAGTGCTCAGACTGCAGCAGGACACACACCTGCCAATTCCCAGAGACACCCACAGGGAGCACCAGAGGGTGTGAAACGAGCCTTTGGGAAGGACTGGCATCCCTGGGCTCTTCAGCTTTCTGTGCTCAGCATTACTGTGAGCAGACACAATACTTATGGATGCAGTGCAGGGATCTAGAGTTGCACTGCTGTGTCCCCTTATCCTAAAATGATATTTCATTCTGGTATTTACCAAAAAATGCACTATTTTTTTTTAGTCTTCAGATGTTTCAGCCTTTACAATTTCCTCCTCTATTTTGCAGGAGAAAATTCTGGATTTTTGTGGCTGGGTTGTGCACATAGGCAGGAAGGAGAAGGGAACAATGCAGTGTGAAGTGGATAAAAACAACCTTAATTCTAAGGGATTTGGTATGTAATTTTCTCTTTAATCCTTTTTTCATCCACAAACCTACGCAGTTTTATATATTACTTGAGGATCTACATTATTCTCCCCATTACCTGAATGTCTTGAATAATGAATTTGAACTGTGGTGACCGTTCAGTCCATGTTTTCACCAACTCCATTGCATTATCAAAATTCTTCATGTACTCGCCGTACATCTTGAGGAAAGGAGCCAACTTTTGCAGGATATCTCCAATCCTAGGGGTGGTAGTCCTGCAAAGTAAGAGGGTGGAATCTCAGAGCAAACAGGAAAGAAAAGAAGTCACACAAGGTTATAAAAGGTTTCAAGTGTTTAACAGAGAATCCTTCTGTTTGGGGTTGCCTCATATGGAGTTCCAACGTAACCATTAAATCTGAATTCACATAGAGTGTTTGTATCCCCTTTGATGATGTATAAGCACTACAGGTCATGTAGAGGACTAAAATAAGAAAAGCTAGAAATAGAAGACTTGAAAGATTTTATTTACAAAGCATGGCCTAATTTATTTTATCTGCAGTTCCTTAAAACTACATTATCTTCTTTTGACCATAATTTAACACTTAAAATATCTAACCTGTGGTTTGGTTTGAGGGCTAAACCCATACTGTTCCCCTCTGTGCCTTATAAAAACATATGTATTTAAAGGTTTTTTTTTAAAATTACTATTTATCTATGGAAACATATGAAGGAAAGATAATCCCTTGGATTCCAGTCTTGTGAGAACTTTTCCACATTTTTCCCAATTCCTGATGGCATCTTCAGATAAAACAGAATAATAAAGTAACGGATGGAGAGGCTGAGAGAAGCTGCACTCCCAATGCACACAAACAATGTGGAGCAGCACACAGGCATCTCCAAGAATTACCATAGGAAGCACATTTCATGTCTCATTTTCAGGGACAGACTCAGAAACTCAGTATCTCAGTATGGACTTCTGACAGTCTGAAATCAATGTTGTCATAGCAGTCTAAAGTGAAGAAATCTACTGCAATTATTTCTACAGCCCCCTCCAACACACCACTTCTCCGAGAGAAAAGTTGTGTGGAACAGCAAAGTTATACTTGAATAGTGAATATTGCAGGACTGTCAAAAACTGGTCCAGTTGCCTCTGCAGGGCAGAGAGTTCTTGTGTAACACCTGGCAGAGGACTGGGCTACTGCTGAGGCTGGCATTGAGGGGACAAGACAGGGTGGGAAGTTGGTCTCTGAAATCATGCAGTGTTCTTACGTTATTCCCAAGTATCTGCTACTGGTCATCCTTGGGTACAGAAGACTCTGGGTATTATATCTAATTATTTTGTTTGATAGTCTAGTAAAAGGTATCCCTGCCCATGGAAGGGGAGTTGGAATTAGATGATCTTTGAGGTCTGTTCTGAGCCAAACCATTCTATGATTCTGACATGGGATCACTGTTATGCTCTGTTACACACTTTTCGTGGGAAATATATTGCAACAAGGCTGTTTCCAGGGTTTCCAAGACATGTTGTAAGAGATATTCAGCTCCAGTTGTTGCTCAACTCATTCAAAATGCAGCTACCCGAGACTTTCATTTTCATTTGATAAGTTTAGATTCACGCTGCCTTTTCTTCCAAAAAAGAAGAATTTGCTTTTGATCTGCATTCCCAGTTAGAAAATTACAGATTTTTACTCTAAGTTTTCAATTCAAACCACAGCTCAAGGAGAGTCAGAAATTTTTATCCAGCTTTTTTGTTGGAAGATAAAAAATAATAGAAGTACACAAACCTACCCATAGAACATACTTATTTTCTTGTGTCTAATAAGAGGAACTGCTGAGAAAAGACTGTATCTGGCAGAAGCCAGAAATTGTGCCAAACAATTTCAGAGACCGGTGATGGGGAGAGAAAATTACCCCAGATTTTTCTTTCAGCAATGATCAAAAAGAGTTGTCTTCAACTCCACCCTTTTCTCTAACTCCTCCCAAAAGCACAATGTTTCAAGGACATTTAAACAGACTGTCTCAGGTACAGCACAAAGGTTGTTTTCAAGCAGCGTGGAAAAGATAATATCGTTGTGATGCAATTTATTAGCTCTGCACCAAGAGTCAAAGCTTATCCACAAAAGCACTTTTCAACTTTTCAAGCTATATAATTATACACACAGTAGTAGTGAGCAGTCTAGCATTTTGCAAAAATGTAAAGTAAGGTAACCCATCTTCTGTGCTCCATAAATTGTCTAGAGCAGAATTTTAGGATTACATCATGAATTTCAAGTTATACAGCACTGACATAATGTAGTGTGAGCTGTTTTGTAAACATCTAAACTCCATTTCTCATGAACTCTATTGTAATCCAGACATTCATATTTCCTATCAGATTTTTTCAACTTTTGTTAAAAGAAATGGGTAGGTTTTACTTACTCAAGTCACTCTGCTGGGAACTTAAGGTGTAAGTTTTCTTATAGTTCACAATGCTTACATTTTATTTACTTTCTTGCATTATAGATTACACAGAGGTACTATGTGTAAGTATTCTATTTTTAAAAATCATCATTTAAAGGGGAATCATCTTACAGAGTCAGAAGATATATAGCTGCTGTTTAAAGCAACACTGTATGGTCTAAGATTTTCATATGTCACCAAAAAAGCATTTTTTCTCAATTTTGGTGTGTTTTTTGGCAATAAAGGAGTTATATGATAGTGTAACCGGAAATTATGTATGGACAAACACTTGAATTCCTCATAATAAATTCTAGATAACATAGAATATAGGAGCCAAACAAGTGCTGAGGTGAAACAACTGGATGAAACTGTATTTGCAATTTCTTTTTAAATGAGGTTATCCTTTTTCCCAAAGAAGGTAAGGAAGCAGCACTGTTTTGAGACCTTTTCTTTTTTTTCAATTACATAGAAAAGACCAAAAATGCATGCATATCCAGAATCACACACACCAAGGCAGCATAAAGATACTACATCTGTACATGATTATTACAGAGTATATTTACACCTCTTCTATCCTTGCTGGCTCCAAATAGAGGTCAAGAAAACCTGAGGAGAAAATGGCCCTGAAATATATCTGACATGGATTTTAATTTCAAACAGAAAACCAAAACACAGAAGAAGGTTTCCCACCTTATTACAGAAAGCAGTAACAACAATGCTGATAATTCAGCATTATCATAAACCACATACACATTATATACCTCAACTTTGTATTCTGTACAATGAATTCACCAGGTAGCACATAATTCGAGTCTGAACCCATAATTCAGCAAGACATTTGATCATGAGTAATCTCACTGGCTTCAGTGAGATCCATATCCTTTATTTTGAGCAAATGATGCAAGTCCTCTGCTGAGTCAGATCCTAAGGAAGAGTGGACGAGCAGATGTTCTCTTACAGTAGTTCCTGGGCCTGGAGAGCTTAATTGTGAAGATACTTTCCCTACCTCAACCCTGCAAGAGAGTTTCTACAGACACAGTTTTAGGAGTATATTAACCAGTGAAGTGCCTCTTACCATTCTTGCATTCTTTTTTCAAGTTCTGGAAGTAAGAATTTACTGTGGAAAGCATTTATTGACGAAATGTTAGAAAATATTTTATTAATCACTTCAGGTGGAAATGAACCTCTGTTGGCTTCCTCAAGGAGTCTGGAGTAGAATACCTGCAATACAGAAAAAGAGCCCCAAACAAATTATATGTAACAAATGGAAGACCACCTATCCACCCCTTCTGCTACAACTGAGGCAAGATTAGTATTTCAATAATACAGATAGGTAGTGATGAACTCATTCCTTCTCTTCCCCTTCCACCCCACTTCCTTTCTCGTAAGCCAGGAGAGCACTGCAGGCAGAGCTGACTTAAGGAAAGCCAAACTGAAGCAGTGCCATTTTGGATCAGCTCCAGGTATCCTGTCTGTTTTAACAGCTAGATCATCTCAGCTTTCCCAGTCTTCCAGTCGTATTTTCCAGTCTTCTGTTCTTTGCAATTAGCATGATGTCTGATCACCATTAGCCCCACCACTTTCCTTGTTTGCTGTATCTCCTTATCCTTTTGAAATCAAAGTAGTTGGCAGGCTATGAGTGATCCCCACATATCATTTAAAGCACAAAAGGGGCCCAGTTCTGAGCGGACTATAGTCTCTTTTAAAAATAAATATAATCATTCTCCTTCAGTGGGCTCTACCTGACTAGGTGCAGCTACAAAATGTGCATCTGTTAATATGCACATCACAAAAGAAAAGTGCTTTTTGGAGAGCTGTTGTCTCCCTCTGCCACCCTCTCCCATTCTTGAACAGATTGCATTTCCCTAGAAAGGGCTTCAGAAGACTGGGTAAGGACTTGCAAAAGAAGAAAAGAGTCTTAAGACAGGAACTTTGATCACCCCAACAGAGACAGCAGAAACATCTTTAAAGGAAAAAAGCCATATTCTGTCACATATACTCTAAAACATGCCCAGTTTGCTGCATTGCCAACAGGACAGTTAATTACTTTGAAGACCATTAAGATTACACAACTTTTTAACCAAGTTTAGAAATATAACAGTCCCTTCCCAGTCTTCTGCTTTCCTCTCATTAGCAGCAGTTGAGCAGCTGTGTTTGAAACTCATTTTTCAGAATTCTCTCCAGCTAATACTTGGAAAACAGACATAGCAGTAATGCACTTATGAAAAGATCAAGGAAAATAATTGTACATTACCCATCAGAAAAATCTATGAAGGAAGTAAACCTCTTTTTTATTTTTAAACTTAACTAAATCAAATTTTTTCTCCCTGCAATACTTTGGCTTTTAAAAGTCACCATATAGCCATCACAATGTGGGTCTGCTGTGTATATTCACTTTCAGGAGGACAATTACTTAGATCCCCAAGCAGCCTGAACAATTATTGTATCAGTTCAGGCTTTTTACTTTTCCTCGAGTCTTTGTACAAAACCTCTGCACTGGACCTGAGAAATTTAAACAGTGAAGTCTGAGAAAAATATCCTGGAGTAAGGCAATGCAAAACTAGAGGTATCCAGGTAAAATGTTTATGCGTTATGTGGAAAGTAAACAAGACTTAGGAAGGAAAATACTCAAGTACAGACTGTTACATTTAAGAAATATCAGTTAGATTCTACAAAGCATGAGAGTCCAACCCTTTTTTTGCAGGAACAGTAATTTCTCTTTCTAAATATATAATGGGAAAACAGAGGATATACTCTTTGGAATGCCCGACTTCTAGGTCCTTTAGGACTGAAGAAAAATTCTGATTGGGTGGTTCAGATTAGGATTTAGTAATTTTCTAATGAGTGGGTGATTGCTGCATTCACTCCAATTCACTGGAAGCCAAGAAATGGTTATCCATCTCCTTGTTGGCTTCCAGCGTGCAATGCTCCACACACAGAACATATTGCATTAATAGCTACAAAATTCTAATACTTCTTAAAAACATAGCATTCTTAAAATAGAAGCATAGGCAAAGCTATGTGGCAACAGAAAATGACTGACTGGAAAATCAGCAAAATGTGAAAAACATGCCACATCTCATGTAATTTATACCCACACTTATGCATAGCCATTTGAGCGAATTCAAGGCAACACAATAAAAGCAAATTCAAGAAAAATGTACCCTATCCAGGAGGTCGAGTCGGCTAACATAGGCCTTTTCTGTTTGCAGAAGTTCATTGGCAATTTTGTGACGTTTCTGCTCATCTGTCTCCTGGAGGAAAATAAGAGCAGCTCTTAAGATACTGAAGAAAACATAATTTAATAATAATAAAAAAATTTTGAAAATCCTTATGACTGCCTTATAGTCCAAAAACTGAAATACAAGTTTAACATTTAGTAATAAACACCAACTTTGAAAAATATGTAACTTCCCGCAGTTTAATCAACACATACAAAGGTCAGAGAATGTTAAAAATCAGTCAAATTGCAGGGCAAAATTCAAAGCCTACAAGATTTAGTATTTTCCAGTTTGTGTAGGGATCTTTGCCAGAGCAGCAACTCCCTACTCAACAGATCAGCTCACATCCTGGTAATGGAGTAGCACTGACCTTTCAGAGCTGGAAGAACTGATTTGCAGAGCAAGAGGGAACAGATGGGAGCACTCAGTGCTCTCCCCTGCCCCATTTCAGTAGTTATTTGAACTGCATGTTCTTTGCACAGCAAAGTTATTGAAAAATGTGGTACAAAATGTAATATGTTCACTGGTACACTCACTGCTGATTAATTGTTGACTGCAATTAGAGGGCTCCTTCATTAAGTCTTTATGGAAGTAATTTTTGCGTTTTAAGGGAAGTTTTCATTTTAAAGTATTTTATTCTGCAAAATATATTTCTGATTCTTCTGCTGAACAGAAACTTAAAACATTCACTCAATTTTCAATATTAAAGTAAATATGTTTGAATATATAATTATAAGTTGCTGGGCAAAATTACTCCAAAACAAACAATGAAAGGACAGCCTTCTACAACATCAACGCATTAGGGAAATGCCTCAGGCTTGCAAGTCTCAGGCTCAACAAACTGACACTTCCATTGCAAGATTCTTTCTCCAGATCTAGTGATAGTCTGTTCACATCTAACGACATCAGTCTTCCTGAAATAAATGGAAGTATTACCACAGTGCTTATGGGAAACTGGTAATTGCTAGACAAACCATAAAAATTCTTCTTAAAAAAAAGAGGAGAGCTTGAGAGCGGTTTCTGATTTCAAACTGCACACTGCTTTTCACAAGAGTATGATAAACATTTGCAAGTACCTTTACAAAAATTGTGTGAAGAATACCGAATATTAAAGTACAGTCTTGTATTTAAGAGACTTCAGTGCATTCCCCCCCCCCCCATTTTGGTATTCAATAAGTATTCCAGATTTCAACATATTTCAGTTCTAATCTGCAGTGTTCACAGTTGCACTGCTACATGGCAAACCTCCTCCCTAAAAACAGGCTTTCAATAGTGGCTTCAAAGCTGCTCATTAAATCTGTTAAAATCAGCATAGCAACCACAGTAACCTACAGAACAGTGTTTTAAGTGCTGTCAAGAGACATTGCAGGGAGCTGGAGGATTAGCTATTACAGCTACAGCTTGCTTCTTAGTGCAGCCATTTACAAAAGATCTTACATGTGGACTTAAACCACTTACAAAACCATGGAGGTTCCTCAGTAATTTAATTTTATTTTTTTCTCACCCCAGAACCCCACTTTCTCCCTGAAGGAGTGCTATAGAACCAATCCATAGTTTTTAGCAGATTACTTGAACTAATTAAGAGAGGGAAAATCATGCATAACAAACACAAAAATATCACATAAAATGAGCTGAGCCCAGATTTCCAATCCTCTCAGTATCAACCTTACACATCTTCTTAATTATTGAACCTTCATCTCTTTTCTACATCAGTTGCACGACCTGACAGAGGGATATTCTATGTGAGGGAAAAATTCACATCACAGATGAGTTATCTTTTAATCACTGTGGCATGTTCTTATTCCAGCATAAGAACACCCACCTACAGGGTTAAATCAGCACAAAATTAACAGAAAACTGTACTGCTGCTTTTCTTTCAGCACATCCTCAGGGGGGAGCAGGGGGTGTTGTTGAGGGGAGGGGAAGGTAACTTCAGGGAACAATTAAAACTTCTGTGACAATCCATAACACATGGAGGCTCAACATATCAAACCAAGCAGAAATGGCTAGTGCGCTATATAGACAACATTTACATTACACAGGTACATTATTTCATCTGTGGACCAAAATATCAGGAGTGTAAGAGACCAAGAGTTGCATCAGCAGGGACTGCAAACCTGAATCTCAATTCCAATGCTTACAGTAAATGTTTCAGCTGGATCTAGTTCTTTAGTGCAAAGCTGCCCATCCTTAGAATAATTATGTTACTATGTGTCGTGGGTTGACCCAGGCCAGGGGCCAGGTGCCCACTCAGTCACTCTATCACTCCCCCTCCCTCTGGGAGAGAGGAGAGGATAATATTGAAAAAGACTATCAGGGTGAGTAGAGGCAGTTTTATTACAGCGGGGAAAAAAATAGAACAAGCAAGCTGAAAGTTGTGCGCGCAAGAGCAAGAAGGGAAAACAATCAATCTCTACTTCCCATCAGCAGCGATGTCCGGACACTTTCTGGGAAGCAGGGCTCCAGCACGCGTGGTGGTTGTTCGAGGAGGCAAACATGGGCCAGCCCTGAGTGCCTCCTCCTCCTCCTCTCTTCCTTCCCTTATATATCTGAGCTGATGTCATATGGTATGGAATATCCCTTTTGCTGACTGGGGTCAGCTGGCCTGCTGGTGTCCCCTCCCAGGATCTTGCCCCCCCATCTCCTTCAGTGGGGGAAGGAATGTCACAGGGACAGCACAGCTTGGCAGTAGCCAAAACACTGCTCTGTTATCAACACCAGCTACCAAAGCAAAGTACAGCAGTGTAAGGGCTGTGAGCTTTACCCCAGTCAGACCCAATACAATTTCCACCCCTTATTCCATACCATTTGCATCATGCTCAGAAATCCTTTCCTACTCACACATGCAGTTTAAGCTACATCCTCAAACCATCCCCATCACATTAACTACTATCTCCTGTCCTCTCGCATCCGTCCACGTGGTCTCCATTTCCAGCAGAATGGGGGGTCAGGGCAGGAGGAATGGTAAACTTGATTGTCGAGGACTGGCACCATCCCTGTTCATTGTGGCCTTTTTCTTGCCCCTTGCTGAAATTTGTTCTTCGTCAGCTCATGTCCCTTCTGCTAATTACATCCTGCAACATACAACTTCCAACATGCATCATTCTTACCCCAAGGTTAAATCACCTTGGGGCACACACTGGGTCTCCCCATCCTCCCGCATTACCTACCAAGTGCACCCAGGTCCTTGGGCAAAGACAATCCCACAAATGGGTTTGCACTTCCCCATGGGGGACGCAACCCACACTGACTTCCCCAGCCACTTTCCTATGTGTAGTGCAGGAACCTTGTCTCCCTCCACAGTGTCTAAGGGTTTAGTTTGGGCGGGACCAGGGTGGTTAACAGATCCTCTAGTATTGACTAGCCAAGTGGCTTCTGCCAAGTTCACATCCCAATGCTTCCATGTCCCATTACCTAGTGCCTGTAGCATAGTTTTTAACAGTCCATTATATCTTTCAATCTTCCCAGAGGCCTGTGGGTGATAAGGAATATGATATATCCACTTAATGCCATGCCTCTTTGCCCAGGAGTTAATAAGATTATTTTGAAAATGAGTCCCATTGTCTGACTCAATTCTATCTGGGGTTCCATGTCGCCACAAAATGTGTCTTTCAAGACCTGAAATTGTGTTCTGAGCCGTGGCGTGGTTTACTGGGTACGTTTCCAGCCAGCCAGTTGTGGCCTCCACCATGGTGAGGGTGTAACTCTTGCCTTGGCGTGTTCGTGGCAATGGCCCAATGTAATCAATTTGCCAGGCTTCACCATACTGGAACCCCAGCCACCGCCCTCCACTCCAAAGAGGCTTCACTCGTGTGGCTCGCTTGATGGCAGCGCATGTTTCACACTGATGAATAATCTGTGTGATGGCTTTTATGGTCAGATCCACTTCTCGATCACAAGCCTATCTGTATGTTGCATCTCTTCTAAGATGTTCTGATGTTTCAGGGCCTATCGGGCTATAAATAGATCACTTTTTTTCTTCTAATCTAGGTCTACCTGAGCTATTCTAATTTTGGTGGCCTTATCTACCCGTTTGTTGTTTTGATGCTCCTCAGTGGCACGACATCTGTGCACATGGGCATCTACATGGCGTACTTTCACAGTCATGTTTTCTATCCGTGCAGCAATGTATTGCTATAATGCAGCAGCCCAGATGGGTTTTCTCCTGTGCTGCCAGTTGGTTTTCTCCCACTGCTGCAGGCATTCCCATAGGGCATTAGCTACTATCTAGGAGTCGGTATAGAGATAGAGTATGGGCCACTTTTCTCTCTCAGCAATCTCTAGGGCTAGTTGGATGGCTTTCACTTCTGCAAACTGGCTTGATTCACCTTCCCCTTCAGCAGTCTTAATGACTTGTCGTGTGGGATTCCACACAGCAGCTTTCCACCTCCAATGGTTTCCTGTCACTCGACAGGATCCATCAGTAAATAAAGCATATTTTTTTTCGTTTTCTGGTAACTCATTATATGGTGGTGCTTCTTGGGTACGAGTCACTTACTCAGTGCTCTAAAATTTCTGGTTTCTGGCCAACTCAAAAACTCTTCCAGGATTTTTGGGAAGTTGGGTTTTCCCATTCGGGCTCGTTGTGTAATTAAGGCCCCCCACTTACTCCATGTAGCACTGGTTGCATGATGCACGGAGGGAATGTTTCCTTTGAACATTCAGTGAAGGACAGGCAACTGTGGTGCTAAGAAGAGACATGCTTCTGTCCCAACAACTTCCAAGGCGGCTCGAACCCCCTCATAAGCCGCTAGTATTTCTTTTTCAGTTGGAGTATAGTGGGCTTCTGATCCTCGGTAACTCCTGCTCCAGAATCCTAATGGCCGACCTCGGGTTTCTCCTGCGGTCCTCTGCCAGAGGCTCCAGGTGAGGCCCTGCTCCCCAGCTGCAGTGTAGAGTATATTTTGTACATCTGGTCCTGTCCGAACAGGCCCAAGAGCCACCGCACGAGCTATTTCTTGTTTGATTTGCTCAAAGGCCTGTTTCTGCTCAGGGCCCCACTTGAAGTCATTCTTCTTCCGGGTCACTCGATAGAGGGGGCCCACAAGTTGACTATAGCCATTAATGTGCATTCTCCAGAATCCTACAAGGCCAAGGAAAGCTTGTGTTTCTTTCTTGGTAACTGGTGGAGACATATTGGCAATTTTGTCAACCACCTCTGTAGGCACATGACGGCACCCATCCTGCCAATTTGTTCCTAGAAACTGGATTTCCTGTGCAGATCCCTTCACCTTACTTTGTTTTATGGTGAGACCAGCTTTCAGAAGAATTTAGATTATTTTCTTCCCTTTTTCAAAAACTTCTCCTGCTGTATCACCCCACACAATGATATCATCAATATATTGCAGATGTTCCGGAGCTCCACCCTGTTCCAGAGCAGCCTGGATCAGGCCATGGCAGATGGTGGGGCTGTGTCTCCACCCCTGGGGCAGTCGGTTCCAGGTGTACTGGACACCCCTCCAAGTGAAAGCAAATTGTGGTCTGCACTCTGCCGCCAGAGGGATTGAGAAAAATGCATTAGCTATGTCACTCGTGGCATACCATTTGGCTGCTTTTGACTCTAGCTCATATTGGAGGTCCAACATGTATGGTACAGCAGCACTTAGAGGTGGTGTGACTTCATTCAGGCCCCGATAGTCCACTGTCAGCCGCCATTCCCCATTTGACTTCCGCACTGGCCATATGGGGCTGTTGAAGGGTGAGCGGGTCCTGCTGATGACTCCTTGGCTCTCCAGTCGACGAATTAGTTCATGGATAGGAGTCATGGAGTCCCGGTTGGTACGATACTGCCTCCGGTGCACTGTCCTGGTAGCAATCGGTACTTGCTGATCTTCCACCTGCAGCAATCCTATGATGAAGGGATCTTCTGAGAGGCCAGGCAGGGTGGATAACTGTTTGATCTTCTCTGTATTCACCGCAGCTATGCCAAAGGCCCATCGATATCCCTTTGGATCCTTAAAATACCCTCTCCTGAGGTAGTCGATGCCAAGAATACAAGGGGCCTCTGGGCCAGTCACGATGGGGTGCCTTTGCCATCTGTCTCCTATTAAGCTCACCTCAGCTTTTACTACCGACAACTCCTGGCATCCCCCTGTCACTCCAGAGATCCAGATGGCTTCTGCACTCTTGTGCCTTGATGGCATCAGTGTACACTGTGCACCGGTGTCCACTAAAGCTTTGTACTTCTGTGGATCTGATGTGCCAGGCTATCGAATCCACACCGTCCAGTATACCCGGTCATCCCTTTCCTCCTCCTGGCGGAGGCGAGGGGACCCCCTCTATTCCTGTTCCTGGTCAGGTATTCATGTCACGACCTTTGTGATGCCAAATCGAAGTTCCCTCCCCTCGGGACTGTAGGAACAGTTTGGATTTTTCTTATATCTGGAAATGGCTGATTGTCTTCTGGTCTTTTCTGTGGTAGCACTGACCAGTCTTCTTGGGTGGCCCTTCTTAACAGGTCTCTTCCCCTCAGTTCTGCGGACCGGGCACTCAGCGAGTGGGTTCACCATCCCATTTTCCTCATGTCACTCTCCGTACTCCGCATGAAAACAGAGCTGGATTACGCATTGGCCTGTTCTTGGGGATTCCTTTTCCTGACTGGGGGTTGGAGAGGAGCGATCTCTTGGGCTGCTTCTAAAAGTTGGGGTGGTGGCTCGCAGGGATGAGGGAGCACCCAGAGTTTCTTCTACATTTCGGAGCCAGGCGGACGCCAACTCTACAGTTGGTGTATCCATTTTTGGGTAATAAAGTGCCGCCAAGCTTCTGGAATATGATGCTGGGGCACCTTGAACCACCTTCCTCCACATGGCAAGTGTACAAGGGATATCCTCTGGATCTATGGTGACGCTATCATCCTTTAGATCACTATGGACAATTTCCAGCACTGCTAATTCTCTCAAGTACTGGATACCTTCATCCACATTGGTCCACTTCCCTGGGGACTTTACAATATCTTCCTTAAAAGGATATCTTGCCTTCACACTTGAAAGAAGCTGTCTCCAGAGGCTACAAGTTGCTCCTTTCTTTGCAAGTCCTCTTTCAATTTCCCGATCCCTAGCAAGGGATCCCAGCTGTTGGGCTTCATGACCTTCTAACTGCTGACTATCGGCCCCATTGTCCCAGCATCGCAGCAGCCATGCAGGAATCCTCTCACCTGACTGGCGGCTGTAATCCTTTCGCAAGTCTTGAAGTTCGGATGGGGTCAGGGACCGAGTAACTTCAGTCTCCTGTTTAATCTGCCTCACTCCCTTCGATTCCTTTGCTGAGGGACCTGCCTCTTGATCTAGCCCCATCTCTTCTTCCTCTTCGTCTTCTTCTTCTTCTCTTACTAATCGGCCTGAAACTTGCCTTGTCCATTTTTTTTTTTTCACTACTGGGGCAATTAATGTAGTTGTTGTGGTTTGGGTTCCTATCTCAGACATAGTTGTTATGGTTTGTATCCCTGCCTCAGCCACAGTTGTAGTTTGTGTCCCTGTGTCGTGGGTTGACCCTGGCCAGGGGCCAGGTGCCCACTCAGTCACTCTATCACTCCCCCTCCCGCTGGGAGAGGGGAAAGGATAATACTGAAAAAAACTGTCAGGGTGAGTAAAGGCAGTTTTATTACAGCGGGGACAAAAAAGAATAGAACAAGCAAGCTGAGAGTTGCGCGCGCAAGAGCAAGAAGGGAAAACAATCAATCTCTGCTTCCCGCCAGCAGCAATGTCCAGACACTTTCTGGGAAGCAGGGCTCCAGCACACGTGATGGTTGTTCGAGGAGGCAAACATGGGCCAGCCCTGAGTGCCTCCTCCTCCTCCTCTCTTCCTTTCCTTATATATCTGATCTGATGTCATATGGTATGGAATATCCCTTTGGCTGACTGGGGTCAGCTGGCCTGCTGGTGTCCCCTCCCAGGATCTGCCCCCCCCATCCCCTTCAGTGGGGGAAGGAATGTCACAGGGACAGCACAGCTTGGCAGTAGCCAAAACACTGCTCTGTTATCAACACTAGCTACCAATGAAAAACACAGCACTGTAAGGCCTGTGAGCTTTACCCCAGTCAGACCCAATACAATTTCCACCCCTTATTCCATACCATTTGCATCATGCTCAGAAATCCTTTTCTACTCACACATGCAATTTAAGCTACATCCTTAAACCATCCCCATCACATTAACTACTATCTCCTGTCCTTTCGCATCCTTCCACGTGGTCTCCATTTCCAGCAGAACGTGGGGTCAGGGCAGGAGGAATAGTAAACTTGATTGTCGAGGACTGGCACCATCCCTGTTCATTGTGGCCTTTTTCTTGCTCCTTGCTGAAATTTGTTCTTCGTCAGCTCATGTCCCTTCTGCTACTTACATCCTGCAACATACAACTTCCAACATGCATTATTCTTACCCCAAGGTTAAATCACCTTGGGGTACACACCGGGTCTCCCCATCCTCCCGCATTACCCACCAAGTGCACCCAGGTCCCTGGGCAAAGACAATCCCACAAATGGGTTTGCCCTTCCCCATGGGGGATGCAACCCACACTGACTTCCTCAGCCACTTTCCTATGTGTAGTGCAGGAACCTTGTCCCCCTCCACAGTGTCTAAGGGTTTAGTTTGGGCGGGACCAGGGCGGTTAACAGATCCCCTAGTATTGACTAGCCAAGTGGCTTCTGCCAAGTTCACATCCCAATGCTTCCATGTCCCATTACCTAATGCCCGTAGCATAGTTTTTAACAGTCCATTATATCTTTCAATCTTCCCAGAGGCCTGTGGGTGATAAGGAATATGATATATCCACTTAATGCCATGCCTCTTTGCCCAGGAGTTAATAAGATTATTTCGAAAATGAGTCCCATTGTCTGACTCAATTCTATCTGGGGTTCCATGTCGCCACAAAATGTGTCTTTCAAGACCTGAAATTTTGTTCTGAGCCATGGCGTGGTTTACTGGATACGTTTCCAGCCAGCCAGTTGTGGCCTCCACCATGGTGAGGATGTAACTCTTGCCTTGGCGTGTTCGTGGCAATGGCCCAATGTAATCAATTTGCCAGGCTTCACCATACTGGAACCCCAGCCACCGCCCTCCACTCCCAAGAGGCTTCACTCGTGTGGCTCGCTTGATGGCAGCGCATGTTTCACACTGATGAATAACCTGTGTGATGGCCTCCATGGTCAGATCCACCCCTCGATCACGAGCCCATCTGTATGTTGCATCTCTTCCAAGATGCCCTGATGTTTCGTGGGCCCATCGGGCTATAAGTAGCTCACCCTTTCTCTCCCAATCTAGGTCCACCTGAGCTATTCCAATTTTGGTGGCCTTATCTACCCGTTCGTTGTTTTGATGCTCCTCAGTGGCACAACTTCTGGGCACATGGGCATCTACATGGCGTACTTTCACAGTCATGTTTTCTATCCGTGCAGCAATGTCTTGCCATAATGCAGCAGCCCAGATGGGTTTTCCCCTGCGCTGCCAGTTGGTTTTCTTCCACTGCTGCAGCCATCCCCATAGGGCATTAGCCACCATCCAGGAGTCAGTATAGAGTATGGGCCACTTTTCTCTCTCAGCAATCTCTAGGGCTAGTTGTATGGCTTTCACCTCTGCAAATTGGCTTGATTCGCCTTCCCCTTCAGCAATCTCAATGACTTGTGTGGGATTCCACACAGCAGCTTTCCACCTCCGATGGTTTCCTGTCACTTGACAGGATCCATCAGTAAATAAAGCATATTTTCTTTCGTTTTCTGGTAACTCGTTATATGGTGGTGCTTCTTGGGCGCAAGTCACCTTCTCAGACAGTGCTCCAAAATCCCTGGATTCTGGCCAACTCAAAATCTCTTCTAGGATTCCTGGGAAGTTGGGTTTTCCCATTCGGGCTCGTTGTGTAATTAAGGCCACCCACTTACTCCATGTAGCACTGGTTGCATGATGCACAGAGGGAATGTTTCCTTTGAACATCCAGTGTGGGACAGGCAATCGTGGTGCCAAGAGGAGACATGCTTCTGTCTCAACAACTTCCGAGGCTGCTCGAACCCCCTCATAAGCCGCTAGTATTTCTTTTTCAGTTGGAGTATAGTGGGCTTCTGATCCTCGGTAACTCCTGCTCCAGAATCCTAATGGCCGACCTCAGGTTTCTCCTGCGGTCCTCTGCCAGAGGCTCCAGGTGAGGCCCTGCTCCCCAGCTGCAGTGTAGAGTATATTTTGCACATCTGGTCCTGTCCGAACAGGCCCAAGAGCCACCGCATGAGCTATTTCTTGTTTGATCTGCTCAAAGGCCTGTTTCTGCTCAGGGCCCCACTTGAAGTCATTCTTCTTCCGGGTCACTCGATAGAGGGGGCCCACAAGTTGACTATAGCCTGGAATGTGCATTCTCCAGAATCCTACAAGGCCCAAGAAAGATTGTGTTTCTTTCTTAGTAACTGGTGGAGACATATTGGCAATTTTGTCAACCACCTCTGTAGGCACATGACGGCGCCCATCCTGCCATTTTATTCCTAGGAACTGGATTTCCTGTGCAGGTCCCTTCACCTTACTTTGTTTTATGGCAAGACCAGCTTTCAGAAGAATTTGGATTATTTTCTTCCCTTTTTCAAAAACTTCTCCTGCTGTATCACCCCACACAATGATATCATCAATATATTGCAGGTGTTCCGGAGCTCCACCCTGTTCCAGAGCAGCCTGGATCAGGCCATGGCAGATGGTGGGGCTGTGTCTCCACCCCTGGGGCAGTTGGTTCCAGGTGTACTGGACACCCCTCCAAGTGAAAGCAAATAGTGGCCTGCACTCGGCCGCCAGAGGGATTGAGAAAAATGCATTAGCTATGTCACTCGTGGTATACCATTTGGCTGCTTTTGACTCTAGCTCATATTGGAGGTCCAACATTTCTGGTACGGCAGCACTGAGAGGTGGTGTGACTTCATTCAGGCCCCGATAGTCCACTGTCAGCCGCCATTCCCCATTTGACTTCCGCACTGGCCATATGGGGCTGTTGAAGGGTGAGCGGGTCCTGCTGATAACTCTTTGGCTCTCCAGTCGACGAATTAGTTCATGGATAGGAGTCACGGAGTCCCGGTTGGTACGATACTGCCTCCGGTGCACTGTCCTGGTAGCAATCGGTACTTGCTGATCTTCCACCTGCAGCAATCCTATGATGAAGGGATCTTCTGAGAGGCCAGGCAGGGTGGATAACTGTTTGATCTTCTCTGTATTCACCGCAGCTATGCCAAAGGCCCATCAATATGCCTTTGGATCCTTAAAATACCCTCTCCTGAGGTAGTCGATGCCAAGGATACAAGGGGCCTCTGGGCCAGTCACGATGGGGTGCCTTTGCCATCTGTCCCCTGTTAAGCTCACCTCAGCTTTTACTGCCGACAACTCCTGGCATCCCCCTGTCACTCCAGAGATCCAGATGGCTTCTGCACTCTTGTGCCTTGATGGCATCAGTGTACACTGTGCACCGGTGTCCTCTAAAGCTTTGTACTTCTGTGGATCTGATGTGCCAGGCCATCGAATCCACACCGTCCAGTATACCCGGTCATCCCTTTCCTCCTCCTGGCCGGAGGCAGGGACCCTCTATTCCTGTTCTGGGTCAGAGTATTCACTGTCTGACCTTTGTGATGCCAAATCAGAAGTTCCCTCCTCAGGACTGTAGGAAACAGTTTTAGTTTTCTTATATCTGGGAAATCGCTGATTGTCTTCTGATCTCTCTGTGGTAACTACACTGACAGTCTTCTTGGGTGGCCCCTTCTTAACAGGTCTCTTCCCCCTCAGTTCTCGGACCCGGGCACTCAGCTTAGAGGTGGGTTCACCATCCCATTTCCTCATGTCCTCTCCATGCTCACGCAGAAAAAACCAGAGCTCGTTACGTGGCCTGTTCTTGGGGATTCCTTTCCCTCTGACTGGGGTTGGAGAGGAGCGATCTCTTGGGCTGCCTCTAAAAGTTGGGGTGCTGGCTCACAGGGATGAGGGGGCACCCAGAGTTTCTTCTACATTTCGGAGCCAGGCGGATGCCAACTCTACAGTTGGTGTATCTATTTTTGGGTAATAAAGTGCCACCAAGCTGCTGGAATATGATGCCGGGGCGCCTTGAACCACCTTCTTCCACGTGGCAAGTGTACAAGGGACATCCTCTGGATCTATGGTGACGCTATCATCCTTTAGATCTCTATAGACAATTTCCAGCACTGCTAATTCTCTCAAGTACTGGATACGTTCATCCACATTGGTCCACTTCCCTGGGGA
>JAVTVJ010001696.1:0-217270 GCA_034509425.1 Eopsaltria australis | reverse complement strand
GCCAGGGCCTGCCCACCCTCCCAGCCAGCAATTCCCAAGTCCCAAGATGCCATCCATGCCTGCCCTGCGGCACTGGGAAGCCATTGCCTGTGTCCTGTGCCTGCATGCCTTGTCCCCAGTCCCTGTGCAGCTCTGCTGGAGCCCCTTGAGGCCCTGGCAGGGGCTCTGAGGTGTCCCTGGAGCTTCTCTTGTGCAGGTGAGCAGCCCCAGGTGTGCCAGGCTGGCTCCAGAGCAGAGGGGCTGCAGCCCTGGCAGCACCAACAATATAGAAATACTCTAAAGGTAGCACCTAAAGGATTACCACGACAGCTGGACTCAATAGCTTTTTTTCACAGACCTGTTCCCAAACTATCTGAGATTACATGATTGTGTACATTTACACCTCACTGATGCTTATTTCTTCTTCTGGACTTTCAAATGTTGCACAGAGAAGAATTATTCTCTATTTACTTTTCATATTACCAAGTCTTGTTACCAATATCCACTAATAATAATTAAAAGACACTACTTTTCAAGCAACAGAACACAAGAGAGAAGCCCAAATTCCCATAAAAACGCACAGCTGCAGTGACTCCCAGGTGTAGCTTCCAATCCCCAGGAAAGAGAAGATGACCCAGGTGACCAAACAACTACATTAGACCATCAGAGAGTCCTGCACAGAGCCACACCACAGGAATCACATCCTGCATTTCAGTGATGCAATCTAACTGAAAGGCAGATCTGCTCCACACTCTCTCTGTGTCTTTGTTGTCAAGACCCAAAAACCTGCAACCAGAGGTTTTCCAACACCCATCATCTTTTGTGAGAACAGGGCAGAAAACCATATCAGAAAGCAGATTATAAGGAATTTGATACACAGCACAATGTACAAAAAACTGTACAGCCCTCTGATACTGTGCTCTGGGGTGAGGAAAATTCGTTACAAATTAAAGTTCACCTCATGAACAGATAGGTCAGAGAGAAATACTGATCTAAGTCTAAAATAAAATCTAAACTAGAACAGAGTAAGATTATGTGATACAGATAACGGTTCTCCTACTCAGGATCTTTAGACGCATAAAACACTGCACATCTCCCATTAGAAATAAGGATAGGAGTGATTAAGAAAATATTCCAAATACATAAATATCTTTTATTTGCTGCACCATCCCAAGGTGCAGCAGCAAATTAAACTCCCTTTATATGAATCAGATCCCTCCTAAACAGAGCAGAATAGTCTTAAATTTCGAGGCTCTTCAAAGTGAAGCAACACAAATCTCTCTCAGTTTGGATGTTTTCACTACCTTCAACCTCAGTTTCAACAGATGGACGTTTGCCTTTGATGATTAGACAAAGTTGCCAAAAATGGAAAAGTCACATAGCTTTCCAAATAATGGAGCTACTACAATCTTGATAAAAATTCCTTGAATAGTCTTTTTAAAAAGTACTATTCTGACCTATTCTTTTGAAAGTAACAAAAGTAATTAAAATATGGCACTCCTGAGCTAGAACAGAAAACATTTCTTAATCTCTTTGCTGCTCTCAACTAGCAAGAAAAAAAGCCTAAATATTTCTCATCATCTGTACATGGCACCTTTCCTACACTGCAGTTATTTTGTAGAGCTTTATAATCAATTATATTGCCTTTCTTCCTCCTACATTTGACTTTTAAGCTCCCATAAAATGCAGCAAGCATCTCTAAATGAGTCAAAACATTGTCATCATTTGTATTTCCAAACAACTAAGACTGCACCCTAAAACAACCATAACTAGAGAAAATAAGGGAACATAATAGAAATATCAACTAACTTGTACTGGCACCACAGGGTGCTACTTAGGAGTGACGTAACTAGATCACAGTATTTCATTTTTCCTCCAGATGCATTTATAGTTTTTAATGAAGTGAAAATGCACTGATAACAACCAGCTGTTCAGTTATGGATACCAGCTGTTAACAAGCTGCTGAAAGAAGCCTTTATAATTTAAAGCATTGGGAGCTCCACCCTGCAACAAAATGCTAGCAATACTTTCTACATAAAAGTCATACAATTAAATACTAACATTGTATCTTTTTGCCGACTATGCAATTCGAATCATGAGTGTACACTCTTGAGTGCTAACACTAGCAAAACCAAAGACAGAGCAGAGTATCCATAGCACACCCAAGGGAACCATAAATCAAACACCAACATAAGGTAACACAAGTGTTATAAGGGACTGCACAAGTCTAATTGTTGGAAACTGTATTTTCAATAAAATTAAACCTGAAACCTTTATGCCTGGAATTCTGTACAATGCAGCACAGCCTGTTTTTCAGAAAGGTAATTCAAGATATTTTTAATAGCTGTCAGACACAGCACCGCAATATTGCAGAGTCCCATAGCCCCTACTGCACCCTATTTCTCTCTTAAAGCACATATGCCTTTTCCAATACAAACTAACTTTGAGAAAGATTTTCTTAAATTCTCTGTAAGAAACAGAGACACTCCCAGAAATGCTCTGCCTCCCAGGAAGGCTCTGCAGTCTTTCCCAAAAAAAAAAAGTTTTGTAATAAGGGATACAGATTTGACATTTATCTTCTTCCACATCCCACATCTTCCTTATTAATTCTGAGAAAGACAGTCCACCTGCAATTTCCAAGCATGCTGTAGCTTGTTTTGTAGGCAGAAATGAGCTTATTCTGCCAAGGTTGATAACTAGAGCAAGCTCAGAGGTGAGTGACATCTGCCCATACTCAGGAAAAGACTCGAGCCTTCATGAATTCTGTGTCCCTGCCAAGGCCAAACTTCTTACATTTAGAATCCCAGAATGGTTTGGGTTGAGAGGGACCTGAAAGACCATATCTTACCACATCCCCTGCCACGGCAGGGACACCATCCATTATCCCAGGCTGCTCCAAGCCCCAATGTCCAGCCTGACCTTGGGCACTGCCAGGGATCCAGGGGCAGCCACAGCTGCTCTGGGCACCCTGGGCCAGGGCCTGCCCACCCTCCCAGCCAGCAATTCCCAATTCCCAAGATGCCATCCATGCCTGCCCTGTGGCACTGGGAAGCCATTGCCTGTGTCCTGTGCCTGCATGCCTTGTCCCCAGGCCCTGTGCAGCTCTGCTGGAGCCCCTTGAGGCCCTGGCAGGGGCTCTGAGGTGTCCCTGGAGCTTCTCTTGTGCAGGTGAGCAGCCCCAGGTGTGCCAGGCTGGCTCCAGAGCAGAGGGGCTGCAGCCCTGGCAGCATCTGCGTGGCCTCCTCTGGCCTGGCTGCAGCAGCTCCAGGTGCTTGTGCTGTTGTTGCCCAGGGCTGGGGCAGCTCTGCAGGTGGGCTCTCAGCTGAGCACAGGGGCACAGGGGCAGAATCCCCCCTGCCCTGCTGCCCACGCTGGGGATCAGCCCAGGGCACAGGGGGTTTCTGGGTCTCAGTGCACATAGCTGGGGCATGACCGGTCCCTCACAGACTCTGGGCTACCACCAGATACACCAAAATCTTTCTCCTCAGGACTGCTCTCCAACCAGCCTGGAACAACTAAGCACCTGCCTACAAAATATGACACACAGGTACCCCAAGCACCTGATGTGACATTCAGGACAAATTCAAAAGGAAGGAATACAAGACAGCTGCACAGGTACCTCTGTTCCTGCATTCTGAACATGGGGATGGCTTTTCATGCTTTAAAATAATGGTGCAGTTTCAGTGAAGGAGAAACATATAAGCTTTAACTGGGGTGCAGACAAGCAATATATTCAGGCAGCAGCTGCCAGCTGTATCCACTCCTTCACCAAACTGCATCCACAGAACCCAAGGGACACAGTAATTGTCACAATCTTCTCTTAAGGCTACTGAATGCTCCTAACAAAATGTTTTCTATTCTGAATGACACTTCGAAAACCAGCTCAGCATGGAGATTTTAATGGTCTGTCACAACAAAAATTCATCTCTAAGAGCATCTTTACAGACAGACACTCTGTTACAATGCCACTGCAAGCTGCCAAAGCTGTCTGCTCTCTCACAGGAGATCCTAAGTCCTGACACAGAAATCATTACAAGTTTGAATATTTCATATATTCCACTCAATCTATTCCTTCCTCAAATTCACATACCAGGCCTGCAGTTCTCTTGATTCATTCCAGCTAAAGACAGAAATGTACTCCCTTGAAATAAAATAGGGAAAGAATCTCCATGGATATCTGACCAGGGAGAGGGAGGTACGTAAGGAGTAAACTCACTATGGAAACAATCCTGATCACTCTCTTGAACAAAATTAATAATACAGTAATACCTTATAACACCTTTATGAAGAACATAGTTGGACTGTGAATTAGAGAAAGCAAGTTTTCCAGTATCTCCTTTCCCCTACCTACCTCCCCTTCAATGCTATGGGAACAAAATTCATAGTTAAGGCATTATGCTGCTGTTAAACATGTTCTAGTGATAAACAAGACAGTAATACACATTTTTGTAAGTCTTAGTAGTTTATTAGCAATCAGCAACATGCCATTTCAGGAGAAATTTAGCAAATATAACTTAATTGACGAAAAAGAAAACAACCACAAACCAAAAACACTCCGCATCTCTCTCTTACGAAATGTAAGTTTTTGATATAGCTGAATATTAAAATTATAGACAGTCTTTATAATTTGCTTTTTAAATAAGCCATTTTATCTCTAGATTTTATAGCAATCTAAGTGCTTTCAGCGGCTGCTTTCATTTGCAGCAGCCACATTCACACAGAAACAGAGATGCAGACAGGTTCAGTTGTTGAAATGGGTGAGGAACACTCTTGCTGGTGTATTTTCTTCTGCCGGAAAGGCAGAATAAAGGATCCCGGACTGCACACACACACACACACACACTGGTACTTCCAAGAAAGAAAAATAAAATGCTGCAGGATTTATGAACTTGCCCGTACATCACAGTCCTCTCAGCCCTTTGTACTTCCTCTAATCTGCTCCAAACAAAGCGTGTATGTGCTCCAGGAAGTCCTGACAAGCTCTGTGGAATGACACTCTGAATCACACCACTAATTTGTTACACTCTACCTACACAAATCCCTTGCGTTAACGTTGACAGAGCTGCATTTAATGACAGCAATGTTTCAGAAAACACTGCATCTTTGTCAGTTTTCCAACCAAAAGAACAATCCCAGCAACAAGACAGCAGAGCTTTATACTACACTCTAACAGACCATCTGAAACTCATCCAAAGCCCTGATGCTTCAGTTGGGGCATTACATTTTAGGCACAGACTACAATGCAATTTAACACTACAGACACTGCTCACTCTACCTTTAGTGAAGTTTATCATGGGGAAAAAATTAAAACTCATCAGAACACTTCCACAAAAGTGAAAGAACACTTTTTTTTCCTAAAGAATGAAGCACGCTCTCTTACACAAAGCACTGAAGTATGTTTTATGACACACATGCCAACAAGCTGGGCAATCAACATCTCTCAAATACAACAGATGCATGAAAAAAAAACATGTAAACAAATCTGGAGATCCACAGAAACACTCCACTTATCAATTTCTCTTGTCCCTTCTCCAGACATCAATTCACTGGAATTTCAGAAATCAGTATTAAATAGCACATTATGATTTATTTTTGCAATTTAAACCCCCACAGAACTGCAGAAGAACTTTAGTTTTCACCTTACTGCATACCCCAGAGCTGAAGTGACACCTCCACTGTACCTTCCCCTGTACCATGAGCACAACCATTTCCACCAGTTACTGTCTGTGTGCTGACAGGGGTACCTGAAACAAATGGAATAACTTCTGTTGATGGTTTGAACTGGGTGTGAGATGTTCATCATGTACTTCTTCCAACAGAATATTCAGGGCTTGCACTGGCAGCAGCTTATCATTATCTGTACTGCTCCATCACATGGAACATTCAAATACAACTATTTAAACATTATAAACCCACTACTGCAAGTTTCATATTCTCTCAAACGCTCAGTTTATAAAAGAAGACTAAGAAAAAAAGAAAAAGAAAATAAAAAAGCCTACTTACAAGAGGGGAATCTCAACAATGAGCTGGATGAGGCAACACAGCAACTCTTCTATGAGGTCTTCACACTCTGTTCCTAAATAAGAAACATAGCAAAGGATTTCTGGGTTTTCAAATACCAAAACAAAGCGAAGATTCAAACACACAAATGCAAACATCTTAATTATGGAACAAACACTAATAGTTCTACCTGTTAAAGGAGATAGGATTTTTTTCATGAAATAGAAAGCATTTGAGATTATTAACAGAGAACATGGTGATGCCTTCCCTTTTTTACATAAAGAAGTGACTAATAACAACTGTACAAATTAAATGAGATGTTGGTATTGTGGGAATGTGCTAATATTCAGCACGTCAAGCCTTCCTTTACTACTTACAGAAGGTCATATTAAACAGTGTTATTACTAACAGCGGAACTAATCTCTGGTGAGTTCTCACTGGTCCACAGTTCAATGTCCTCTCAAAATTCCCTGCACTTCATATACTTTCCCATTTTTTAAACCCAAGCAAAGGATAATCAGAGATAGTTTCATTTGTCTAACATACACTGAGCAACATTCTAAAAGAATGTCAAGAATGCAGCTATGGAGCACGTCTCTGCTGCTCATGAGAAATATATGTACAATTTCTTCATGAATATATATTTATTTATTGAAGTTTTACACATTTCAATGACAAGTTGGTACATTTTAAGGGAACGGAAATCATTCTCTAGTCGTATACAATGTGATAAAATGCATGGCATGATTCAGAATTACTTAAAAACTTGCAACTATTCGAAGCAATAAAACTGGTCACATTTTGCATCAGCAATTTTTAAAAGAAACTGCAACAAAAGACTTTTAAGAATCACCGAGGAAAAAGCTTATTAAACCACTTGAAGTTATCGTATAATACTAAAAAAAACAAGGAGATAAATCTCTTCGCTCATCAGGATTTATTCTGCTTTCAAAAATGAAATGATGATGAGAAACATACATCATAAAGAAGTGGAGGGCTTTATAGTGCTGAATGGCTTGAGAGTGGCACAGCTGATCCCCTGCATTACAGCACTGCAGCACAATAATTACCCAAATACCTGTTTATTTTGTATTTTCAAAAAAGTAAGTCCTGCCATAAACACAGCTTTATAGCTAGGTTACAGCGGTGTTACTGTGCTTAACCTAAGTTTGTTCTTGAGTCCAGAATTCAATTTTAAGAAGCACACCAGAGGGAATATTCACTGTAAAGCAAAATTATTTCTTTCCACAATCAGTTTATTAAAAACACATTAAAAATTGTCACCTAGTGAACTGCACATTCTAAAGGAAATCAGTTTTTTATCACGGAAACGTGGTTTCCTTTATATAGAATTCCCCATGAGTAACACAATGCAGCTCCTGTTAGTAAAACCAAGAACTGCTCAGAGTATTTAACCCTGGACAGAAACCACAGCCAATAATGAAGCACAGATAATATATTCTAAAGTAACTTCAACGTGACATTTTCCTAAGGCCTTCTGAACCTAGAAAATGCTTATAAAGCAAGACTGCTACTAGTTCCCAACAGGTACCTAATTTTTCTCCTAACAGAAGGAAGTGAGAAGAGAAAGATTAAAAAAGTGAGTGCATTTTTAAAACATCATTTGTTCCACCACACTGTATGCATAACTCATCTGAAGAGAATATAAGGTTGTTTGCATATGAAAGAAGGCTTTTCCCTCAAGACAGTATTCAAAATAAAGGAAGAAAACACTGGGTCACACATTCACATAGAATGAAAGATGTTATTTAAAATTAACAAAAAAAAAAAAAAAAAAAAAAAAAAGAGCTTAATTGCTGTAATCAATGTCATTCAGCTACAATAATTAATGTATCCTTTTCCCAACTGGGGCACACACATTCTTGTTTAATTTTCATCTTGCCAAGACAATGAGGAGGATGCAAGCCAAATCTATAACGTGAGAGAGAGCTATAAACACGGAACACTCTGTGTTTTCACAAACAATGCCTCTTTCAATAGCAGGATAAAGACAATACACACAAGACTCATTCACATTAATAGATCACATACTTGGATCAAAGACCTGTAAAGCCTTGGGGAAAGTAAGTACAGGGTGAACCTGACCAGATAAAATTAGAGCAAGGAGAGGAATCATAGGTGCATCTTTCAAATTCCACTGCAGAAGTGACTGCAATCACACAGGTTTTAAAATGTCCAACTATGCTGAAGTACCATTTTTTCATCAGCTATATTTAAGTCTTTAAACATGGCTCGTTTTGTAAGTAGTTTGATGGATTTTGACTTTTTGGTGGTGTTTGATTGTTTTGGGTTTGGTTTATATGTGTATATACAAACATATATACTTCTAAATGTTTTTGTAATACAATTTTTTTGTTTCTTTTCACTTTTTCAAAGTTACACACATTACAGACACTGGATTAGCACACAGTACACAGGCAAAATGGCTTATATAGAGGTAAGCAGAGCTGCCAGGAGGCCCCAATTCTAAAACCAGTCCAGCTCCATCTTCTCAAGAACCTAACTACAACATTGATAAGAGTTGATCTCGTGGATGTGCTTAATATTAATATCAGTAAGATATTCAGGAATAACAAGGTATATCCTCACCTTAGATGCTACTTGTTTTTCTGTTGCTCATACAGAATCTGGACACAAGTAATGAAACTAATAATTCTGTGCAAAACAGATCTTCTTTAGATTTTGTGGTTTGATGTTCAGCTCTAATGACTCTCAAAAACTTCCAACTTCTACTTAAAGAGTGTTAATAATGACCACATAAATTAACTGCCTTTCCTCATTTCCTTTATGATAGCTGAACACTCGTGAAATCACTTAAGGCTTGCATCTGTTGTTATTTATTCCCTTCTCTATGCCCTCATATTTGCTTTATATATCACAAACAGTCCTTAGTAGCCTTGTGTTTAAAAACTTCTCTACATATAATGAATAAAGCTTCCTACCACAGCTCAGGGAACACGCAGAATGAACTGACGGTCCGATTTAAAATACAATACTCAGCATGTGCTCTCTTACACCTTTGAGTCACAATACAGTTAAAGACTGTGCAGAAATTACAGGATACAGACAGTGGAAAGATTAATGATTTGTGTTAGTGAGACTACCTCCAGCTTCAGCTGAGCAGATGCTGACTCCAGTTTGGGATTTATTGATACCAGGAAATTTTCAGCTGAATCTTAAACGTATATGGGGTTAGTCTCTCTGTGGATTTTCCTGAAATCAAAATTGTGCAGTATTCTCCAAAATTCTAAGCAAATTCCAGTTATGGATGAAGAGGCAAAGGGTGCACTTCTTGGGCTGAAGAACATACTCATATGTATGTAAAAAATACATTTTTATTAATGGCAGACCTTCTCTTGAAGGAAATCAGTAACAGCACTATTAGCAGGTACTCAATCCAGGGCAACTTCTTCATTAGGCTAAATGTACACCCATGCACTTAAACCTCAAAAAAAAAATCCCATTTTATGACAAAAAGCACAATTGCACAGCTTTCTTCTGAGCCTCAAGCACTGTCCAGCAGGAAAAAGTATGAACTGGACATTCAGAAAAAGTGAAAGCATATGAACTGTAATATCAGGGAGGAGAATTCTTCCAGATACGGCAATTATAAAAAATGCTACCTAAACAACAGTGGCTATGTCATATACAGTTTATATTTCCGAGCTGTCAGTGACAGGGATATTTCCATACACAGGACTCTCATGGATTATAATTACACATTTCTCCCTGACACACCAAATATCCTGGAGCAGGGCTGATGCAGTGCCTGACTGCAGTGTGGGCATCCTGACGTGCTGACACTGCAGTTATGTGCTCTGAGCTCCCAGAACCTGTGCTTAAATCAGAGAACATGGCACCAGAATATACTGTCCAACCAGAAGGATGGAAATGTGATGTTCATAGGGAAACAAACACCACCACAGAGTGATTTTGAAAGGAGTTGTAAGATGACCCTGAAAAGAACAATAACCTTTTCTCAGAGGGCTAAGAGACTGAACAAAGCATATGAAAATGGACCACAGGGGAGAGAAGTTGTTCATATTGTTGGGTGGTTGTACTGTTCTTTCCAATAAATACTGACCAGGCAGTAAGGAAATACAGAAACTTCGAAATTCAGACACTGTATTAAAGCCTTTTTTAATATGGATGTTTTATTTACATCAGACAGTTCATATAATAATGTCTTTTGTAAGGCTTATCATGCTCACAATTGAAGAATTATAAATAATGTCAAGCTCTGGTAAATGAGAAAACAGTAAGGATGACTAAGAACCTAATTTTTAAAAAGCATGTTCACCAAAGATAGTAAAATTTCCATGAAAGTACTTATAAATCTATGGAAAATTAAGATGAATACAGGAATAATAATATTGCAATAACAGATTAATAAAATTATTATAATAAATATAATATATAATAATAACAAGAATATTCTACTTTCCAAAAAGTACAAACCAAAAATTCAAGTAAGCTACACTCAATTATAAAAATACAAACAACAAAACACTTCATTTTCTTCTGCCTACTTTTAATAGGCCCTAGCACAATTACAGTTTATTACAATTCATTGATGGTAGTTCAGTTTCCTATAGCTGAGCATAAGAGCTGTAGGAAGGTATACGCCTTATTACCACGTTCTGTAGATACTTAAAAATAATATTTTTAGGAATCAAACGCAATGGCTATGTAACCTCAGCATATTATGAACCTCAACACCCTGAGGAAGTTCACAAGAGCCATCTCCCACTGCAAACCTAAAGAGGAGCCAAGGAGTGGCTCATTTCCTGCCTCACCAGCAGACCACACACAATTACCTTCCTAATCAACAACATCCCATGAACAATCTGCTCAGAGGTAATTGCTAAGTACATTTGCCATCAATATGCACAGAATTATTGCTAATAAATGTCACTGTGAATTACAGTCAAGTGCTACTAGACATGGTATAAACATGGGTCTACCCTGGTGACAAGAATCACTTTCCATACCACACCGCAAGGAACTCCCAGTGCAAGGAATAAAGATCAAAGGGGTTCCAGCTGACAAAAGTCTCAGCTTTTCCACCCATCCCACTGTAGCATGCTGTACACTGAAGCAAGAGGTGAGCCCTTTTTTTAATCCAGGAACAAACCCACAGGCAGTCTGCAGGGATAGCTTATACACAAGCAGATATTCTTTTCCAATGCATCAGCGAGCTGACTTCCCTCCTGGAGATCACTCATCACAGTTTAAATACATTAAACCATTTCATCATGGAGCATCACAATTCTGATTTCCGCAGAGCACTGGCAGGTGCCAATGAATTAAACAGATTTTAATGAACACTTTTCACTGTTGGATGAGCAAGCAGAGATTCGGTGCTCTCAGCACATGCCCTCTTTGCAAGAAATCCAGAGTCAGACACTTTTGGGTGTTCCCACACCATCCACTCACACTGCTCTAGCATTCTGAGACTTTTCAGGCTTTATGCAACAGACAACATGCAATTACAACCTGAACAGTACTTTGACTTGGACTTGGCAGTGCTGGGTGATGATCTGAGTCTGACTTGATGATTTTAGAGGGCTTTTTCCAGCCAACACGATTCCATGATTTACACCAAAGCAAAGGAAAACAAGGCTCCCATGGCAGCATTATCCAGCATGCACCCTGTCAGAGCATCTTGACACAGTGCTACACAAAGATTTGTGGCAGCATTCTGACTGTCTTTTTGCTGTAATGTAACTGATTTTGAATGCATTTGTATTATTCTTATTCAAAGACAACAGCTTCTTCCTTGAGTGCTTCTCCTGCCATCTTCCATCTTGTGTAATACATACTCCACTTCCTGGACATTAGCCCCTTTTAGTAATTCTGCCTAAATTCTGTGACTTTTCCTGTACTCTTGCACAAGCAGGTGCCCCCAGATTAAATTTTAGCAGTTGCTTTCTCAATGGGTCAATTCTAACCATAGGACTGTTACTTTCCTTCACTAGATCCCTAAAAATGGCATTAATTCCATCTGTGGCTGATGTTGGTTTATGAAAAGTATGCGAACAGATGCATTAAATTGCAATATCAATGTTCCAATGTTCATATGTGGTCACCCTCACCACAATTCTGTTCTGTTCCTCTGAAGAGAACCATTACCACCTTTCAAACTGTATGAAAATCACTAAAGCTCAGGTAGGTCTACAGCACCATGTCTCAGAAACTGTTTCAAAAAAGGCAGATTAAGCTAAACCTGACTCTCTTGTACTTAATTTCTGGTTTTAAAGCAAATTTTGGGACCCTCAGTCTAAACAAAACATAGAATCATAGAATTATTTAGACCTAAAGCATCTGAAGGCAAAGACCCTTAAGATCAAGTACAACCATCAACCTAACTCACTAGTCCAGCACTTAGCCAAGTCTTTACATGCCACATCTACAAACATCAGGGCATTTAAGTTTCTCATGGGATGTTTGTTTCACCAGCAATTGTGTGTACCCACCATATGAGCTTGGTCCTGCTTTCTCTTCATAAGTAAAATGAAGTTGCAGCTCCTCTTCTGACATTCGACTGATGAATACTTTCAGCAAACAGCAAATAATGAACAGTGCATTGTGAGCCTGCCAGATAAAGAGGTGGCTGGAAAAGAAGCAGGAACAAACAAGAATCAGTAATGCTTCACCTACAAACATGCATCAAAAACCACAGGAAAATAAATGTCCGAGTAGACAATGTTCTACAGCTGAAGCAAGGAAAAGCCAAAGTGTTTAAGTGGGGAGGCTGCATTTGATGTTACAGAAAACACAACAGGAATGTATTCAAAAGTAGTTTAGAAAATACCACCTTATCTCCAACTACTTCTGTACCATTAAAAACACCACAGTCAGCGGAAGTATCACAGTTTGAGGAACTCACCAAACAGTTCAGCAAACTTCCAGAGGTCTCTACACTACGGACTTAAGGCATACAGACATTTGAAAATTTCCAACAGGTTCAGACCTGAAAGCTTCCTGGCTGCCTGATCCTTAGCCCTTTTCCCAGGTAAATAGCCTTCTTCCATTTTATGTATGGATTTCATGAGCACCACACAGCAGGATTTTCTTATGCAACACACACAAATATTTTCCAAGCTTTCTGAATGAAAGGGAAATACAGCTGCATAAAATTTTTTTGAGTCCCAGTAAGTAACAGCTAGGGACAATAGCACAGAGTCAACTATTGCCCAAAGCTGTACTTTCAAGGTATCTTTGGATTAAAACAGCAACAGCTATTTGGCCACTAGCATCTTCTTACTTTAGATGCAAGGAAAAAACTTGATGACAGTCCAGGGAACAAGGAGAATTGCACCCCCAGATCTGATGAGAGTGGGACATTTATCTGTGGGTGAGGGAACAACTACGGAAAGTCTCCTGCAAAAAACCCCACAGTGCTGCACAAATAACCTCTTAGAGTTCTCTACTGCCACTGAAAGGAGCAAACAAAACCAGTGGCAGCTGCATGACATAATTTGAAAGCAGTATTTTGATACATATTTACATTAATATAGATAGAGATATTTAAAATATTTCCAAGACAGAATACTGGCTTATACATTAAGCTTCAGCTGAAAAGTTCAGATTATTTTTAAACAGCCAGTAGTATCCATAGCTTACCCCATTCATCTAACACACAAAAATGTGTTTTTCCCCAGTAATCTGTTTACCTATTACACTTGATTTCTGTGGTTAGAAAAGTACTAGACACTTGTTCTGTTTCAAACAACAGTTTAAGAGAATTCTAAGGTTTGGTCTGTGAGCATGTTAATTAGCAGAGGAAAAAAATTAAAGAGCTAGCAACAAAAGGAACATTTAAAAAATTAAATGGCACACACAGCTTTTTTCAGGAAACTTACTTCTGACATTCTGCTGAAATTTTTAACTCTTTGGTTCTGGAAAGAAAGACTTTAATCAACGATCCAAGGTTTCCTGTTCGAGGATTCTTCTCAACTAGATGAGAAAAAATAAAATACAAAGTATGCATAAGCTGTGTAAGACACTATCTAGTTCAAATAATATATAGGAAAAAAAAGAAACCCTGTTTCAATGTCTTAAATATTTCTAAATAAAGCACAAGCATTTCTTATTTTTCTGTACAGGCATTCTTCTTTCAAGATCCTCCAGTACATGGTTTACTAGTCCGTAATTGTTTTCTAAATACTATTAATCCTAGATTTAAAATACCCCAAATATGGAATACCCATACATATACTGCTTCCTTTCCCAGGCTTGTCTGCAGCACAGCAGCCTCCTGTCAGAAAATCGGGCAGGTCTTCAGAACTACCTTTTACCTCCTTGCAACACCATTTCTATCATCCCTTTGTTTCATCCTCTGATTCTTTCCCCTGACTGATCAGCTTACAGGGCGAAGGGGAAAAGACACAGTAGTTATGGAATTACTTGTTTTAAACCTTCCAGTCATATCAAGTTCTGTAAAACAGTTAACAATGAAAGTTTCTAAAGGTTTGGGATATACATAAATACACCCTATATCGCTTTAATCTTACAAGGGCAACATATACAAATAGAATGCTAAAGGCATGAATGTGCACAGGGATGCTGTTTCCCAGTTTTTCTGGTAAAGCATATGGAAAAAAGATGGCACAACGTCTCACCTAAAGACTTGCAGACTGAGATTGTGGCTTCTTCCAAGAGCTTTAAGTCAGCACTAGGTAGGAGGAAAAGAAAACAAAAAGGGTTACACAGGCAATTCGGTTTCTGTACTTGAAGTGAAAATTTATTACAAAACAATAATAAAATCTTTCCACAAAGCACTTAATTTGAGCCATCCACTAGCTCATAGAGGTCAGTTTGCCCAACCTCCCTGCTCAGCCAGGGTCTCCCAGAGCCAACAGTCCCAGACTATGTCCAGGTGGCTTCTGAGTATTCCCACAAGCTCTCTGAGCAACTCATTCCAATGCTCCATCATCCTAACATCAGCCAGAGTAATATTCTTTTGAAGTACAGCAACTATAAAACAGGAAACTAATATTCAAAACTAAATTGTTCATCAGAGTGAAATTATGTCAGTGTCTTCTCCCAGGGAACAAGGGACACGATGACAGAAAATGGCCTTGGCTGTGCCAAGGAAGTTTTAGGTTGGATATTGGTAAAATCCCTTCATGGAAAGGGCTGTCCAGCCCTGGCACAGGTGCCCATCCCTGGAGGGATTTAAAAGCCATGTGGATGTGGCACTTGGGGACATGGGTCAGTCATGTCCTGGGCTGTGCTGGGAAATTGTTGGATTCCATGATCTTCATGGGCTTTTCCAAGCTAGAAGATCTTGTGATTCCACGAGCATTTTATTACCACTGTTTTTGTAGCTTTAATGCTGCCATGCTCAGCTTGGTGTTACTGAAAACACAAATAGAACAGCAGCCTACAGAAAGAACTTGAACTTTTTTCACAAGAAATTTCACATGAAATGATGCATTTTTAAAAACATGAATTAAAAAAACCTCAATCTGACATTTAACCTCAAGCTAAGCAGTTCTTTCCTTTTAACTAATGTTATTATACTAGTGCAACAATCACATCAGATACAGCAAATTGTTCGTAACTTCATTAATTGCCTCGTGATACGCCTCAGAAAAACATAATCTGAAAAGAACAATAAAGCACTAAAGCAAAACCTGACAGCAACCACTGAAAGTAAACACCAGCTGCGTCAAACACATACTTCTGACCTACCAGTACAGGGCAACTGATCCTCAAAAACATCCTTAACAGATGGGAAAACAAGACAAATCATCAGATACTGTGTTCAATGCCACATTGAGCAATACAAATATGAATAACTAAAGGGCACCCTGTTCCACCACTCTCATCATGAAATTTTTTTCCTTCTATCCAGTCTGAATCCACCCTCTTCTATTTTAATATTATCACCTCTTGTCACATCACGAAGGTCCTACTGCTCAGTGTTTTGGAAGAGATGGCAGAGCCTCTATATAGACTGAACTAACATATAGCCTGACCTTCAGGGACTTCTGAAGTGCAATAAATAAAAGGAGAGTAAAAAAAAAATTAGTTCAACGCTTGCAGCCATAATGTAATTCTCTTCTCTTTTTAAAGTCCTGTGCTGTTTTTAAATTTACATGGTAATCCAGTTTACAGTGCACTGTTGCGTCAACCTGAGATTATCAGCAGTGCTGCGTGGGAAGCTGCTAAACCAGCTCCAGTGCTGAAAACCCTGTGCAGCCATGCCTTTGGAAGCTGTGGAGTTTGAGCTGTTCCCCAATGCATTAGGACTAGAAGATATTGTACAAAGAGCCGCCAAAAGAATTATTTCAAGATCCTTCAATAGGAAACTATTCAAGATAGAGACATCAAACAAGTTACGTTTTAAGATGCCTGCAAATTTTCTTGTATATCTGACTAATTTACTGTGTAGTGAGTTGACAGCTGAGACAACTCTTCACCTACACCTGAATATCCTAAGATAACTTTAGATTATGTAGATTGGCTTGTCCTGATATCAATTACCAGCATTCATTCTTCTCTTACAAACTGCTTTGAAACACAAGATTCAGAAAGGACAAACTTACACTTTGATATATACTTTAAAAACATTAGACTTGGTCTCAAAGGTGGTCTCTTGTTCCAGCAGTACAAACATGCAGAGTAATTAAAAACAAATGGTATTGAGCAAGAACACACCACCAGCAACTACGGACAACACAGTTTTCTAGGTCTATGTGACCCTGCACTTTTTAAAAAAAAAACAAAAACTTCTCAATTTGCCCAGCTGGCTGCTTGTCATCAGGATTTATTCCTTCCCAAGACCTGGCAGGCAGGGAGGGTGAATATTACAATGGACAACAACTCCATAGAGAGTTCTTAGGTACTGAAAAATCATAATCTAACACAACATGACCCCTCCCACTATCCAAAGATCCTGTGGACAGAATCAAGTGGTTATTGCAATTGCTCCAGGATTTAAACCATAAATGCAGACATTCAGCTTTGAATTATGGTTCATTTTCTCCCTAATTTCTAAGGTTAGGTTTCAAAGTATAGCATTCTTAAAAATTTTTTTCTTCCCTTTGAGTTATTAAAACCCACACAAAGTCCTCAAACAAATTCCACAGAGTTGCCTGATTTCTACAAGTTGCCAGGATCAAAACCAGTGGCAAAGCAAGCAAGGCTTTCAGATCTTCAGCAAAGCTTTTAACACTCAGGTAATTCTTTTTCATACTAAAATGAAGTTTAACGCTTAAAAATTAACAACAGCCCACGGCCTCTTATGCATACCACAAGAACACAAAAGTGAATTTTGCCACACTCAACACCAGACGACAGCTACAGCAGAATTTCAGTTCACTCAGAAGAAACACCTAGTGAGGGGGAATTACAGCAGAAATACCACCCCAATAGGCACACACCGGTGAAATACTCAATCCTGTTACATCCCCAAGGATGGATTCACAGAGACAATATTGTGGAGGGCTACAAAAAACATCAGCTCATTTCCAAGTACCCGGGGCCAAACTTAGCATTGACTTTTTTCCTTTGAGTGGGCAGGAAAGAGAAGTGAGAGACATGGAAAAAGCTATCTGGGTATTTTCTTGAGCACTGAAGAGACAGAAGGTAAATCACATTAACACTTGGGCAGAAAATGCCAGAGCCAAGATTCACAAGGTGGCACAAAAGAAATGGTACAACCAACTGTGGCACTGATTTTTCTCTACGGTCCCTGTGGAAATGACATCTGGTTAATGAATGAATGTAAGAATGGAAACTCAACACTGAAACATCTGTCCTTTCATTAAGCCATAAAGAACACTGCTAATAAGTATTTGAATTGTATTCCAGCGCTAACAAGAGCAAGTACTGATAAAGTGAAGCTCCTTCACTGCACTGATCACAAATAAAAGTTCCAATTATCTCTGAAAACCCTCACCCGAGGAATACGGACTGCCCCGCTGTCAAATATGTGTCTGGAGCACAAGTCTGACGAGGAGCAGCTGAGGGAGCTGGGAAAGGGCTGAGCCTGGAGCAAAGGAGGCTCAGGGGGGACCTTGTGGCTCTGCACAGTCCCTGACAGGAGGGGGCTCAGGGGGGGTCGGGCTCTGCTGCCAGGGAACAGGGACAGGAGGAGAGGGAACGGCCTCAGGCTGGGCCAGGGGAGGCTCAGGGTGGATATTGGGAAAATTCCTCCATGGAAAGGGCTGTCCAGCCCTGGCACAGCTGCCCAGGGCAGTGCCATCAGAGGAGGGATTTAAAAGTCATGTGGATGTGGCACTTGGTGACATCAGTTAGAACACATAGAAGTAAAGGACAGATTTGTTAAAGATGGAGTGTAAAATATTCCCTGCTCTATGAGAAACAGTTGGTATATTCACAACATGAAACAGATTATCTGTTGCTAGTAAAAAACAGGCAGTAATTATGAAAAATAAGTCACCTCTTCCTGCTTCTTGATGGCTCTGCTGAGCACCATTAGGAGAAACCCAGACACTCCAGTCACAAGAAACTGCCCCGGAAAAGACACCACTAAGGAAAATGGTCACATGCATATGGAACAAACGCTGAGTGTGGTGAGGCCCTAGTACATGTTTCCCAGAGAAGCTGTGGCTGCCCCTGCATCCCTGGCAATGTCCCAGGCCAGGCTGGATGGGGCTTAGAGCAACCTAGGATAGTGGAAGGTGTCCCTGCCCATGGCAGCGGGTGGAATGGGATGATTTTTAATATCCCTTCCAACTCAAACTGTTCTGGGCGTCTGTGACACCAGCTTCAAGCCACGGACCTTTAACACCATGATCACAGTGACCCGGGTGAGTTTGCACATGTACTTCAATTGGCACAACCTGCACTGAACAACCTCACTTTGAGAAAGCAGAATATATTTACATATTCACCAGTTCTACAGTTTTCCAAGAAATGAACAAAAGGTATCACCTGATGTGGGGATTCAAATGGGCTGTGACCATATGGGGCAAGCAGAAAAAATTCAAAGCAAAGTATTCTTAACCACACAGACTTGACTGGCTCACTTGGATACAAGTAAATATGTGAGGTGCACGGCTGCTTCCCACACACTTTCGGAAAAAATTCCAGGCTTCACAGGCGTTCCTCCCTCATCCTGTGATCTGATGGCCAGCATTTTCAAAGTACTTAATAAAAGAAAGAAATTATTTTATATGCTTTTATGTAGAGGGTAAGTCCACAGACTTCAGCAAAACTAAAATTAATAATAGTGAGATTTGCTTCCTTGACAGCACAGCTATTTTTAAAGAAAATGGTTTTGTCTTTGTTTATTTTAAAGGTGTCCAAACAGGAGTGGTTTTACAGTGGCAGTGATTATTTTCTGTAGCATCTTAACAGCATGCAATAAGAATATTTTGCATACCACTTGTCGCTACAAACCCCACTATACACACGCAGCATCTGTGAGACTGCAGCTATCACAATTAGTGGTGAAAGTAAAGAGTAATCAAGGATAATTTTTATTTTCTTGGGATTTAAACACTTTGTGCTTGCAATCACTCATCACAGTCCAAAGAGTTTCTTCATCACTGAGTTAGTTTTCTGTAAGAAAACCTCTTTTCAGTAGAGGTGGGAAAGAATGGCAAATTGAGCAGTCTATTAGTCACTAAAATTTCGTCATTTTCATTGACTGCAGATTTTTATTTCTGGCTTCTTATGACCAAAAAGCAGGATTCTGCGGTCAGCTATTCTGGCGTATATTGTAAAAAACATTACTTCCAAACAGAAGAGGATTGGAAACAAAGAAAAAGGGGAAAAAAAACCCCCAGTGACATTATAAACAGGATTATTTTTAAATGGTTCAATTCAGCTGCCTTTCTTTAAATTTACTAACAGTCTTCAGCAAAACCATAATTTTTAAGATAGTGAAGGTAGTTTCCTGACAGAAGCCAACTTTGAAGAATGTGGTTTTATCCACTTTTATTTTAACAGCATCACAATAGGAAATGTTTCAAAGGTGCAGTGGCTTCTGTTAAAATATCTCCACATAACAAGAGAAAGCATTTTGCCCGATAAACATCCTCACAACACCTGCACTTAGTATGGTAAAAAAAAGACTCAAACCAAAGCAGACAAGTACTCCTACAAAAAAGGGAGGAGAAAAAACCAAAACAAGCAGCTTTCCTGACAGTTTTTTCCTCATAGTAAGGTCTTTTTTCTTTGCCATTGAACACAAAACAGAAGAACCAGTCCATTTAGTAAATTCATACTGTGGGAATGCTGATTTTAATGGACTAGTTGGAGGACAGACATCAAAGAATATAAGGCAGCATATGATTTATTGTACCATTTAAAAAATGTACCATGTTAAGCAACATAAAAGCTCCTCATTTTTATGTCTTTCCATTAAAGGCCCATACACATTATTCTTGAACCAGCAACTCATTAATAACTCCGGGGAAGGAACAAAGCAGAACAGTAAATATTAAGCACATGATTTTCAGCAAGTTCTGCTTTAGTTAACTTTAAGTTTTCCATCAGAAAATAATTGTAACTAATACCACCACTAAGGAGGTTGCATTCTTGGTAGCAAATCATAGAAAAGCCAGACAAACACAAAGTCTGCCTAGACTGAAAGCTAGCGCTCCAAAGCAAACCTCATAGCTCTTAATCCTGACAGTAACTAAAAAAATCATCCAGAAAAGCTGCATTTTATTTTTCCAATATCCAAACACTTTTGGATTGATGGGTCAGTCACCTGAAGTATAGAACTGGCAGATTTAAGAGGTTTTACACAATGTTAATTCAGCTCTCACAAGTCCATTTTGTGCAACAAATAAGGATCTGTGAAGGCAAAAAAAAAAAAAAAAAAAGAACACGCAGGAGTGTGAAATTAGAGCACCAAGTACTTCCCAATGGCCGAAATCAGAAATGTCTCAGCAGACACTTCAACAGTACCTGCTTAGCACACAGGATTTGCTGTATGGAAGAGGATATCACAATAAACCTTTTACAGTAAAACTAAACTGCTGGAAGCTGTTCCTTTGACTGTCATTTATGTCTGCACCACTCCTCTGCCCGCACTCCTAGACTGCGAAAGGCCCCAGTGGCTTTCTTTACCTGTCAGACACCCAGGCTGGCTCTGGCTGTTACTATTCACTCACGCCAGGGGAGTCACAGGCAGTGAGCAGGGATTCACCACCACCTCATTTCTGATTACTGACAGCTGATATTCTCTCTTAGTATTTGCCTAACTATTAGGAAAATCAACAGCATGAGAGGAAGAATAAGGAGCCCAGAAAGGCAGAATATTAGACTCCTAGCAGACAGCTCTGCTTTGACCACACACTCTGCTGTTCATTTTTGGATGGCACAGCAGGTTTAAGCAATCCCACCTTTTAGCCCAGTAGGCTGCCGTGCTCCAAAAAAATCAATCCCTCATTGTGCCAGAATTGTTTTGTGGTGCCAAGCTATGAATCACCATAGGGAATTGTCCTGGCTGAAAAAGTAAACACTTCTTCTGTGTTGTTTTCCAGATAGATTAATTCCCGATTAAACCCACAGAAGAACAAAATAAACACTGGAAGAGATAGTGAAAGGGCAAGAGCATCTTGCATCAATGTTGCTGACAGAGATACAGCAACTTTGCAGTCACCAGCACTGGTATTGGGCAAACTTTATTCCATACAGAAAACTACCTTGCATTCTTCACAGAAACAGACCGAACAGTCAACAGGACTGGAAAAGTAAAACCCAGTAAGGAAGGCATGGCTGAGGAAATGAGCAATGCTAAACAATTTCACACGGAACCAGAAAACGACATATTAACACATTCAGTCAGGTAGAAGTCAGAAAAGAAACCTAAAGAGAAAACCACAAAGATGAGACATGGATAAAAAGAGGAAGAGATCAACCAACCTGAAAGTGGAAAGAGAGGAAAGCAAAACAAGGACAAAGAAATACAAAGTACCAAGACACATAAAGCATAAAAAAATGAAGACAGCAGAGCACAGAAAGTGGTGCTATTTTAAGATCTGGTATCGTGTCTCCACATTTCTCAGAGTAGAAAGACAGTAATTGCCCATCTCTTAAGCCAAGGCACAAAGGCTATTATTCCACAGAAGATCCAGCTCTGCTTGACACCTGGGATCTACAGTACCTGGACTAACTTGGAACAGCTTCTGCAAAGCAAAGCGCCAGTCACAAGTTCCTAACCTGGAAAAGCATATGTGGAAAAGCATTACAAACCCCACAAACTTCCTTACACACACTGATTCAGATTTCCCTTGGAAGCCTTCCTTGCAGGCACTGTTTGCTTGCAATGGCCAAGGCTTCGTGACAACAAGGTGAATTTGTTGGGCATCTGTTGCTGAAAGGAGTAAATCTACCCCAGTCCCATCACTTCCCTACCCTGCTAGTTTTTGCTTGGATAATTCAGGTTTGGCTGATTGCCTTTCCTACCAACATGAATTTTTCTATCACCTTCTCTTCAAATGTCTTTCTGTACCTCCTCCCCTATGGTACTGACATATGTAGAACAGAATTATGTCCAAAGCAGCACTGAGAGAAGCCAGCCTTCTTCTCTCTGGGGATCACATCAGTCCCATCTTTGCAAAAACTTGAGGAAATAAGTCTTTTACTCCACAGTGTCACCAACTGCCTCCACAAAAAAAAACACAAAATACTTATACAGCTCCCAATAATACTTGCAAACAGTCACTAGTTTTGCAACAGACAACTGGAGAAAGTGATTTTTAAAAGAAAAGAAAACTGCAAAACTCTGTCCTGTTCGACAGGTGAAAACTGGTTCCTTTCCACAAATCACAAACAAGCATCTTGCTCCTGACACATAAGCCTCATTAAAAACAGAGTTAACTTGATAAGCTGGAAGCTTTCAATCTCAGAAATTGACATTGACCTCTATTGTTCCATTCCTGCAGGCAAGATTATCTGATACAGACAAATGCTGAGGGTGCTGTGCAGCCGAAACTGTCTGATTTCACTTGCCAATGGTTGCCACAGGTAGGTGCAACTAAATGGGAAATTTCTGTTTCCTTCCATTACTAAGCTGCAGAAAAGATGTCTCTAAAAATATTTCTCCTCTAGCTGCCAGGCAAGAGCACCATCTGGTGTTCAGCTAATTAAAGCTTTCAACCTGCATCTGAGCCATTTTATTTGTGTGCTTGTTTTTTTAATTATGTTTCTTGCTCAAGGTTTTTTTTTGTTTGGTTAGGTTTTTGCTTTGTTGATTTGGGGTTTTCTTTTTTTAGCAAATTTACTCTGCACTGGATCTGAATTCCATGAAACAGATATAAAAAAGCTGCAAAGCAACGTAAGGAAAACTCTTTAACTTTCATGGGGGAATGAAGAACAATAGAACAACTAAAAGAAATTGATGGGGTTTTATATGTAATAATTCCCTCTTAAAAAAAACCCAAACAGAGTATTATGTAAGTTCTTAGGATACTGTCAATCTTATTAGTCATGGGTAGGCTGTAAATAATTCTGCTCTCCCACACACTCCCAATTCTGCACTGCCCTTTACCAGATTTACAGACCTCCACAACACCGTCCCTTCTTCCTAACCTCTGGTTATTCTCCCCAGGAAGAAGCCAAAATACTTCCTCCTCCTCACTCTTTACAAAAATAGCACCCAGTAAATGCCTCCCAGTTATTTACCTTAACCATTTTCCATTCCAATTGCCCAAATTTTCACTAACAGAAAAGCACCAATTTTACACTGAAAACTGTAAAAATAGTTTGTGACACCAGAAGATATTAATATCAGATTGTTCCTATACAACTGATAATCAACATACAGGCCAAGGAATTTAGCAATGGAGTTGGGTTAACAGAAGTTACAAGAACCTAAATTCTCTATATCTGGAGATGTGCTATGGATCCTCTAAAAAATACTGATTTTATTTATACCCACACCACTTTCTGGAACGAAAAGACATTCAAAGCTTGAGTTTTAGATATTTAGAAAATAACTTTATGGAGAAAACACACCAAATTCCTTTTTAAAATGCAAAGAGGGTTAAAAAAAATCATACAGACTAAGCAACTCAAAAGCTAACATACAATTAAATCATGCAAGAAGTACAATTCACTCGAAGTTGAGAGAAAACATCAAATGTTGGAATCTTCAGCAAATCCAGTGAACCCAACAGCTATACCAAAGGAAAAGAAAGCTTCCTAAAACAACAAGGAAAAGAAAAAAGTTTCCCCCCAACACTGCAGACTGTATTTCTGATCTTTACCAGGAGAATGAACAGCGATTACAGCTCTTACAAAGAAAAAAGAAACCCACAGGAATGGAAGAGGTGGTGGAAAACACTTCCAAACTTAGGAACAACAACCTATTTTACAAAGGCATTTATTCCTCTGCTACCTAAAACAGGAATAATTAACATAACCTTGCATTTGCTTTCAGACTGGTCACTTGTATAAACATATTATCAAAGTTAGATCTTCAACACCCCCTTACCTGTTTGTTGGAGTGGTGAAGCTAAAAGACAGAAGCTGATTCCAGAATGGGTCATTCTCGGAGATGGGCTCTGATCCTGACAGTTTCTGTAAGTACTCATTTTCTGGAAGCTCACTGATGCTGCTGCTATTTGCTCCCATCTTCTTTATTTGGCAAATGGCTTTCTAAATTTTCATTTCTTTGAGGAAAAAAGAAGAAGAAGGAAGAAACACTTTAAGTCTTTTGTACAAATAAGGAATATGCAGACCATGAGTTAACCACCAGTAAAGCTTTAGATCACCTCCTTCAAAAATTACTGAGATGTAGGAATCAGGCATATAGGAATATCCAGGAAGATTTCCTTTCAACAAACTTTGGACAATAACACCTTTGGCCAAGAAAGGGAGAAGTTTCTGTGCTGTTACTTCAGTCATCATCTCACTTGCATTTTAATAAATTATACTCAGCAAGATTACTGCAGCACAGTTTTATCAGTACCAAGGCTGCTAGCAGTGGGGAAAACTATACAGAATTCACAATTTTAATGGGGGTGTCAAGCTGACATTCAGAAATATATTTTCACACTGAACATGCACACATAGAAAATTACTACTTCTATAAAGATACAGCTAATTCCTGTGTGCTATCAATGATCTATACCTTTAAAGTTCCTACCTTTCCAGGGTAAGCACAGCTCTTATCATGCTGTTATCAAGCAAGCAAAGGTACTACTGACCATACATGGATCTCCTGACCTCTGTAAAATAACGTGGTTGCTTCCAGGCAACTACTTCAAAGGGAAAAAGCCATTAAATGAACAGACCAGAAATATAAGTGCTTTTTGATGGAACACTGCAGAAGCTGGCACTCCAAACCCTCCTACTATATGTGTTGTACTTGATCTGTGCGAAGAATGAGAAGCTTTGAATTCTTCATGCTGCTTCTCATCTTCATAAACAATTTAATTAAAGAAAGAAAACCACCACAATGCCGTCGACTACGTGCCAGGTATGATCCCAAGCACCTCACATCTTTCCAGGGCATCAACTTCAATAAACTTCCACCTTTTTGGACAAAATAACTGTGATTGATAGGTTTAAAAGTCTGTATCAAAAAAAAAGGCATCCCCGTCAACATAAAAGTGTTGAGCAACATTTACTGTAACCTAAACACTCACTCCTGATCCCGCATAAGCCATAAGAACAGGCACAGCCGGATCAGAAGATGTAAGCCACTACCCAGCAGGAACTCTTGCCTTGGCTTCTACAAAGATACAGATGCGTGGTATCAGACAAAATGTATCAGATACAGGAATCACGACCCTACTGATATGCCTGAACTCATCAACTTCGCAGAAGCAATTACTTGCAGAAAAGACACTTCTCATAGCACTTCGAATTAATAAAGAACTGTGTAAGTATGAGGAAAGTTCGCTAAAAACAAACAAGAGATGCAACAAAAAGCTGCAACATTAGGAGCCATAGCGGGAATTCTCTGAAGAATTCATATTTGAGATTTAGAGCAACTCCATGGTACCCAAATATGTCAGAAACAACAAAGGCCAGCACAGTCACAAAGCAGTACATAAAATACCTTAAGTAATAAAGAGATCTTTAAAATGTGAAATCCTACAAAAACAAGGAAATTGGTGATTATTTTCTAAATTTTATTTGTAAGAGACTCTACAGGTTGGAAATACATACTCCACATTTCTTGCCACTCCATCTCATTATTCCATCCTTCACCATCACAGTTACCTGCTCTAGAAGACAGGATACAGCGAAACTGAACACTGACTTTGTCCTCCTTCAAATTGTCTCAAACTGAGATCCTCTGCTCTCGAAAAAATTTGTTGTACCTCTCCCAAGATGCACTCAGGGAGCTCTGCTCTTAGAGGGTCACTTGGGTTTATAGCACCTCCTTTCACACCTGACCTAAGGGAAGATGCAATAACCTTATAACCTCATACGCACCTCTCAGCAAAAAGCTCTGAAGACCCTTTCTATAGCACTTGAAAAAGTCATGTGTGTCACAGGCACTATCTGCAGGAAAAGAAATTCGAAGTAACCTAGGAATGAAAATGAAACTTTGTTCCAGGGAATTCTGTGGAGAAGCATTAAAGAATTATAAAATGCAATCAGTTTAAGAGGATTTCCAGAGCCTTGGCTGAATGCTCACTCACAGAATAGAATGAATGCATCTTACCTGAAGACAAATTTTGCTGCCTTGAAGAAGAAATCCCTAAAATCAGTGTATTCTACACTTGAAACAGTGCCAATCAAAACTAAGGCTACAAAGTAGAAGAAAAACCAATTGGTGTAATATCTGAGAGGACTGGGTCATCAATTAGAAGAGTGAAGACTCATCGTGTACATGGACATCTCAGCTCTGCATCCCCTGGTTCCACAGAGTCACAGAAAGGTTTGAGTTAGAAGGGACCTTAAAGCTCAACCTGTCCCAGCCCGTGCCGTGGGCAGGAACACCTTGAACTGGACCAGGCTGCTCCAAGCCCCGTCCAACCAGACGTGTTTGCAACATGTTCAACAACTGCAAAAGCCAAGAATGATGCTGTTGGCCCTGGACCTACATTTTGATTCAAGCCCTGTCCCTATGCCTTTAAATGACTTAAAGGCCCTACATTTGAACCTTTATTTCTTGGAGAAAAGACAAGTCTAGTCTCTGTCCGCCTCAAGCTCCCTTTCTCTGCTCATGTTTTCCAGCTCACTTGCTCCAAGACAAACAACTAATGGTGAAGAGAACCAAGAGGGAGCTGGAGCCCTGCTTTCAAATCCCTCCACCTTCACCTGGAACTCTTGAGTTCTCCATGCCACAGCACTGACAATGCCCAAAATCCTTAGCCTGTTCTCCTAGGATGAGTCACTATATTCTCTATTTACAAGCTACTCTTATAGCTCACTGCAGCTCCCAAAGCCCCCCATTTAAACCACTTTCCCAGAAATATGACAGCAACTGGAACAGGTTTCAAGCTAATTCTTGAAAAGGAGTCATACTTGCTTTCCAGATTTCCTATGGCATGCCAGCAGGTTCAGTGTCATGAAGACAAATCCAAAACAAAAAGGGCTTTAACAGCGAGTCTTAGCAAAATTTTGTTGTCTGTTTTCAGAGTCAGTATAAAATCACAGTGCCCAAGAACATGCCCATTTCCATGGCCACAGCAGTGCTACCAAGCAACATGACAAGTTATGGAGGCCCTTGAGAGCCCTCCAGCCCTAATGTCCAGCTGGCTCCTTCCAAACTGCAGAGAATAGGTTTGATTCCACAAACCTTCCCCAAAACAACAGAAAAATAAGGCAGTAGCTGATTATTTTCTCCTCTAAATGAAGTAAGTATTAAGCCATGAAGACCTGTCAAAATAATCCACCTGCTAGCTTGAGCTTTAAATACCTGATAGTAGTTTGTAGATAAGGGGACTTGGCATGCTTTGACTTTCAGTCATTCAAGAGCCAACAAATCTTGGAACAATCAAACAAACGTACAGATTTTTTCTCTCTCTTATACCCCAGGTGGTTTCTTTCTTCTCCTAAGTACACTACACTCACTATACCATTCTGAAGTAAAAATCCCAGCAAGTTCTACTGATCCTTCCCGCAGATGACTACACTTACAGACACACAAAGCTAACTCCTTCCATCGGGAATTTGTGTCATCCCAAAGCTTGATGAAGTGCTCTGCAATGACTTCATGATGCAGCCTGAGCACCTTCAGCTCCTACAACCTGAACCACAGGCCCTGTTTTAAATAAGCAAGACATTTCTGAGGAACTCCAGCCATCGAGTGACCCAGGAAACAAGTCTCTCCTTCAGAGTTCATGAATATCCTACAGGCAAAATGTCTAAATATTTTTTAAATAGAAAGAAAAAAAAAAAAAAACAGCATTTAATTTCCAGGCATTTTAACAACAGAAACAGATTAACCCCAATGCTTTAACTTAGCTGATTACTTGCTAGACATGATCTCAAGCACATTTCCAAGACAGCTGCTACTAAATAATATAAAATAGCAGTCACCACCTTAAATCATTTTCAAACATGCTATCAAATGATTCTTTGAGAAACAGCTGCCCTTAGCTGAACGGATCACTCAACTGAAACATGTAACCACTTACATGTCCACACTGCTTTAAATTAGGAGGCACTTAACCAGCCTATATGCTGGTTAAGACAATAGAGGCTCAAGTCATTAGGTAATACAAAAGGTACATCAGTACTTGGAATAGATTTACAAAAGTATGCTTTAAGCAGTATTTAAAACATTTATTTATTTATCTATGATTTCTCCTACACTTGACTTTCACGGCACTGTACAGGAAGGCTGCTCCAGAGGATGCCAAAGAAACTTTAGAACACAAGGGTAAACAGCTTCTGCCTCCTCACATGATGAAGTGGGACAGCCCAAGAAACACCAAATCACAGGAAATTCCCTTTCACTCCAGGAAACTCAGTCCTTACTCTAGCAGTAAATTACCAATGATATCAAATTTCTTTTTCCTTGAAATATACTGAATAAATAAATGCACAGTTCATTAAAATAAAATGTTACAAAAAGCCAATCTACTTATTTGCCACCCCCCGCTTCCAAAAAAAATCCCAGACACAATTTATTAGTAACTCATTTAGTTTAACTCAGTATTATTACACCCCCAAAGAATCATAGCCTGGTCTGCAAGTGTCAGTCTCTATTAAATCCAGCATCTGTTTATTCCCAGAACTTGGCTCCATGATGCAGCAATGGAGGCTTTAGAGCAACACAAGGGAGCTTGTTTTGCACATCAGGACTCATTCCAATCTCAAATTGCTAGGGATAGGTATGAAACCCAAGTTCACTGCTTCTTCTAGAAGATTTTAGCATAAATTATTAATAAGGCTTACAAGAATATAATTTTTCCTCTGAAAGGAAGTTAAAAGCAATTCAGCAACACAAAAATGCCATGTATGAGCTCCTAAGTGTAACTCAAGGTACAGATGTGCACTGTTGAACTTGGGAAAAATCTTGTTATGGTCTGTATACCTTCTATTTAAATAATTTTAGACAAGTAATTAGAGTTCCTTTCAGGATTGTATCTCCTACTGGTCTCACAACTTAATTGCCAATGTTTGAATTTTATCTATCCAGTACAGCCAGCTGCCCCCTTCCAAAACTATGCTTGACATGATAGTCTGGCTGAGTCTGCAGACAATTTGAATAATATAGATTCATACAGCTGTGGTATTTTTTAAAATTACTGCTTGCAAGTGTAAGAATTTGAGATGGTCATGCACGTGATTTTACAACGCCATCTGAGATCTGTTCGCTAGGCTGAATCTTAAACATATGAAAATACTGAAAATGTTTTAAAACCTAACAAAAATTTCATTTCCATACATAGCAGGACTCTGGTTAACTTCATAGTTTGCAGCTTTATGAACTAAAACAAGTGGACATCATTTTTCTTCCACGCAAAGCAGCCAGAATCTCTGTAAAGATGAGAATGAGATGTAATGCTGCTTATTCTGTATTACCAAAGCACTGCACTGAGGTTTTTGGCTGATTCCTATTTGCACCCAAGAACTGCAGGTTTCAGATCATCTTTCACCCATGAGACATTAAAGCATCCCACAAAATCCTAACATAAAGCTTGCCACAGAGTTATGGGACTACAGCAATATATGTATACGTAATTCTCCATACAACTGAAAACACAGAAGTTATATTAACAGTATGTATTGTTCAGCTCCAATATTTGAATTTTACTGTCCAAAAATGCAAAATTTTACAAAATTTTGAATTTTTATTTGAATTCTGACCACTCACTCATGTTACAGTAATATTTCATAGATTCATAGAATGGTTTGTGTTGGAAAGGACCTTTAAAGGCCATCCCATTCCACCCCTTCCATGGGCAGAGATACATTCCACTACCCCAGGCTGCTCCAAGCCCCATCCAATCTAGCCTGGAGCACTTCCACAGATGGGGTAGCCACAGCTTCTCTGGGCAACTTTGCAGCTTTCCAGGCACATTAAGTGTTGAAAAAAATCCCCATTAAATGAGATTTTACCTTCCTACAAAGACAAAAAGCAGTTATTAATGCAAATACGTCATTCATACGAGGAGATAATGCATTAATTTTCACACAAAGAGATACAAAACTGTAAGAATTTTGGTTTTAGCAATTAAAGTGGTAAGATTTTGCTAAGCAAAAGTAATGATGCAGAGATAGCAGGCAATAACAATTCATGTCAGTAAAAGGGATCTTCAGGAAAAAAAAATCTTTCCAATCCTCAGACTTTAGAAATTTTTGCCATTTTAAATCAGAGAAGAGCATTGAAATAGTCTTTATTTTCAAAGCATGTTAATGAGTCAAAATATTCCACCTATAACTTAATGCTTCACCTTTTTCAGACATTATCAAACCACTATTAAGAATTCACCTTCTCTAATGCACGAGTTAGCCACAACCAAGCAGCCTGGGAGATCCCAGAATGGGATGAACGCATCCTTCGTGACCAATTTAAAAAGTTTTTAAGTTAATGAGTTATGCAGGAAAGACTGTTTCTGCTCACTTTACACTGACTTGTAATTTTCCTGCCCTTTTCTACTGCCTTTTTGGCAACCACTGCTGTCGCTCCTTTCTTCAGTTCCCTTTACCCACCCCTTTTACTTTTGCATGCTGAATCTGTTCAGACACATACCCAACCCCCTCCCCCCACCCCCAATAAATCCCACCAAAACCACAAAAAACATGGTTTTGTGAGAAGTAGCAGAGAGGTAAGCTGCTTTTGTGAAAAATGCAAAATATGAGCTCTTTTAGGGAACTTGGTTGACCATGACGGGGTCTATCTATGCAGCTTGGTGGCCAATAACAGCTCCCACAGCTTTCTAAATAATCCTATTTCTCCTCCACCCAGTATTTTTCAGACACTACCAAGTTTGATGGCTACTGTCAGGGACCATGATACAACCCTCTAGCCTACCTTTGCAGCAGCACAGCACTCTTACTATTCACCAGGTATCAAAACGTCTTCCTGCAAAGCTCAGTTCATTAGGACAGAAGCACATTTGGATGGTAGTAAGAAATGCAACAGAATTATGAAGTGGTCCCCACAATGCCTAAGAATAAAAACAATAGAGAAATCCCCCTTAAGGTCTTTAGGCAGCAATCAACATAAATTATCTGACTTGCTCTCTGTTTACTCAGCTGGGTGAACAAACACAGCATCTCTCTCGGTTCTCCTGCTCTGTTCTAGTGCCTTCCCCTTCCAGAGTAAGAACCTGAATCAAGCAGCACCGCAGTGACATCAGTATGGTCCTTGTGGGTTCCACTGAAGCCTGAAGAGTCTTGCACATAGCAGAAGTGATTAATCTTGATAGGTTTACTGCAGGCAAAGAAGGCCCCTCATAGGGAAGGCAAGCAGCTGAAAAAACGAGTGACGATGCTGTGTTTTCTGCTCCAGGTCCTTTTCCACAACATTTTCGTGGGAGTCAGTCATCAATAAAAGCCTAATTCTGAAGAGCACAATCTGCTTCCTTCATGTCCCACCTACGGGACAGTTGTTCTGCTCACAGCTGAAGAAGGGGTTTTTCAAAACCTTCATGGTGAGGCAGAGTATTTCAAGCAGAAGAATTCAGATGTGAGTGAGCCCGGATGTTGTGGTGCTTCCCCAAACTGCTCAACAAGGGATGCTATTGTCTTTGACAGCTCACCCTACACAGCTTGTCACATTGTAATAAAGTGCTCTGAAAGGAGATGACAGAAAAATGAAAACCTAAAATCTATAAATGAGACTGAGATGTACTGATTTTGTTACTCAGTGCCATCTCAGAAAACGAACACATTTTCATACACTCTTTATAATCTCTAACCTCCAGGTTACTGGTGATCCACTAGGATAATTTCTGATCACCAAATCTACTAATTTTGATGAGAAGATGCCCACTTACTAATCTCAACATCCCTCATTTCAAGTAAACTATTAGTCACCTTCACAGGTCACCTTCAAAGCCTTGTCCTCAACTGGAACTACTGACGCATAGGAGGAAAGAAACAACCTCGCTCAAATTGCTTTTCTCTAAAGTTATAAAAGATCAAAAGTAATTTACACAAAAACGCCATTCCAGCCTTTCGCCTCACAACAGAAACTTCTGATACAGAGTGCTCTAAAAAACATTAAAATGTTACGTGATGGCCTCGAACACCAACAAGCAAATCCAGGCTTGTGGCAAACTAAACCCCAAAATGATGATATTTCCAACCCAATGTGTACTGGCCTTTCCATTAGCACACCCCCATTAGTGACACAATCTATATGAAGGCTTATGCCCTCTATTCCCTCTGTCACCAAGTTGTCAGGACAGGGCAGCAGGTACATGTCAAATCTCTTGAGGAAGCTTTAGCTGAATCCCACATGTGAATCCCACAAACGCCTTTCTGTTAGTAAGTTCAGAGACCTCCTATTTAACTTTTACAGGTGAATAAGCACTTATAGCATTTAAGGACTTCTTTGTCCAATTTACAAACAGAGCTATTAATGGAACAAAACATGTATCTAGTCCATTAATACAAAATCACACAAGATCAATTAGGGAGTCCTCAATTTTGTTCATTTTTAGTGCTGGCAGTTACACTCCCATTCTAAAATATGATACTTGTGGCCAAATCTCTCTGAAGGTTCAAAAGCCTCACTATATATAAAATATATCAAGAGGTAACAAAATGTAAAGCTACAAAAACTATAAAGATCAGTTTTCTGTTGAAATTCCTATATAATATGTTCTGAAATAAGTACTGCACCAAGCCTACCAACCTGAGAGCAGAATGACAGCATCAGTTCTACAAAAACATCCTGTCACAGAGGAGAGGAGAAGAGAGGCGGAGTGAGGGCAATTATGAAAAAAAATAATTATTAAAAAAGTTACCTCTATCCTTACTCTTACATTCCAACACCCCAAGAAAAGGTCAGCACTCAAACACAGCTAGTGTTTTTTGGAGTACATGCAGAAATAAATTCTTTAATCCAATTAGCAAACACTGTCAGAAGGGAAGACGGCTGGGTCAAGCACACCTTGTAATTTCTGCGTAAAAAGCTCTACACCTTCTACAAAACTTTTACAGGTAAATAGCACGTTTTTCAAAAGTTTCAATAAGTGGAAATTCGAATACTATCCCCAGTCTCTGCAGTGGGCAGGTATTTCTGTAAAGGTTTTGTTTGCTCTCACCAGTGAGATTCCTGCTGCCAGCCAGGACAGGTGTGCTGGAACTATAAAATGAGAACAACAAACTGAACTTTAAACAAGAATATCAAAGGGATCTGGAGCTTAAAAAAAAAAGACTGATCAAGAACATGCACAACCCATACTGAGACCTGAGTGCACAGATTAAGAATATACTGCACATCAGAACTAATGTTGCTGGTTTGACCTTAGCTTCTTCCAGTGGGCGAAATGGGACTTTTATTGCCACAAATACAGCAGTAGTTTTCAAAACCAGTTTCACCCCAACTCCCTGATAATCTATGATGGAGTATAGTGTTGGAAATTTTGTTCAACATGAGAATTTCTAATGACCTTGTCCCTTCCCTCTTGTTTTTTTAAAAAACACCTCAGTATACCTACCTGAAATCAATTTTTAGTAATTCATTGTTTCTACCATAATTAAAATGGACAGTTGGGTTGAGTGTGACACAAGTCAAGATAAACCTAACATGATTTAATAAATCAAGCAGCTTCTATATGGAAGGGATGTTAAGATTACTGTTACACACAAATATTACCTCCCTATTTCACCAGCAGACATAAGTAAAATCTCCTTGAGGGCCAAACTAATGTTTCAAAAAGATAATTCAAACACCTGTTAAGCTTCAAAGAGATGTTCACATGTTCATTAAAAGGCCTGTATTTTTTTCAATACTGGTATATTTTGCTATATTTCAAAGCTTATACAACTATTTTGGTATCTGTACTCTTCCACAATTTGAGCATTAACCGTACTTTTGCAACAGGGTTATTTGTCTCTGCTTCTAAAGTTTCTCACAGTTATCTACAGGATAAAAAAGCATAATATGCGCAAAGACAAATCTGCTTTGTGTGTATAATAATTTCATATTTTATTACACACCATGACTTCTGTCACCTATCTTCAGGATCTCCAGCAAATTAAATTATACTTGTCAGGGTGTGGGATTACTTCAAGATGCAATAGACTTTCCACTCTAGAGAACACACTTCAAAAAATGCTGTTAAAATCATTAATCATCTACTGTGACATCAGTTCAGCAGCCACCAAGCAGGATTTCTTGCTTTTAGTGACTTTTGTCAGTCATCAACATGGTAAAAACATCATAACATCTTAAAAACACAGCATGTTAGAAACTGCCAGAGGGCAAGTTTGGATGAGATATTGGGATGGAATTGCTGGCTGGGAGGGTGGGGAGGCACAGGGTGCCCAGAGCAGCTGTGGCTGCCCCTGGATCCCTGGAAGTGTCCAAGGCCAGGATGGGGCTTGGAGCAGCCTGGGACAGTGGGAGGTGTCCCTGCACATGGCAAGGGGTGGCACTGGATGATCCTTAAGGTCCTTTCCCACCCAAACCACCCTGGGATTCTGTGATCTCAAAATCTTCCTCCTAATCTGATAAAATCACTGGGAGGAAGCACCAGAGCCACCTGAGATTAGCAATAATTTGCTATGAATACTTTTTTTACAGATTTAGCAGGAAATATGAGGGATTAGGAGCTCTGCTAGTAAAACATGAGCACGGGGCTGGAAGAGGAGGAGCTGAGAGATGCTTCAGCCAGGTGAGAGTGCTGAGCTGGGTCCATCATCCCCCGGGCTCTCCACGGCCTCTGCTGATGCAGCAGCAGGGGAAAGAGAAAACAGCCCATGGAAAGCACAGCACGAGGCCTTCCCAAGCTCCCAGCGATCTAAGGAGCAATGGCAACTTTCCAGCCGACCCAACTGGAGCACCATGAAAGTTTTTCAGTTGGGAACTGACACAACACGGGATTACACAACACTGCATTGGGACACTGGATCCAACCACCCGGGATCCTGTTTCCACTCCCCTGCACTCCAAAAGTGACCCGTGATGGAAGTATCAACAGCTCACTTATTTCTGCAAATACCTACAATGATTAGAGCTGCAGCCCAGCACGTTATCCCTCAGCACAGCAGAGGGGGAAATAAAATCAGATTATGGCCCCATGAACTCCCTACGCCCAGCACAGGGGATTAAAAAGAATAAATAAATAAACAAACAGCGCTTGGCATGAAGGCATATGAGGTAATACAAAGCCTGGCAAGCAGGGTGAGATACCAATTCAATTTTAATCCGAAGTACGCCTCAGTTTTGATAAATAGTATCATTCGTAAGAATGAAAACAATGTGATAGGAGTGAGGAGGCAGAGTGAGCCCCAGCAGGTCTGAGATGCTGCAGAGGACTAGAAAAGTCTCTGGTTCTCAAGAACAGAATGGAAAATAAGTCAATTTACCATCTAGTCATGAGCAATAAATATTACTAAGAGCACAAAATAAAAATATGGGTATGAACCGCTGGCTTTGCAGTCCTGGGCGCATTTAAAGGGACACAGGGACATCCCAGGGACCCTGAGGGATCACAGGCTTCCTGTCAGGGAGCACTCAAGGTCTGGATAAAGGGACACAGGCACATTCTGGGAACCCTGGCAGGGATCCTTGGATTCCTAAGCGACACAAGGACACCCAGGGGACCTAGCAGGGGATCGATTCCTGGATCCCTAGGGGACACAGGTACAACCCGGGAACGCTGTGAGTGATCCCGGGAGATGCCCCAGCCCGGGCGGGGACACGGCGGGTGCCGGTGCCCCGGCAATTCTCCGCAGCGCCGGTGTCGAATTACGCAAGGCATCCCTTCGTCTATCGCGACACAGGCCCGCGCCACGAGGGGACGGTGACGTCGGGACAACCGGGGGATCTCGGGGGCCCTTTTCGGAGCCGGCGCTCGCCGGGTTCACCCATCGCCCGTGTCCCTCGAAGGCACCGCCGAGGCCGCGCTTACCGTGCGTGCCGTGGGCCGAGGTCGGTGGCGGGGTCGGTGGCGGGGGTGCCTCGGCCGCTGCCGCTCCCGGGTCCCCTCACGGCCCCTCGCAGTCCCCGCCCGCCTCCACGTCGCCGGCGCGGCCTCGCTGCGCGTGCGCGAAGCCCGCACGGGGCAGTGCGCGGGGCACGATGGGAGTCGTAGTCCGTGACGGGCGGGGCGGCCATGACACCGCCTGTGGGCTGATCCCCAGCGTGGGCAGCAGGGCAGGGGCGATTCTGCCCCTGTGCCCCTGTGCTCAGCTGAGAGCCCACCTGCAGAGCTGCCCCAGCCCTGGGCAACAACAGCACAAGCACCTGGAGCTGCTGCAGCCAGGCCAGAGGAGGCCACGCAGATGCTGCCAGGGCTGCAGCCCCTCTGCTCTGGAGCCAGCCTGGCACACCTGGGGCTGCTCACCTGCACAAGAGAAGCTCCAGGGACACCTCAGAGCCCCTGCCAGGGCCTCAAGGGGCTCCAGCAGAGCTGCACAGGGACTGGGGACAAGGCATGCAGGCACAGGCCACAGGCAATGGCTTCCCAGTGCCACAGGGCAGGCATGGATGGCATCTTGGGAATTGGGAATTGCTGGCTGGGAGGGCGGGCAGGCCCTGGCCCAGGGTGCCCAGAGCAGCTGTGGCTGCCCCTGGATCCCTGGCAGTGCCCAAGGCCAGGCTGGACACTGGGGCTGGGAGCAGCCTGGGACAGTGGAAGGTGTCCCTGCCATGGCAGGAGTGGGATGGGATGGGCTTTAAGGTCCCTTCCAGCCCAAACCATTCTGGGATCCATTCTGATTCTCTACTCTGCATCCTGCATTTCCAGTGGGATACGAGGTAAGCCCAGCTAATGGGACCAACAGTGAATGTCTGAGGGCAGGAGGATTTACCAGGCCCCACCCTCTCCCCGTGCTGCTTTAAATCATTGCTTCTCCAAGGGTAAACTTTACCTCTAAAGTGGGGTTTGTGCCACCAACACACAGCAGGTTCCAAAGTACCCGTTGGCTCATTAAAAGGGAAACCCTTCCCAGTGCAGTCCTGAGTTTATTCCCACATTCCAGGAGGTGTGTGTCAGCCAATGTCCAGCTGGGCTCCCACACATGCCTGTCCCTGGGCTGTGCATGGCAGCAGCACGTCTGCAAACAGCACAGGTGGGGTGTAACCCTGAGCAAACACTGCCACCTTACAGCAGCAGTCCTGGCATGGGGCTGGGCCCTGTGCTCACGCAGCGCGGGGTGGGAACGGTGCAGGATCAAACTCAGCTCTGAAACACTGTGTGACAGGAAAAAAAGGAGTTGTAGAGGAATTCCCACACGTCTGTGTGTGTATGAACACATCTATTCATGACATGTTAATTTATGTTTCACTGTCGTCCCAGGTTGGACAGGGCTTGGAGCATCCAGGGATAGTGGGAGGTGTTCCTGCCCATGGCAGGGGTGGGATGGGATGAGATTTAAGGCCCCCATCCAACCCAAACCATTCCATGATTCTAAAACAACAGTAGAAGGAAAATGCAGCACTATTTCCTAAAAGCATTTCTAATGCACAAGGATCAGCATGGCAAACATGGCCTTCTGAACCTTTTCTATTAAATTACTGCAGCCAGGGTCACTGAAAACAGGAATAATGGCAGTCTGTCACAACCAAAATATGATTTGGTTCAGCAAGCATGCTCCAACACTGAGAAAACGGCACAAAGAAGATAATCCCTTCTTTCACATCTCAGGCACTTTAATGAAACAGAATTATTTCTCACTGAAGGAGATTTAGTCAAGCTGGGAGTAAATTAAATTTCTCTTCATTTCTTTTACCTGCAACTTCTGAAGCCACTGTTCTTTCAGCAGTAATGTTCTCCATTGCACCGAAATCATGAAGGAATGACTCTGAGGAGTGAACCTCAGCAGCATGTCCAACAGCTCCCAGAATTCAGCTGGGACATCTGGGTAATAACACCGTATTATGTTACTGTCATTAGATCAGAATTTAACTTTATTTTCAATTTAGACATTCTTAGCAGCTGATCATGTGCAGTTTGACATGCCAGAATTTCATTTCAGGATCAGGTCCATCAAAATAATCAGAAACAAAATTTAATATTAATAATTTTAATTATTAAAAATTTCTTAATTAATAACATTATCTAATTTCTATATAAGAATTTCTGGCATATATACTTGCATTTTTAAAAATGTGTTTTCCCATCAGCTTCTTGGCACCCAGCAACTTGTGCAAACCAGCACACAGTGTGGGGATGGATGAGGCTGACAGCAGGCTCTTGGACATGGACTTAGAAGTGATCAGAGTTTACCTGTGAGACAGTGATGGTATGAACACCTGCAGCCACAGTGAGGGACAGCCAAGAAGATAATCAAGGAAGATGTTTGCACCCGACCAAGAGATGGCCTTGCTGAGGAGCATCAGGAATGTGGTAGAGGGCTTACAGTGTGTGGTTGACTGCTTGTATAGCTTTTTAGGATGTGCTGGGAAAGTTCTTGTTATGAAGATAGCTTTGGTGGTGTTTGTCACGCAGCCAATAATAGCATATCACAGTAGCTGGGAAGAAAGGGTATAAAGATGCTAGCACAGACTAATGAAGTACTTCTTCTTCTTCTTTGTCCTTGGACTACTCATGTGTTGTGTGTCTGTGTCTACTGTGACAACACAAAAAGTACCACATCCCATTAAGACCTTCCCATGCAGAAAACAGAGATACTTAAAATTTGTTGATTTGAATGACGGTTTTTCAAATATTGATTTATTGATCTTTCATCAACAGTATTGAAATAAAGCCAGACAGGTTTTATGCTGAAGGTCTAGATTTGCAGTACTTTGATCCCCTAAAGATGCCAACTCTGACATTTTCTAAAAGTCCTCAGTGTAAGTGAAGCTGCAGCTTGGTCTAGGAAATTCTGGTAGATGTCCATGTGCCACCATCAGTTGCCTAAACCTTTTGTAAATCTTATTTTTAGCGAGTAACGAGCACATGGAAATTTTCTCAGTTAAATTCAACTCACTTGATAAATGTTATTCCCTCACATTGGGATTTCCTTCATGTTTGCCTGTTTAGTTTTCTGAAAGAAGGCTTTGTGCACTCCTTTGCATCGCAGCAGATGATCTCATGCACTCCTGCCCAGACTTGGGCCTTCACTTTCACCTGATTTTTATTTAACTATTCACAACACAGCAGGATTATTGACCTATTCTCTAAAAAGAATAGGGGCAGAAGAGTTGTAACACAAATCCCCTGACAATGAAGTGCCTCATACAGAAAGTATTGTGATGTAGATTGCTCACTTTAGGGTTTAACTGCAGTTAATAACAGCAGTGGAATACCATTCCAGAGACCATAACGTGTAATCTTACTTGCATTACCTGCCTGTTTTCATTTTTGCAGTTTTTCAGAAGGCAGGGTTAAATACAGTGCTGGCACACAGCTGGAAGCCTGGTGCAGCCCACAGTCCAATCTACTACACACCTTATTTTCTCTATTATTGTTCAATGCACTTTCTTCTGTAATAATAGCCTAAATAACTAAAAAAATTAGTTATGCAGACTTCATAAATAGACTGAATACATTTACAGGTTAAAGGGGACCCAGTAAAGCTCTTGCTCTATACTTTGTTGAGTTCACAGCTGTTTAGATGAGGATATGCCATAAAACTATGGCCTGTTTATAAGGTACCCAGCATTTTAAAACAGCATGGAAGGGACAATCTCTTCAGCAATGCACAGGATGTCAGAACACATTTTCTCATTTAGCTGCAGAGCTGCAGCTTGGATTGACCATGACTGAGGCATCTCCAATCCTGTGTCCAGTTTTGGGCCCTTCATGACATGAAGGGCCCTGAGGGGCTGGAGCGTGTCCAGGGCAGGGAGTGGAGCTGGGGAAGGGGCTGGAGCCCCAGGAGAGGCTGAGGGAGCTGGGAAAGGGCTGAGCCTGGAGCAAAGGAGGCTCAGGGGGGACCTTGTGGCTCTGCACAGTCCCTGACAGGAGGGGGCTCAGGGGGGTCGGGCTCTGCTGCTAGGGAACAGGGACAGGAGGAGAGGGAACGGCCTCAGGCTGGGCCAGGGGAGGCTCAGGGTGGACAGCAGCAGGAATTCCTTCATGGAAAGGGTGCTCAGACATTGGCAGGGGCTGCCCAGGGAGGGGTTGGAGCTCCCATCCCTGGAGGTGGCACTCAGAGCGCTGGGTTGGGGACAAGGTGGGCAATGGGCACAGCTTGGACTCCATGGTGTTTTCCAGCCTAAATGATGCTGGGATTCACTGATCTAGGGGAAAGCTGTCATACACTGATCCGATGGGGGTTGTGTTTCAAAGATTATGTCAGAGGTGGTTGAAGAGCAATTCCAAACTCACATCCAACCAGAGTTGCTCATTAAGAGAGAGCAAACAGCATTAATCAAGGTCTCACACGGAGGTGCCTGTGCCTGAGCTCATTGCAAAGCCACGGCTGTGGCTACAGGAGCACACCTGTGAACGCTGCAGATCCACTCACACCAGCTCTCACCAAACCAGGCTCTGCTAGGAAATGAGGCACCTCACCAGGGGCACTGGGTGGGCAAAATTAGATACTGGACTAATTAATTATCTGGTGAGAGAAATCACAGTCACAAGAATAAGACTGGCCACAGTGACAGTTCAAGGCATGCCTGTATAAAAAGGTGCATTTTTAGGCCTGCCTGAGGGAGGGTCCTAAGGCAATTAAATCATACAGAACACTCCAAAACTGCTGGAATTGTTTCATTTTGAACCTTTTAAAGAGCTCTCTGGTTTGGCAGACAGGAAAAAGCAGGAACTACCACTTCTATTCCTTACTAAGCATAGTGACACTTCACAGCTGGATGCAAGTCAGCAGCAGAACCCATCTTCCCAGAAGCAGGCCAAGCTTGCCCACTTAACTTTATCATGAACTCAGTTATTTAAGGCCTCCTTCTGCCTGTCTCCAGGTTTCCAAAGATTCTGTCACCCCTTGAGGTGTTTATAGCTCTGAAGACTGAGAATTCTGTGATTCTGGGTAATAACTGTAAGAAGCGACTTAAGTAAAATCCTGGTTTATTACAATTAAAATTCCACAAGCATGTTAAAGGTTAAAGAGGTTTTAGTTGTATATTGGCGGTTATTTTTAAAGCCAGAACTGCACCATTTTAAATCACTACAACATCACATAAAGCAACACTCTCTTGCGTCATGCCTCTGCTGCTCCTCTTCAGGAAAAATAAAAGGCATGATTATTTCAAGGAAAATAATTAAAGGAAGTATCACATCAATACTTTTCTGCTTTTAGTAAGCTAAGTAAATTTTGTATGCAGCATAACTCCTTTAGCTCATCCATAGATTTGACATGAAAAATCTACATTCTTCATAGATAAATGAGCTTCTGTTGTCACAATGCAGTCCACAGTTCTTCACCAAGAACAGATAAAGCCTTTAAAGTGAAAGCTTCAAGTAATGCACTAGCACTTAGTGACATCAAGATACATTTACCTTCCATAGACAGATTTACTCATAAGCTACTTAACCTAAACTAATCACACCAAAGAGATGGTAGATGAAAAGTAGTTCCACTGAGGAAAACACAAGAACTTCAGCTTTCAAATATTTTAAATAAACAAATGAGCCAGCTGCCATTTTAGTGGCAAAAGGGACTCTCTCCTGCAAGCAATGAAGTTTTTTTATTCAGCTAAAATGTGCAAAGGAAAAAGTCTCAAAGTGAGAGGAGTATCAGCAGTTCATACTGGACATGAGTAAATAAAATTCTTAGGAATTAATTCCTTTAAGCTGTTTTCTTGTCAGAAGCCGTTGTGGATGTCTTTGCAGCACTTCCATTTGCAATGCCATTGCTTTCAGACTGCAAATAAAAGACAGAGTCATTAATGAGATGTCAAATTAGAACTTCACACCTAAAACAGGAACAGCTGGTCACAAAAATGGCTTTTACAAGCAAGGCTGGTGAAGAGTTATGAAGAAGTATGGAGCAAGAACCAAAAGTGGTGATGTCTGTGTAGATTTACAAATAATTATTGCTTCAGAGGAAAGAGAGGAATGAGGGCAGCAACAACATTTACAAATCCTTGCATTGTGATAGAAGATAAGTAATCAAAGCATGATTTATATGTACTAAGCATCTTCCCCCATTACGAGCAGCAGAAGTGGCTGAAGAGAGGGGTTGTTTTTAATTTCTGCTTCATACACCTGTTGTGATTCACCAAATACTTGACTTTTTTCTACTCTGAAAGAACAGCCAGTCGTTAAAAAACAAACCAATAAATAATTAGGCTGCTTCAGGCTACAGGCACAATTCCTATCCCTCCAAGGAAGACAGAAGCTGTCTTGAAGCAACTATTTCTAGCTGGCACAGTCGTGCTAACTGCTGCTTGTAGAAAAAGAGCCACCAAAACATCTGTAAACACACCCAACCACCTCCCCTCCTGAACCACGGCTGGGTGGCTCATCCTGGACCTCTCCGGTTATCTGGATGGAATTATCTTACTTTGGAGCTTCCAGATGCATCCTCCTGGTCCCTCTTGGCAGCTGCAGGTCCCTGAGGGTCCCCTGCTGGCTCCTGCACAGCCCTCTTGGGCCAGAGGCGCTTGACTAAGGGGTAGAGGTAGGGCTCCAAGAACTTCTTGTAGACCCAGAGCAGCACGGGGATCACGATGCAGGGAATGCACACCATGGCTCCCTCCTGTGCTGGGACAAAGATGGTGAAGGGGAAAAAAAAAACAGCTTAGGGTGGCAGTGTTTGTATGCCACAAGCTGGTGAAAACAGTGTTTACATAATAAATAAAAACCATAGTTGATATTCAAACCTAGATTACTCCTTAATTATAAATTAGCTACTAAAGTATCAAAAATGCTGTGTGCTCCATGTTATAAAGTATCCAAAACATGGAACTTTCTTGTCATTTTAACAAGAAAAATCACAAACCAATTTGCCATTAATGAATCAGTCCTACAGATGCAACCAAGACAAACAAATTCAGGAAATAAAGAGTTTTTGACTAAACACCACCAAAAGAGTTCAGGCAGCAAGCTGCAGATATTAACGGAGTTCTTGCTATATTAAGAGTCCAGAGGGTTTGTTTTGGTCAATCCATTTTATTTAAGGAGAAATGAGACAGCAGAAAGCCAATCCATCCAGTGGGTTGCTACCACTGAAGGGCAGGACAGTGGGAGAGGGGAAGAGAATTCCAGTCAGGATTTGAGAGAAATAGCATATGGGTTACTTTCTTCTTCCTGCCCTCACCTGATCCCACACCAACCCTATGCAATTAAATATTAGAAAATGATTCATCCTCCCTCTCTCTGAAACCCCAGAAGTCTTAAAAATTGGCACCTTGGAGTCTATGCCAAAAAAAAAAGGAGGAAAGCAAAGCAAGGAGGCAGAGAGGTACAGCTGGGAGAGGAAGCAGTTAATCAGGGCTAGACCTTGTCCCTGCCAGTGCTGACAAGCAATGTGTTAGACACACTCTGCTGCCACACACCTTTGCCCTAGAGTCCCCCTCTCTAGGCTGCTGACATCTCAATTCTCACACCAAGAAGCAAAACAAAAGCTTTCCAAGATGGAGAATGAAGAGGCAGATGTGAACACTTCACCAGGGACTAGTTTTGGTTATTTTAAAAAGCTATCCTGCAGATTTTTAGCCCCATGGGAAAACAGAGTATCAATTTCCAGCTAACTGCTTCCAGGTTCTGTTCCAGCTGCTTCAAATACAGTTTAAATCTACTCTCTGAAGTCTGAGAGGAATATTACATTGAGACAAAAAAAAATGAGTCAATCCTTTAAAGTTATTAAAAAATAATTCAGAGACTCTCTGCACCATAACTTCCTAAATATTAAATTTCCAGCAAAATGCTGTGGATTCACCCAGCAGCTGAAGGAAGTGGCTGGAGGGAACAACTCGGGCTGTAGAATCATTATAAGATTTCAGAATTATTTGGGTTGGAAAGGACCATAAAGATAATTTCCTTCCATCCCCCTGCCATGGGCAGGGACACCTTCCACTGTCCCAGGTTGCTCCAAGCCCTGTCCAGCCTGGCCTTGGGCACTGCCAGGGATCCAGGGGCAGCCACAGCTGCTCTGGGCACCCTGGGCCAGGGCCTGCCCACCCTCCCAGCCAGCAATTCCCAATTCCCAAGATGCCATCCATGCCTGCCCTGTGGCACTGGGAAGCCACTGCCTGTGTCCTGTGCCTGCATGCCTTGTCCCCAGTCCCTGTGCTGTCTCCGCAGCCGCTTCGTGTCGACATTCCTGACCCAGAATCCATCCGTACCTCCGCCGGATGCAGCAGCGATCCCTGGGATCAGGGTGAAACACCGTCCTGAGGGATTCCTTCTGAGACCTGGTGATGCTCAGCCACCTGGTTAGCAGGAAAGAACAACAAGAAAAGGATGAGAAAGAGGAGCGCTAGGGTGGTCAGACTGTAACCCGCAGGTGATTTTTCCCCATTTTGCTGGTCCCTGTGAGCCCGCACACGCGGGGCCAGCACGGGAAGCGCTGCCGGGCAGACCTCGGCACGGCACGGCTCTGCTCCCCGCGGCTGGAAAACGCTACGCGGGCCGAACCGGCGGCTTTGCCCGGCTCTCCATAAGGGACGAGCCAGGCTGGGAGGCTGGCTGGCGCCAGGCGCTGCCGTTCTGCCCGCCCACGGCGGTTGGGGCCGGTAGAGCCCGTGAGCTCCCGGTTAGGGGCGGCGCCAGGCACGCGGGGGCCGTGCGAGGCGGGGCGGGGTGCGGGGTTGGGGAGGTGGGATGTGGGGAAGGGATCGTTCCCTGCTCCCGCTGCTCCCGCTGCTCCCGGCGCTCCCGCTGCTCCCGGCGCTCCGCACCCACCTGCGCCCGCACCGGAACGGCCCCGCGCTTCCGGGGCGGCGCTTCCGGCCAATGGCAAGCGGCAGCGCGCGTCACGTGCGCTCAGGCCCCGCCCACAGCCGCGGGACAGGATTGCCATTATCCCGGATTGGGGACAGCGAACGGCGGGATGAACCCGCGGGACATCGGCCTGAAAGGGGAGTATCGGGAAGGAATTCCTGCCCGTGACGGTGGGCAGGCCCTGGCCCAGGGTGCCCAGAGCAGCTGTGGCTGCCCCTGGATCCCTGGCAGTGCCCAAGGCCAGGCCGGACAGGGCCTGGAGCAGCCTGGGCTCATGGAATGTGTCCCTGCCCGTGGCAGGGGGCAGCACTGGATGAACCTCAAAATCCCCTCCCAGCAAAACCATTCTGGGATTCTGTAATATTCACTGCCCCTGTCCCACAACAACGCCCAGGGCCGGGTCAGAACTTGTAGGAGAGTAACACAACCAATCCAAAGTTTACAATTTTATTTATGTACATCTGACCATGCAGATTTACTCCCGGGCCATCAGCTTTTGCTTCTTCAGCTTCTTCTGGGAGATCTGGGAAACAAAACACAGAAAGAAGAAAATTTAGGAACTCCCTCACAGATGATACACCCATCACACCTGCACATGAACAGGAATCCCTAGCAGCAGTATTTTGCTTGCAGGGTCTAAATTCATTTCTTTATTGCTCACACCCTAGGGTTCACACACGCAGTCTGGGAATGCTGTAGCTGCTTTGAGGGAGGAAAGAACAAACCCTCTGTGCAACTAAAAACTGGTTCTGAGGGTTCTTAAGTGCTTCATACTTGTATTAAAAATTTAACAAAGGGGCTGCTCAGAAGAACTTGGTTTTTTTCATGGGCATTCCAAAGGTGTCCTAAGATTGTCATCACAGCAACCCCTCGGCTCTCCTGGAGTGTTACAGTAACGGAGCACACGACACGCAGTACCTTTTTCTTCTGGGCAACTTCCTCCTCTGGCTTGGGCACGATCTGCTCCTTCTCGGTGAGGATCATCTCGATGTGGCACGGGGAGCTCATGTAGGGGTTGATCCTGCCGTGTGCCCGGTACGTGCGCCGGCGCATCTTGGGAGCCTTGTTCACCTGGATGTGCTCGATCACCAGCGAGTCCACGTCGAGACCCTGCCGAGGAACAGCGTCTGTCACCTGCTTTCATCTCCAAATTAACAATCTCTGCAGCAGAAACGGGAGCAACCACCCCACACACCACTGCTGGTCAATGCAACAGTCCAGCCTGGTGCTGCCATGGAGCTGAGGGTCTTCCAAGGATTTATCAGTGGAACTGCTGAGCTTGGCAGTGTCATGGAGATGAGGTGTTACCAAAGCAAGTGCCAATCAAAACTGCCATCCCAAATAATGTAAAATTATGCTGACAGCTCACTGTTTATGGTTATTCCATGGTTACTCTGAGGTGTCACATATTACTCCTGCACTGCCAACAAAGCTACCAAATTAAGCACTGTAACAAAGGTACCAAGTGACCAAGAGTGCAGATTTCAGATCCACAGATTTTAGGATTTTGTATAAAAAATTTTTACTTTAATTCTTCCCTGTGAAAACCTGTTGCTGCCATCCTAATGTGAAGAACACACACAGCCTGCTTTTAACAGGGAGCCACACTACAGCCTCCATGCAATTCAGTTTTGTGGACAAAGCAGGCAGAAAGTGGCTCTCCAGATCAGTGACACCCAGGCCAGGGGTGTTGACAAGAGACCACACCACCACCACTTTGTGCTCAGTGACACCCACCTTGAGCTCAGCATTGCTCTCTGCATTCTTCAGCATGTGCAGCAAGAATTCTGCGCTCTTCTTGGGCCAGCGGCCCTGTGTCCAGCCCCACTGCTTGGCCTGGAATGAGAGGACAACAATGGCAGTCCTGCTTTTGGCCTGGTCCAACACAAGTCACCTATTCTATACCTTTAGCTTGCAATTATCACAGAATGATTTGGGCTGGAGGAGACCCTAAATTTCAACCAGTCCCCCCACCCTGCCCTGGACAGGGACACCTCCCACTGTCCCAGGCTGCTCCAAGCCCCAGTGTCCAGCCTGGACATCCTTGGACACTGCCAGGGATCCAGGGGCAGCCACAGCTGCTCTGGGCACCCTGGGCCAGGGCCTGCCCACCCTCCCAGCCAGCAATTCCCAATTCCCAAGATGCCATCCATGCCTGCCCTGTGGCACTGGGAAGCCATTGCCTGTGTCCTGTGCCTGCATGCCTTGTCCCCAGTCCCTGTGCAGCTCTGCTGGAGCCCCTTGAGGCCCTGGCAGGGGCTCTGAGGTGTCCCTGGAGCTTCTCTTGTGCAGGTGAGCAGCCCCAGGTGTGCCAGGCTGGCTCCAGAGCAGAGGGGCTGCAGCCCTGGCAGCATCTGCGTGGCCTCCTCTGGCCTGGCTCCAACAGGTGCTTGTCCTTCCTGTGCTGAGGATCCCAGATAATATGGATTGCAGAGGATTATGATCTATCTTGCTGTGCACCAAATCCAACAAAATTTCACCCCTTTACTTGATGCAGACACTCCAAGTAGATGCATCTACTGGAACTTAGGGCCAGTCTTTTCTCCCTCCTGAGCAGCGTGGTGTGGAAGGGGACTGGAGTGAGATGAGCTCTGGAGTCCCTTCCAACCCAAACCAGCCTGTGATTCTGTGTTTTAATGCAAGGTTACCATCAACAATGACAGACCACATGCACACCGTCCCCACATCACCTTTCTGCCTTAAGCACCCACAGCCAAGTGCTCCGTGCCACGTTTCCCAGGGGCTCACCTGGGCACACCTCCCAACGCCGCCGTTGTAGCGCCGGAAGGGGACACACTGCTTCTTCAGGGTGACATCCTTCAGGTACTTGGTGGCCTTGCGGATGTGCATGCCCTTGATGGCCTGCGCCGTCTCCCGGGTGTTCTGCCAACACAGGGCACAGAAAACATGCTCTGAACACAGCTCTGCAAGAGGCAGCATGAGCACAAACACCCCTCTGTCCCTCCTGGATGCAATTTTTTTGGATACCAAGGAGGCACTCACCAAAAAACAGGCAAGTCAAAGAATGAAAAATAATCAGCAACACTTTTTTCTTTGCTTCCCACTTCTCTAACCCTTGCTAGGACTGCCACTACTGAATTTGTGGCTCCAGCCTACCTTCTTATTTTTTACCTAGTGGCTAAATTTAACAAGGAACTTTGGAACTCTCAATAAAACTGTAATTTAATAACTTCTGTTTTTCATAGCTCCTCCTTGGCCGCTAATCTAAACAAAGCAAGATCCTGATGGATAAATTCTTGATAAAATGTCAAATACAGCACTTCACAAAAACTGATGAGTAAACACCATGACAATTAGCAGTGTTACTTTCTCTAAAGAAATTATAAAGAGAAGGCTCAGATATAAAAATTAAGAATAAAAAATCAGTCTTCTAAACAGCACTTACTAATTGTATAAGCCAGCTTTAACTATAATCCTACCTATTCATAATAAAAAAAGGAAACCAAGGTGAAAACTCCATATTACACTGAGCAGAAAAGGATCTGCTAAGCTCTGGTTTTGTTATTAAATAACACTTCTGAATTCTCTTCTGCACCTAAGCGTTTTCCAGAGGAACTGAGGTTCTGGTCTGCAACACCACAGAACCAAAAAGCATGGAAGAAATAAGACAAATTCCACACCAAACACGAGCTCAGTGTCTGATAAAATCATTCCAACCGTTTTGCGGCTGCATTTCGTTGTCTGAATTCGACAGGGACAATTTTAGGATACAGATTCTTTTGTTTTTTGCAAATGGATTATAAGGAGCTAACAGCAATCCCTTAATGATTACAACATACTTCCTTAAAAAGAGGAGTTAAATGGGACCTTGGGAAGGAATTCCTGCCCGTGAGGGTGGGCAGGCCCTGGCCCAGGGTGCCCAGAGCAGCTGTGGCTGCCCCTGGATCCCTGGCAGTGCCCAAGGCCAGGCTGGACAAGAGCTCAGTCCCTACCCACGGCAGAGGGTGGAACGAGATAATCCACACAATGCCTCTCAATCCAAGCCAATCTGGACTTCTTTAGAAACATAACTTCAAAAACTAACAAAAAAACAAGTAAAACACGGAGTGAATTTGCAATTCCTGCTAATCACACACTGCTTACCTTGAAGTGCACACGCAGGTTAGATCCCCGCGACTTGCATGCTGCAAGAGAAAAAAGACCATGTTTTAGAATCAAAACCTCACTAGGTTCCGTGAAATCCCACAGGAACTCTGCTAAAACAGCAACTCACATTTCGTGGGGTTCTCCGGATCCAGGGAGTAGCGCACCATCTTGAGAGCTCAGCTGAAAAACATAAATTAAAACATATTCAACTTCCAACACTGGCACGCAGGACCTGGACTAGTCCCCATACCGCCGCAGCTGCTCAGGGATTACGAGTTCTTTTCACAGTTACATCCAAAGGTGTCCTAAGAAAGTCATCATCGCAGCCATTTCCTTTCACAGGCCTGCCCCTGCCCGCGCTCCGCATCCGCATCCCTGCCCGCCCTCCCGCGCGCCATCCCGGGGAATACCACGGGCGCGGGGCATGTCGGAGCGATCCCGGTGCCCGGGACGCCGGTGGCGGCGGGGATGGGGCAGGATGGGGGCGGATGGCGGTGGCGGCGCGGGAGCGGCTCTGCCATGGCTCCTCACCTCGGGGCGGCGGCCGCAGAGGAAGAGGAAGGGCGGGGCGCGCCCCGAGCGCGCGCGCGTCTCGCGAGATCTCGGCCGGGGCCGGCTCCGCCCCAACATGGCGGCGCGGTCTCGCCGTGAGGGGCGGGAGCGTGCGGGGCGGTTCTGCCGCTGTTCCTTTGAATAAAACCTGCCGTGGGGAAAGGCTGCGCGGCGTTCACGCTGCCATGGGGAAAAGGCACCCCGGTATCCACCCTCAGCTCATGGTGCGAGTGTTTCTAGTGAGGAAATCAGCACAGCACCGCCAGCCGGTGAAAGGAGAGGATGGCCCCGCGCCGCTCTGGTCTCACCTTGCATGTTGTGTGCAGTTTTAGTTACCGCAGTGTAAGAAGGGTGTTACATTGTTAGCGTCCAAAGGAGGGCTGCGATAATGGTGAAGGGCCTTGAGGGGAGGCCGTGTGAGGGGCGGCTGAGGGCGCTTGGTGTGTTCAGCTGGACGGAGGGGAGACTCACCGCAATTAAAACTTCCTCGTGAGGGAAGAGGAACATCAGGCATTGATCTCTTCTCTCTGGTGGCCACTGACAGGACCCAGGGCATGGCTGGAGCCGTGCCAGGGAGGCTCAGGTTGGATTTCAGGAAAGGCTCTTCCCCAGAGGGTGCTGGGCACTGCCCAGGCTCCCCAGGGAATGGGCACGGCCCCGAGGCTGCCAGAGCTCCAGGAGAGGCTGGACAATGCCCTCAGGGATGCCCAGGCTGGGGTTGTTGGGGTGTGTGTGCAGGGACAGGAGCTGCACTGGATGGTCCTGGTGGGTCCCTTCCAGCTCAGGATATTCTGTTCTGTGATTCCGTCAATTAGAATCATTCAGGCTGGAAAAGACTTCCGAGACCATCGAGCCCAACCTGTGCCTGATCCCCACCGTGTCCCCAGGCCAGAGCTCTGAGTGCCACCTCCAGGCCTTCCAGGACACCTCTAGGGATGGGGACTCCCAACACCTCCCTGGGCAGCACCTGCCAAGCCCTTTCCATCAGGAAATTCCTCCTGATGTTCAACCTGAGCCTCCCTGGCATAACCTGAGGCCGTTTCCTCTTTGCCTGTCCCCTGTTCTCTGTCAGCAGAACCGAACCCCCCACCTGAGATCACGGAATTGTTACATTTGGGAAAGACCTTTAAGATTCCCAAGTCCAGCTCTCATCCCAGCAGCCACCATCGTGTTGACCATTAGATGGCAGCTCAGGATGGGGACAGAGCAGCACGCTGCTCACAGAGGCAGCCAGGAGCCCAGAACGAAGAGGTTCATTCAAATTCGTATTTATAAACCTCAACTGGTATTTACTGCATCATTGTAAAATAATCACAGACTGACTCACTGAAATAAAATATTTTTCTTTTCCATTTTAGGAAGCTTTTGCGACTAGAACTGCTTGGGAAGCAGCTCAATAAAAGCAAAATGTTTCCTGAAAGCGGTGCCCAGCTGCAGCAGAAGTCTCATTGAGAAAAAATTGACAGAATGGGGGGAAAAAAAAGAGGAGATGTTCCTGAGAGGGCAGTAATCTGGTGAGCAGGCACCTCCCCAGCATGAGAGTCTGGGTTTAACTCTGAGTTTAGAAATGAGCAGAAAAACTTGCTGCCCATGTAAATGCTCTGAGCAGGAGGCTATTTTTGGATCTCTTGTTTAGGGTTAAAAAGCCCCAAATCTCTGCAGCTAGGATTTCACCCAGATGGGAAGAGGAAATATTTGAGCTATCACAAATATTTACATGGCTAAAAACTGTAAGAGCTCTCTGTTACTGCAGCTCTCCATTTACCTGCCTTAAAATGTGCCTTTTCCTTCACTTTCAGGGAAGCTCTCTGCAAAGCCTCCAAGCAACTTTCAAGCACTGATCTCAATGAGGGAAACATGCTCGGGTGTGGGCAAATATTATTTATGCTCTTTATCACAGAATCACAGAGTGCTTTGGAAGGGACCTTAAAGCTCATCCCACCCCTTGCTATGTGCAGGGACACCTTCCACTGTCCCAGGGTGCTCCAAGCCCTGTCCAGCCTGGCCTGGGACACTGCCAGGCATCCAGGGGCAGCCACAGCCTCCGTGGGGAACAGTATATAGCACTAAGTTTCCATGTCCAATACATTAAAACTGGCTGAAGCTGAGGTCCTCAAACACTTCTGCAGCCTTACCCACCATACTGTGGGAATCCCCCCTCCGAACACACCTGATTGCAACTCTTCTTCTTCATCCTTTCTGCCCCTCCCTCTGCACCTTCCTCTGCTGGTGGGGCAGGAACCCAGTCTTTCCTTGGGAAGCACCTTTGCACACAGCTGCTGCTTGGCAGCAGAGCACAGAAGCGAGGAGACGTTGGGGGAAAGCTGGAGGAGAGGTGTGAAACACAAGTACTGGACACATGATGGGGATTATCACCTGTGTTCATCAATCAAACCCAAAATAAATTTTCTGTTTCCCTACAGGTGGAACTGCTTTGCTCAGCTGCTGAGGCCTTGCACTGATGGAGGGGTAGCACAGAATCACAGAATATCCTGAGCTGGGCAAGACCCACCAGGGTCAGAGTCCAGCCCCTGGCCCTGCACAGACACCCCAACCATCCCACCCTGCATCCCTGAGGGAATTGTCCAACCTCTCCTGGAGCTGTGGCAGCCTCAGGGCTGTGACACCTTCCCCGAGATGCATGTTTTCAGCTTTGTTGGGAGCTTGACAAGAGCTCTCCTGGGCAGCCTAGCACATATCTGGTGTTGGGATCAGGGCTGAGGTGGCTGAACTTGTGCCCTTGTTGGGATTTAACTACATTATTCCCCCACTGCACTATATGGCTGGGATCTTTGGGTTGTATGAGCTGACTCCAAGAGAGCTTTTGGATCCTAAGCAGAAAATTCAAGCAGGTAAGTCCAAAATCATATTCTTGAAAACTCCTGTGTAGGAAGCAGCCACGTGCTAATTGTACTAGAACCTCAATTCCACAGGCCTTTACCTTAGACTCCACTGGTGCAATCCCTCTTGGTCCCCTGTCCATGCTGCCCAGCCCCACTGCCTGTGCTGTGATTGCCCAGGGTCCCAGCAAGTACAGACAGCAAACACCCAGCTGTGCTTGGACCTCTGCTTTGTGCTCTGGGATCTGCTGCTGGGAACATCCTCCCAAGATGGGCTGATCACCATCAGTGGAGGTATCTGCCATCTCCTCTGCTCTGGAGCCAGCCTGGCACACCTGGGGCTGCTCACCTGCACAAGAGAAGCTCCAGGGACACCTCAGAGCCCCTGCCAGGGCCTCAAGGGGCTCCAGCAGAGCTGCACAGGGACTGGGGACAAGGCATGCAGGCACAGGACACAGGCAATGGCTTCCCAGTGCCACAGGGCAGGCATGGATGGCATCTTGGGAATTGGGAATTGCTGGCTGGGAGGGTGGGCAGGCCCTGGCCCAGGGTGCCCAGAGCAGCTGTGGCTGCCCCTGGATCCCTGGCAGTGTCCCAGGCCAGGTTGGACACTGGGGCTTGGGGCACACTGGTGTGGTGGAAGGTGTCCCTGCACATGGCAGGGGGTGGGACTGGGTGAGCTTTAAGGTCCCTTACAACTGTAACCATTCACTGATCCCATGATTCTCTCCTCTGGCTGTGCTCCTGGGGCTGGAAGGGGGCTGCACCCCTTATCCTGCCATGGAAAGGCCCAGCAGGCAGCAGGGAGTGTTCAGGTACAGGAGTGTTCTCTCACGTAAGTCCTTTTGTATCTTTAGCTGTGAGTAAACAAGTGGGCTTATCAGTGCTACTGGGAGCCAAAGGTGACAATTGGCCAATGTCCCCAACAGTCATCATCCCTCCTGACCGTAGGCACAGGTGAGCTCCAAGACTCGCTGGAGTTACGTTTTTGTGGCACGTGTGAAACCACATGGAATTCAGTTCCAGCCAGGGGACCTTCCTGCTCACCTTCCAGCCTGACACTCAGTTCAAGCCCACACCTGGCTTGGGGCAGTCACTGCTAACAGGGGGGCTTCTAACAGCCACAGAAGGGGTTGTGTAGAGGGGTTTCTGTAATGCAGAAGCACTGGGGCTGCCTGACCAAGCTTAGCTGCAGCTCACTAAAACACACCCCATGTCTCCTGTGCTGTAGGAGAGGGCCTGACCTGCTCTTTGCATGTGGATGGAAGCCAATTCCTCAAATCTTTTTGTAGGTATCTTGGCATTTCTCTTAGAGACACAGCTTTTGGAGTCCAAGGGTTATGTGGGGATATTAAACTGTCATTCATGAAATCACACACAAAAGGTTCCTTGTCCTAATGTTTAAGCAGAAAATCTTGAAGACAAAGACATTTTAAATTGAAACCAGCTTGAATGCTGCAAGCACTGGGGCTTTCCAACCATCAGAGAGCTGCCTGCACCTTCTTTTTGTGAAATCCTCTCCGCTGACCAGCCTATGGTCTCCTGCCCTCCTCGTCCCAGTTGCATGGCTCATCCAGAGGCACAGCTCACCCCCACTGTTCAGCTTTTCTTCCCACAGCCAGCAAAACAGCAGTACTTGGACACGTGGTAGGTGAGTTCTCCAGATAAAGGGCTCTCCACAAGCACCTTAAAATCTACTGATCCATTCAGTGAGTCTCAGGAACAAGTACATAGAATCACAGATTCATGGAATGGTTTGGGTTGGAAAGGACTTGGAATCATCCAGTCCCTCCCCCTTCCATGGGCAGGGACACCTTCCACTGTCCCAGGCTGCTCCAAGCCCCAGTGTCCAGCCTGGCCTTGGGCACTGCCAGGGATCCAGGGGCAGCCACAGCTGCTCTGGGCACCCTGGGCCAGGGCCTGCCCACCCTCATTGGGACAAATTCCTTCTCAATATCCTGTCTATCTGTCCTCTCTGGCAGTGGGAAGCCATTAACCCTTGTCCTGTCACTCTGTGGAAAAAGGGCAAATGAACCTCCAAAAGATGGACTGACCTTCATCAGAGATTTGCTCTGCATCAGGAATTCTGTCTTGGTTGCTTGAAGAGCTTGATTATGTTACATATTCCTTTCTGTGACTTTCAATAAGAGATGCTTCCACAGGGACCCACAAGATCCTTACTTAAGCAGATAACTTATTTATATACGTATATTTATGTGCATATATCTGTACATACATGTACATATATAACTCATCATAAGTGTATCATCTAAAACTTGCGCACAACCAAAACGCTTTTGATTCCCTGCGAGTCCTCCTAAAACACAGGCAATTCTTTACAAGGAGAGAGTAGCTGCACATCCTGTTTAAATAATTTCTGTCGTGTGAGTGCTGTACCCAGAGCCGGGGTGAGGGAAGAGCTGGGGAGCTCAGCGTCACGACAGCCGAGTATCTGTCCTCGCCATCACCGCTGCTGAAGTGTGACGCAGCAGCCACAGCAGCTTCCCCACGCTGCTGGTGACCTGCCTGCCAGGACCATAGTCAAAACATAAAAAAACCAAACTATAGCAATCGGTGATGTTGTCTCAATACCCAGCTTTTTTGGCGTATTGTCCAGAGCTACGGGTTCATCCACCCCCTACACAGCCAGCTAGGAGGGAATCACTGGTAAAACAAACCTCCTGTGTGATTAAATAACCTTGTAGATAAAGTTTGTGTTTATTCAGTGCAGTTTTTGACAGCAAACCCATTTACGCAGGTTGTGGAGGTCTGTGACTGCTCGTTCCTCACTGTAATGGCCAGGAACGGACAATCTCTGTGATGAGTGAATAAAGACATCGTGTAAGTGCCTGATCACAAACACTTTCTGGGATAAATTAAGTCCTGGGTTTATATTTGCCCTATCCCGTTTAGCTCATAACCAAGAAGTACTGCTTTAAATGTGCTTTCGATTAATGAAACCTACATTTTCCCTGGAATCAGGGATATTGCCCACAATTTAGTCACAAATTAAACTATGGGGAATTCTGTTTAAACAAAAGAGAATGGTTGAACCCTGAAGCAGGTGGGCCAGAGACAATATCCTGGGCAACCAGCTCTGGCTGTCTCTGCCTTGAGCTGCAGGGGGGGTTGCTCTGGGCAGCCTCCACTGGCCCTTCCCAGCCTCAGCTTCTCTTGATCTGTGAATCCTGTCAACATTTCTGAGGCTGAGTGTGCCCTGTACTGTGAAACACAGCCTCAAACTCCCTTTGTTGCACTGCATCTCCTAAACAAAACAGATCAAAGAATCCTCCTCCTCCTCCTGCTCCTCCTCTCCTGGCAGTTGGACTCAATCACCTTAGTGGTATTTTCCACCCTTAAATGATTCCATGATTCTATAACTCTGTCTGCTGTTTCTGCAGCTGCCCTGCTCAAGAGCTCTTCTGGATCAGGTGATAAACCACAACCAAACTCACTTTTTACTTCCAGGGGCTTCTCCACCTCCCTGCTGGCAGACAAAGCATGCAGGGACCTGGGACAGGAGTGTCCTTACAGGCAGGACCTGGCTTTGCAGAGTTCTGCTTAGAGCTGGGAGACGAGCTTGGATGATGCTTATTAACACAACCTGTGCCAAAGTTTCAGCCAGCAGACAGCCTTCTGTTCATGCCACAGCAACGTCTAAACTTCATGTCCATAGGAATCTTCCCAGTGTCTTCATTTTTCATCCCAGTGACTTCTGTGGTCACTTCTTATTATGGTCAGAGATTCTTCCTAAGTTTTTAATCACTCCTGCTGTTACGATTGCAATGTCTTCCTCTCCACAAGACGCAAACCAACCCCACTTTGATCCCAAATGTCACCTCTGAGGTCATCCCTCCCTCCCAGATCGCTCCATGCCTCTGTCTTCCAGTCATCCAGCTACTTCCCTCTTTGCTATTGCAACAACTCTGACACAAGCCTCCTCTCAAAGCTTTTCCTATCTGTCTGGCTTATTAATCCTCTCTAGCTGCGCTGCCTTCCCCCTCTCCAGCCTCTCCCCTCCCCTTTGCCTGGTCTTTTCCTGCTTGCGTGGCCCAGTCACATGCGGTGCTTGGGAAGGTCATATGATGGGTAGGCACTGCCGGGCCAGGCTGTGGCAGGGGGCCCCTGGAGGCAGCACACCTCCAGCTCCCAGCCCTTGGCCATCAGCTGCCCCGTGACTCACTCAGGTGCTGGACCTGCATCCTGCACAGGCACGGAAGGGGAGGCACAGGAGTTGCTCAAGGAAAGTTCCATTCAGGGAGCTGATCAGTGGGATGGGTCCTGCATCCATATCCCAGACTGGGGACATCCTCTGCCCCCCTGTCCTACCTGCCCAGCAGACCTCTGCTTAGATGATGCCACCCTTGCTCTGTAAAGTATACCATAGAATGGAATCCCAGAATGATTTGGTTTGGAAGGGATCTTTAAATTCCTCTCATTTCACCCCTGCCATGAACAGGGACACCTCCCACTGTCCCAGGCTGCTCCCAGCCCCAGTGTCCAGCCTGGCCTTGGGCACTGCCAGGGATCCAGGGGCAGCCACAGCTGCTCTGGGCACCCTGGGCCAGGGCCTGCCCACCCTCCCAGCCCGCAATTCCCAATTCCCAAGATGCCATCCATGCCTGCCCTGTGGCACTGGGAAGCCATTGCCTGTGTCCTGTGCCTGCATGCCTTGTCCCCAGGCCCTGTGCAGCTCTGCTGGAGCCCCTTGAGGCCCTGGCAGGGGCTCTGAGGTGTCCCTGGAGCTTCTCTTGTGCAGGTGAGCAGCCCCAGGTGTGCCAGGCTGGCTCCAGAGCAGAGGGGCTGCAGCCCTGGCAGCATCTGCGTGGCCTCCTCTGGCCTGGCTGCAGCAGCTCCAGGTGCTTGTGCTGTTGTTGCCCAGGGCTGGGGCAGCTCTGCAGGTGGGCTCTCACCTGAGCACAGGGGCAGAATCCCCCTCCCTGACCTGCTTGTCACACTGGTGGTGATGCAGCCCAGGGAGTTCCTGACCTGTACAGAGAAGCCCTTTTGTTTTTTCCCTGCCCTCACTGCAGTCTTTCTACCTGTCTGGCCTTGGACTGGGAAGTCCTGGGATGAATGTCAGCAGCATCTGTACATTACAGACAGGAACATCAAGGCATTAAGAAATGCCCCAAATTATCCTTAATTAATTGCAAAGCCTTAGTAATTGTATGTAATGTGAGCTCCACAGACTCAAGAAACACAATAAATGGGAGAAGTTAGGCAATTAGGAGTAAATGGCCAGAGGGTGAAACAGTGCCTGATGAGGACCAGCATCCCATCATCCCCTTACACACTGCAGACAGATGTGGTAGGTGTCCTTTTCATTGAGACACTGAGTAATAAGACTGGATTCAGGGATGGGATAACCCATGAGTTGTCAAAGTAAAATGTGCAACCTGGTGAAAACTGAAATGAGTAATACTGTTGGTGTTAGTAAAGCCAACTTCTGAGAAAAGCAGGAGACTCCCTGCGTTTCCAAGGGTGACTTGAGGCTTCCCCCTATCTCAGGCAGATCCCAGCTCTACACTCTGCATGGATTGGAGAAAACATGGCTCAAAGGGGAGGATAAAGGAAGAGCAGGGTGCTGGAGACAGATGATACTGACCTTGATGATGCACAGCAGCATCTTGTGCAGCTTATTCCTGTCCTCAAGCTGTTTGTCACCCTTTTTCTGAACACAAAGGCTAGTGCGTAAAGTCTGTGTTTGTGGTTTAAAATACGATTCCTCTTCAGTGGGTGATTCACAGTGAAATACTGCCACAGGGTCTCCTAAACACCAGCTGAATCAGCAATCAGGACCAGAAATAGATGAAGAACTTGTGTGAGCTGGCACAGCAACTGCCCAGGAAGAAACAATTACCCAAGATTTGCAGCCATAAAGCCTGGGTACAAAATAACAATAATGGTGAGAACTAACATAGCAATGCTTTTCTAAAATAAGTAATGAATTAATTGGTTTAAATAACAAACTTATTTTCTTTCCAGTAGATACTGGAAGTCAAGTGGCATGCTCAGAGTTTCATGAGTTTGGTGTCCATCCAGATTTACAGGATCAGTTTTTAAAGCCTGAGATAGATTTAAAATGGATTTAGGAGTGCTAGAAATTAACAATACAGTAATAGAATGGGTTTGGGTGTAAGTGACCTTAAAGATCCATCTGTTTCCAAAGCCCCTTCTATGTGCAGAAACACCTTCCACTAGATTAGGTCCCTCAAAGCCCTTTCCAACCTGGCTCCACACAACTGGTTTGGGGATTAGTCTGGAGAGTTTTCAGAAAAGAAGGAGATGGCAGCTTACTCATTATTCTGACAAAATACCAAACTCCAAGATTTTTTACCTGCCAATTACCAGGAATAATCCCACAGCAGGAGCTCTGCCCAGTCCAACAGACCCGTCTCAGTGGGCAGGAGAGCCACTCAGTGGAACATCTCACTGCTGGTGCTACCACATCCACTCCACACCTGGGCCAAATGTTCCTGCAGATTTGAAGAAAAACCATTTGGATAAAGATATGCACTGTAAAGCAATCCCTACAGCGAACAGCTGCCCTACCAACTCCTCTCTGGAGTGTCTAGGAGCCCCAAGCTCCTCTTAAAAAAAGGCAGAGAAGCAGCCTAAGTAATTTATTACATTTTTAGTATTTTCTCTTTGCTGGATGCAGGAAACTTAAAGCAGAGTCTCTGTTGAGAACTCGCTATCTACCAGCTGAAGGATCAAGTAATCACAAACTTCTGAGATGTTTCTCCAGTCCCACCAAAAGAGGAGCACAGAAAGGAGCAGAAGCAAATATCCCTCTGGCCACCCACAACACCTCTGCACTGCCAATGGACTTGGCTCCAAGTCCATGTTCAAGCCCAGACACGCTCAGCATTCATCCAGCTTGGATGGAAAAGTGTGAATTTTGTGTAAAAGCATAAGAAGAGAGAAAATACACGTCATTCCTCGGCACAGACCTAAAGGCATCCTTGTCTGCAGAGTGGATGGAGCAGGCCCACCACACACCAGCAGGCCTTCTGTCTGACACAAAGCAGCCGAGCAGCCTGGATCTGTCTCACAGACCACGGGACATGCTGGGAATGACAAGCTGAATTCCACTTGTCCGCTTGGGCACAGCAAACAAGGGCACACAGAGCTCTCTCTGGCTTCCAGCTTGAGCTCCTGTGCAGATCTGCTGGGACTAAAGGAGGGCAGGATCACTTGAGGGTCTCACAGCAACCTGGAGACTCATGCGAGACATGGGCAGGGGCAAAAAGAGACAAAAACCATCATAAAAATCAGTCCTGTTGCTCATACATGTCTGGGAAAATGGCAGAAGTTTGAAGAGGGAAGAATTTTGTCTGTGGTGAAGGGTGGTCCAGAGTCAAGACTGGGGTCCTGCCATGGGGAGGGAGCAGCCAGCAGGGATCAAAGCCTCCTGGAAACCTCCCAGTGGATGGCGATGCCTGGAGACAGGTACAAACTGTAACCCTGTGTGACAACGTTCACAAGAATTAGCATTTCGCAGGAATGCAGGGATTTATTCTTCAAGGCCCACCGTATCCGCGAGCGCTACAGCCCAAACACTGCACCAACAGAGCATGTGTTTGATAAGAACCCAGGAACAGATGCCAGCGGATTTAATGTGGGACAGGAGGCCCATTGCAGGTTTGCAGACTGCTGGCAGGGTCAGCTGTAAATATTCCCTCACAATCAAAGGCATTCATCTAAGGATTACATGCTGGGGGCTTTGTGGTAAAGTAAATTTGCAACTAACAGGACCATTAATAGTCAGACAGTTTAGTGGGCTCGCTGGCTGCCATTTATTTTCCCCCCAGTCATTTTTACTACATCTAAATACCATGGAGATGTGGGACTTGAATGAGGTGGCTTAAGAAATCAGCTTAGAAGGAGTAGGAGAAGGGGTTACCTCCAACAAAGAGAGCTCAATGGGGATCGAACGGGGATATCAATAGTGGGTAAGGCCACTGAAGCATGTGAGCTGATTTCATAACCTGGTGGAGATTAGCCTGTTCTGTAAGCAAACAAACCTACAGGGGTATGAAGTATTGGTCCTATAAAGTGTGTTCATAGAGGGGATGTATTTGAAAGGCTGAGGAGGGGAGGCAAAACTTTGTGGGGTAAGGAGTGGCTGTGAGACAATGATAGCACGGCCTGTTTTCACCCCAGTTTGATACTCTCAGAACAAAAACACCCGGAGGAGAAACTGTGCCACAGAAATAATGTGTCCCCGCTCTGCAGCAAGCATGAAGCATAAAATAATCGTGGTGTGATGGGATGATGTAAACCAAGAGGTCCCGGGCTGAGCAGGCACAGGGTGATACCAGGATTAACCCAGGATGATATTTCACTGGAGAGCTGCCTCCCCAGAACCTCAGACCTCTGGGGGTGCAGTCAACTCTGCGTCCCCATCTGCTATGGGGGTCCTTCCTGGGCCACACCCCAGCTCAGCACACCCCAAGGTTGCTGCCGTCCGAGCAGCCTTTCCCTCTCTCAGCTTGTTCTCTGCCTCTCCTCCTCCATCTCTCAGAAGCAAAGTAGGCAGAAGGAGCCATGTGGGAAATTAGCACTAATTCCATTGGATTCTACTGCCTCTGTTTTGTAATTGAAAACAGTAACTAGTTTATAACTAAAAAAAACAGAGAGAGACAGATTCCTTTCTCTCCCTTCTTTCTCCTATCCTGTAAATCCTACTCCCTCTTTTAGAGAAAGGAAGTACCAGGCAGGAAGAATGGAAGGTGAGTAAAACAGGTTTCTAAATGCACTCCCTGACACTGAATATCTGAGCTAAAGCCATAACATCACTCTTTAGCTTGTTCAAATAAGAAATTCTTAGTAGGATAATCTTTAACCCTGGTTGATGTGCCATTGCTTTCACTAACCAGCACTTCACAAGCCCAAGAGCCACGATTTTTCCCTGACAGGAGCGGCCAAGTGTTCCACTTGTGCCTTACCGGTGATGTGAACACATCAGGGTGCAATCTTAGCCACAGGAATACTTTACAAATCCCTCCTGCAGCCATTTGTATCAGCAGTTGTATCCTGCAAAACACTCTGCTGCTCTTTCCACAGCAGATCATGCACGGGAGGATCAGGGATGCAATGTTGGCAGCGCTGCTCATGCAAACGGCTGCTGTTTTCCTTTTTATCTCCAGAACCGCTTACACCAGAATTACTCTACCTCTACAGGCTTTTAAAGAGGTCGTGTGTTGATGAAGGGCTTTCCCTTTTCCTTTAACACTCAGCTCTTTGATGGTGTGGCCATTTCTGCAAGGAAGGCAGGTGTCTACATGCTGATGTTAAAGACAGGAAAAAAGCATTAATGACAATTATTTTGCAGAAGTCTTCTGACTTCAGTCTCTTTGAAGCCCTTTCTGTCAGGGATGCTGAGCTCCTGCAGAGGACACTGACCATAACTCAGGTTTGAGATGCTCTTCTTGTATAGAAACAGCATTGAAAGTGTCCCCTTGATGAATGCACAGGTTTGGAAACCTCTCAAATTAAATGCTGCTGCTGTAAAACCTGGCTAGTCCTTCCCTGAGAGCACTAGCAGACTCCAGACCTTTAAATATTTGGGCATCTTAATTTTCATATCATACTGATTTTAGCTTTTTGCTACCTTCTACCTCCACATTTCATGACTCTGCTCTGACTCACCATGTCTGGTGCTGAAGAAGCCAGACTCAGCCACCCAGCACCCACCTGCAAAGAGCTTGTGACTACATCTGAGTGGAGCATTTTTCTATTTCCTATAAAAACACTCATGATTTCAAAAACATTCCTCTTCTGCTTTTGGACTGAATTGAGACCTTTAGGAAATCATGTAGGAATGGAGCCAGGGAGAGAGGAAGAGAGCCAGAAAGACACCTCCAAGAACAGCCACTGTCTCCATGGGCATTGCCCCCCTCGCACCAGCTGCTGAAGTGATGAACAGCATCCCTACTAGTGCTGTACCTCTGGAGCTTCCATGTCCTTTGAAGTGGATTACTATCCATTTTACCCTGGTTTATTATTTATTACTTACTACAATATCCAGAAATTCCATCTGGGAGCCATGAAATCTTTCCCAGTGAAAAACTAATCAAAACTAGGAATTTTTCCTTAGAATTATTTGGCTTAGCGAAGTGCAATTTTCCAAGCAGCTCTGAGTGGGAGCCTCCTTCCCCCCTGGCCACGAGGGTTACAGAGAGGTCAGTGCTGAGCCACACTCTGTGAGTTGATACACTGCCCATCACAACAGACCCTGAGCATCTCCCCGGATGATCATCACCTTTCGGCCAAAGCAGCCAGGAATTATTTTCATGCACTTTTTCCTTGCTGTTGCTAAGCTATTCTCACTGCTACTGTCACGCTTGGAAGCCAGAGGCAAAGGCCAGGATTCCCCTCCCAGAGCCTGGAGTTGCACACGCAAAAGGAGGAGCTTTACAAAAGCAGGAGACAACAGAAGGAGAAGACATTGTGGTTAAACCATGATAATGTCGTGGTGGTCAGCAGTCTGGAAGGGGTTTGCTGGCACCAGAAATATTTTAAATGATGAGGTGTTCGGTGACGAGGCTGGGCTGATTCATTTCCTGCCGGAGTAAGTCCAGTAGTGGACAGCAGCTGAGAGATCGAGGTCTGTTTTTCACTTAGGTCAGGGCTGTCAGGATGCTGCTCCTCAAGATGGACCACACAGCTGCAGAGGAGAGGCTGCATCCTCAGGACATTCTGGTCAATCTCACACTCCCTGAGGAGCATGAGCATCATCTCCAGCCTCTGGAAACAGGATGTGCTTGAGGAGATCCCAGAACATGTATTCATCCTGCAGAGTCAGAAATTAAGAGGTTCTAGGAATGATCGCCAAGGAGGAGAGGAGCAGCAGTCCCCAGTCACAATCTCTCACATGTAAGAGAGTTATGAGGAAATAGAATAGAATAGAATAGAATAGAATAGAATACGATACAATAGAATCATTTCAGTTGGAAGTGACCGACAATGACCATCTCTAGTCCAACTGCCAATCCACATGGAGTCAGGAGATGTCTGGGCTGAGCAAGGCTCACAGATGTGAGAGTACAAACTGAGAACCTGGAGAAAGCACTGCCAGAAAGTCAGATTAATTCTCTCCATTTGTATCTACTGGTGAGGGCTAAAGCAATTCCTGTGTGTGATTTTGCATAATGTCCCATTATCTTCCTTCCTTCCTTCCTTCCTTCCTTCCTTCCTTCCTTCCTTCCTTCCTTCCTTCCTTCCTTCCTTCCTTCCTTCCTTCCTTCCTTCCTTCCCTCCAGAATTCCTTCCCTCCAGAATTCCTTCCTTCCAGAATTCCTTCCAGAATTCCTTCCAGAATTCCAGAATCCCTTCCAGAATCCCTTCCAGAATTCATTCCAGAATTCCTTCCTTCCTTCCTTCCTTCCAGAATTCCTTCCTTCCAGAATTCATTCCAGAATTCCTTCCTTCTTTCCAGAATTCCTTCCTTCCAGAATTCCTTCCTTCCAGAATTCCTTCCTGAATTCCTTCCTTCCAGAATTCCTTCCTTCCAGAATTCCTTTCCCTTCCTGAATTCCTTTCCTTTCCTTCCTTCCTCCTTCCTGAATTCCTTCCTTCCTGAATTCCTGAATTCCTTCCTTCCAGAATTCCTTCCTGATTCCTTCATTCCTGAAATTCCTGAATTCCTGAATTCCTGATTCCTGAATTCCTTTTCCTGAATTCCTTCCTGAATTCCTTCCTTCCTGAATTCCTTCCTGAATTCCTTCCTGAATTCCTTCCTGAATTCCTGAATTCCTGAATTCCTGAATTCCTGAATTCCTGAATTCCTTCCTGAATTCCTTCCTGAATTCCTTCCTTCCTGAATTCCTTCCTGAATTCCTGAATTCCTGAATTCCTGAATTCCTGAATTCCTGAATTCCTGTATTCCTGAATTCCTGAATTCCTTCCTTCCAGAATTCCTTCCTTTCCTTTTATCATACCCCATACTGAATCCCCACTGCCATATGTTTATACACAAAAATCAGGTGTTTACAAACGTATTTCCATGCCAAGCATGCAATTTTCTAATAAAACTTGTAAAGTTTCTGCAGACCCTCTGACTTTTGTCTGTCCTTTTGACCATGAGCATCTACAAATCCTGGGTGCTCCCTTCTCCTGAGGGGTGGGATACCACACTCCTCATCTTTGCCCATCATTTGCCTGCACCTTTTTCCTTTATCCTGGTGCCTTCTCCTTGCTTTCTTCTGCAGTTTGGAGAGAAAGGGGCTGAGGAAGGGGATGAAAAAGAAAGCAGGAAAATCATGTGTCCCCAGAGCATCATCTCTTCTTACACAGTGTGGTGAGACAGCAGCAGTATAAAGTGAAATAACGTGTTATGCATCGATAACTGGTAAATATACAAGCAATAAAAAAGTAGAAATAAATGGTTAATTTTTGAGTTCAAAGTTATTTATAATATGGATCACATACTGCATAAGGTGGTGGGCTGCAAGTCAGGCAATGTCCTTAGGGAAGCATCTTGTGCCCGTTAGCTCCAGAGGGCCCCAAGTGCCAAAAATGTGGGGGTTCCTACGGGCGGAGATGGAAAGCACAGACCCCACTGGCACGTGGCTCGGGGACCGCAGCAGGAGGGGCTCAGCACCCGTGAGCCCCCGGCCCCAAACCCCGCCAGCTCCCCAGCGGGGCTGCATGGCCCCTGTGCCCCCGGGGTGTCAGAGCTGGGGATCCCCCTGTGACTCCCCCGCGTGTCCCCTGTGCTCTCCGGGTGTCAGAGCTGGGGATCCTCCTGTGACTCCCCCCGCGTGTCCCCTGTGCTCTCGGGGTCTCAGCGCTGGGGATCCTCCTGTGACTCCCCCCGCGTGTCCCCTGTGCTCTCCGGGTGTCAGAGCTGGGGATCCTCCTGTGACTCCCCCCGCGTGTCCCCTGTGCCCCTCGGGTGTCAGAGCTGGGGATCCTCCTGTGACTCCCCCCGCGTGTCCCCTGTGCCCCTCGGGTGTCAGAGCTGGGGATCCTCCTGTGACTCCCCCCGCGTGTCCCCTGTGCTCTCGGGTGTCAGCGCTGGGGATCCCCCTGTGACTCCCCCCGCGTGTCCCGTGTGCCCCTCGGGTGTCAGAGCTGGGGATCCTCCGTGACTCCCCCCGCGTCCCCTGTGCTCTCGGGTGTCAGCGCTGGGATCCCGCGTGACTCCCCCGCGTGTCCGTGTGCCCTCGGGTGTCAGAGCTGGGGATCCTCCTGTGACTCCCCCCGCGTGTCCCTGTGCTCTCGGGGTGTCAGAGCCTGGGGATCCTCCTGTGACTCCCCCCGCGTGTCCCCTGTGCCCCTCGGGTGTCAGAGCTGGGGATCCCCCTGTGACCCCCCCCGCGTGTCCCCTGTGCTCTCGGGGTGTCAGAGCTGGGGATCCTCCTGTGACTCCCCCCGCGTGTCCCCTGTGCTCTCGGGGTGTCAGAGCTGGGGATCCCCCCTGTGACTCCCCGCGTGTCCCCTGTGCCCCTCGGGGTGTCAGAGCTGGGGATCCCCCTGTGACTCCCCCCGCGTGTCCCCTGTGCTCTCGGGGTGTCAGAGCTGGGGATCCCCCTGTGACTCCCCCCGCGTGTCCCCTGTGCTCTCGGGGTCTCAGCGCTGGGGACCCTCTGGGACCCCCCCACCGCGGGGCGTGGCCTCCCATTCATGCCGTGTGTGACGTCACGGGGGCGTGGCCATTGGGACGGCGGGCTGGCCCCGCCCCATGGTGCCACCGTTTAAAGCGGCGCCGCTGCCGCCGCCGCGCGTCCGTGCGAGCGTGTGTCCATCCATCCATCCATCCATTCACCCATCCATCCCTTCATCCCTTCATCCCTTCCCTCCCTGCTCCAGCCGCCGTCCGCCCGGCCTGCCGAGCCATGAGGAGGCTCTTCCTCCTGCTGTGCTGTTGCATCGCGGCGCGGGGCGCGGAGGCGGCGCTGCCGCCGGCGGGAGGTGGGTGAGCGCGGTCCCACGAGAACGGGGGGAGCCGCGGAGCGGGTTCGTCCCCTCGCGGGGCAGGCGGGTTCCGAGGCGCTTTGCTGACCCTTCTCTCCCGCGGGCTCGCAGATGGCAGCGCGGAGCTTGTGCCGGCACAGAAGGCGCGGGTGAGGTTCGGGCTGCGCTCCTCGCCGCACGCCGGCGAGGATGGGTGCACGCTCGCCATCGGCCAGCAACAGTGCCTGGAGGACTGCAAGTTCAACGTGACAGCTAAAACATTCTTCATCATTCACGGCTGGACGGTAAGTGTGAAGAATCCTGGGCAATGCTTAGTCTGCTCACTCAGGGAGAGCAAACTGCCCCGCCAATGGGCTGTGTCTCCAGAAGGTTTATTTGCAGGAATTTCTGTGACTGCCTCATCCCTGAAGGTGTTCAAGGCCGGGCTGGGTGGCACTTTGAACCATCTGGTCTAGTGGAAGATGTCTCTGTCCATGGCAGGGGTGTTGAAACTAGATTATCTGTAAGGTCCCTTGCTGCCCAAACCATTCTAGAATGCTATGAAGATAGGAATTTGGGAAAACTTTTCATGTTCTGAGCACAGTGTTCTCTTAAAGGCTGCACCTCTCTTGAGATCTCTGGAGCAAAGCGTTCTGGGTCAGGCTTAGGAGCTCTGCAATCACCCAACTCATTCATAACTGCTCAAGATCACTTCATAGCTGTATAATGTGAACATGGCACTGAAGTCCAACTGAGTGACCACTATGAATGTGACACTTGACTTGACAGGCACATGTATGGACCTTCTGTAATCGTAGCAGAGTGCCCAGCCCGGACATTGGCTGTGTGGTCTCCTTGATAAAGAAACAAGAGGGCACGCAGACTTTATCAAGCTTTTTAATTCTGCATTTGATGAGGCCAAGTGTGTGGCACAAGGGGACTTATCAGCTCTGCCAGGGCTTATGCAAAGCCCAGTGCCAGGTCTGGCGAATAATTTTGCAATCCATCAGAATTTCTGAAACTCTTGACAAAAAGTGCGATAAGGTGGCACGTAACGAATGCCTCTCCCTCCTGCCCTAAAAGGCAAGTGGGTAATTACAGCCAGAGTCTCTCAAAACCTGTTTTTCTTACTCCATTGCATGCATGCTCTTATTGCATCGCTGAGAGGTGGTGGGGCTTGCAGAGGAGCAGCATGCAGCTGGAGCAGTATATGTAAATGACATGCAAATAACTCGACTGTGGATGTGCTGTCTTGGTCCTGTGAGCTGGAAACTGACACCTGAATCTCTTTATAGATGAGTGGCATGTTCGAAACCTGGCTTGACAGCTTGGTGTCCGCCCTGCAGGAGAGGGAGAAGGATGCCAACGTGGTGGTGGTGGACTGGCTCTCTCTCGCCCACCAGCTCTACACCGACGCTGTGAACAACACGCAGATTGTTGGAAAAACCATAGCCAGGCTGCTGGACTGGTTACAGGTAGTGCAAGCCAGGAGCAGCCTCTGTTGTAATGCTCGGTGAGGGACTGTTGCACAAGGCTGTTCCCCTGCTCCAAGGCTCACCGGCAGGGCAGGCTCTGCTGTAACACCCAGCCCAGGGTTTGCCCAGGTGATGGCTCAGCTGCAGAGCTGCTGCCCTGCCTCTCCGGGAGATGCTGCCTTGCAGCGTGCTCGGGTTGGTGGGGCTGAAGTGCAGCTCAGATTTGGGAGTGCTGCCTGAGCAATGTGGGCACCCGGAGCCAGCAGAGGCCTGGCAGCAGGGCAGGGAAGGGGAAGGGAAAGGAGAGGTCCATGGTGCTGCACTGCCACGGCCAGTGCTGAGTCTGCTGCAGCTTCCAGGAGAAAGTTTTATTCCTTCTGATAAAGAATATGATAATTGGGGCTGGAATGTGAGTAAACCACAAGTGCCATCCAAACTGTTCCTCTTGCCTTGATGAAATTCAAAACAAAGCATGCTTATCTGCCCCCTCCCTCCAGTCTCTTCTTAGAACTGGACTTTGTACTCCTGCAGACAGAAGCAGCACCAGATGCCCTGAAAGACAGGGCATCAAACTCTTGTGTTTTCTTTTCCTCACAGGAAAACCCCCTCTTCAAGCTGGAGAATGTGCACCTGATTGGGTACAGCCTGGGTGCCCATGTGGCTGGCTTTGCTGGGAACCACGTCCATGGCACTATAGGCAGAATTACAGGCAAGTGGCTTTTTGAGCAGTCTCTCCCCTGTCCTTCCTGGCAGCGAGTTTCCCCGAAGAGGCTCGCTTCCTGTGTTGCTACAATGTTGTTTTGGTGTTATTCGTCCAGAAATGGCAAGTTTCCTACTCGTGGCAGCAGTGGAAAGCACGGGTCTGTTCACGTCAATTATAGCAGGGCTCCAAGGAAAAAACCTTACCCAGGACAAACTGGTCCTGGGTTTATTTGAATTTAAATGTGGGTTCAAAACAAGTCCAGCACAAGCTCTTACTATCCAAATGCTATTCCTCTGAGTGGTAGTGTTTTTGTTATTACTGCTCATAAACTAATGGATGTGAGAGCTATTGGGTGGTGTTTGCCCGACAGGATGTCTGATTAAAAAAAAAAAATCTACCAACTCTAACCCCTCATTCTGGAAATATCTGAAGAGTTTGCTTCCAGCTCCAGAGGAAAGCTGATTTCAACATGTGAGAACTTAGGGCACAGTCCAAGGCATAAATGCATTAAGCATTTAAATGTGACACTGGCAGTGAGAATTCCACAGAACCTAGCAATAAATGTCTATATTTTGTTAATCAGGAAAAAAAATCACCTAACAGTCAAGTTGTAGAAATGCTCTGGATGCAGCTTCAGGTTGGGGGTAAGGCTCTGGGGTTAACAGAGCATCCCAAACTCATCATGGGATCTCAGGTGCAGGGATTTCCTGCCTGCTGCTTGAATTGTGTTAGTCCCTCAGTATGTGCAGTCTGCAGACTAAATGTCACCGAGGCAGCTTTGGCTGCCAGCTGTCCCTGGGGTGTTAAACCTCCTCTGTGTTTGGAGCTGCCTCTTGAATCATCTCGTCACTGTGTCCTGGTGAAGGCTCTTTGCTTCCCACAGGCAATCTGAGCATGGTGCTGCTATTGGGTTGTACTGCCCCAGAAGTGGAGTGGGACACCTTGGGGGACAGTATCAGCAATGAGGCTGGGACTGTCTGTGTATCAGCTGCTGAGGAGCCCTGCCAGCAGCAGGCTTCTGGCTGTATTCTCTATGAAACAGCCCAATTTCTCACCTGGCCCCCTGTGTTCTGTCTCTGACTCCAGGCTTGGATCCTGCTGGCCCCATGTTTGAAGGGGTGGAGCCCAGCAGGCGCCTCTCCCCCGACGATGCCAACTTTGTGGATGTCCTTCACACCTACACCAGGGAAACACTGGGGGTTAGCATTGGGATCCAGATGCCTGTGGGCCACATTGACATCTACCCCAATGGGGGAGACTTCCAGCCTGGCTGTGGCCTCAGTGATGTCTTGGGAGCCATCGCCTATGGGAGTAAGTTCTCTTTACCTTTTGCCTCTGGTCACTCTAGGCTCCTCACAAATAGACTTGGGTGGATGATCTCTTTTATAAAAGCAAAGAAACCCTTTTTTTCCTTCTAAACTGTCTGTACTACTGGAGATAGTTGCTAGGAACCATACCTGCTCTTAACTCTGAAGCACATTCCCACTCCAACACCTGATCATAATCTGTGGTCTTCTTATGCTGGGACTAGGATCCTCCTAAAGCTCTTCATGGCAGGGACTAAGTGAGCATGTCCCACTAACCTCCTGAGTTGCTGCTGTTGGAAAACTGTTCAAGTTTGGCCACGCTCAGCTCGTGTCGGTCTGCAGAAAAGCATAGGTCACTTTATCTTACGGGCTGCTGGGGTGACAGCTGCTTAAACCGAGCGTATCCCTTGCACCTCTGCCTCTGCAGCAATTGGTGAAGTTGTGAAATGCGAGCACGAGCGGTCTGTGCACCTCTTTGTGGACTCTCTGGTGAACCAGGACAAGCAGAGCTTTGCGTTCCAGTGCACCGACTCCAGCCGCTTCAAGAAGGGGATCTGCCTGAGCTGCCGCAAGAACCGCTGCAACGGCATCGGCTACAACGCCCGCAGGATCCGCCACAAGAGGAACAGCAAGATGTACCTGAAAACCAGGGCTGACATGCCCTTCAAAGGTACCTTCCCCTGCCAGGAGCAGCACTGTGGGAACAGCCTCCCAGATGCTGGGAAGGAGAAGCACTGCCCAAAGCTGAGCAGCTCCAGGCGTCGATGTCCCGCTGGCACCCGGCTGCTCTGCTGTCCTGTGCTGTGGCTGTGCTCCTTCCTCCCCGTGGAACCAGCCCCCAGCAATGCTCTGCCTTCTGAGCAGCGCTGCAGTGCACCTGCTGTGCTTGCAAAACTCGACCTTAGAGCAGTGTAAGGTCTGGGGAGCCGTCCGCACACTGGACCTGCTGCTGTTGTGGTGTCAAACTCAAGTCTGTAATCAGTAAGGGCAGGAAAAAGGGATCAGTGCTGTCTCACTAAAGGAAGGGTCTGGTCTTTGCTAGCCTGCTCTATTTCACACAGACCAGTGCTGAGCAACATTTCTTCCAGCACAGCTGGTTCCATCTCTGCTCTCCCCTTTCTCTCCAGTCTACCACTACCAGATGAAAATGCACGTCTTCAGCTATAAGGGCTTGGGAGAGGTTGATCCCACCTTCTCTGTCACCCTCCACGGCACCAATGGAGACTCTGAGCCTCTCTCCTTAGAAATGTAAGTAATCTGCCTTTGGTGGTTTTGCCTAAGTAAGAAGGCCACGTGGACTGCACAGGATGGCAGCATTCTTTTTCCTCTGCTAACACTGGCATTGCATCCCAGCCTAGCAGCCTCACTTCATCACCTTCCAAAAAAGCTTTTCATTCAGCAGCCTAATTATAATTTATTACTGGATGAATTGAGAACATTTTACTGTGGCCAGTCCTCTACATGTTAGCCTTCATGGCGCATTGCCATTTTTTGTGTGGGTTTTTGTTTGGTTGGATGGTTGGTTTGCTTTCCCTCTCAGCCATTTGGACATGGTCTGAAATGTCTCTGGAGGCACTGCTGACCTCCTTTGGCCTCTACCAAAAGAAAGACCAGGCCTGAAACCGACCTTTAAGCTATGGAAGGGTGGCCAAGCTGAGCACTGGATGCGTTGTGTGGAACAGCTATCTGCACTCAAGTCAGAGTAATCAGTAATTAACTGGTGACAGTTGAACGTGCAGCACTTGATAAGCTCCAAGGGCCCTGTTAAATTCCTGGCACAGAACAAAGGAGCACCTGGCATGCTTCCACCAGGAAAAAATGCCCAGTCTCTGCCTCTCTTCCAGGCTTGATCTCATTGGCCTAAACGCCACCAACACATTTCTGGTCTATACTGAGGAGGACATGGGTCAACTCCTGAAAATCAGGCTCACCTGGGAGGGCACGTCTCAGTCATGGTATGACCTGTGGAAAGAGCTGAGGAGCTACTGGTACAGGCCTGTGAATTCCTCCCAGGAGCTCCACATAAGACGAATACGTGTGAAATCTGGGGAAACACAGCAGAGGTAATAATTGTGCTGGGCTGCATGGGAACTGACATGAAACCTCAACCCAGAACTGAGAAAAAAACGATGGTGTTTTGAATGTTGTTGGTATCCTGAGCTGCCTTTCACTTTTGGCGTCACCAGCTGATGCTCTCTCGTGGTGTAGCAGAGCAGGTTACTGTCCAGCACAAGGCTGCAAACAGGCTTTAACCAAAACTGATCACCTCAGAGCAGATCTGGGGTGTTCTTTGGGTTTATTTTGATACTGTGGCATCCTCTGAGGACTCAATTAACCTGCTTCAAGGCGATTTAGATTCTACCTGAAGCATTAAAATACTGAGCACCCAAAGTACTAAAACGTGGAGGGTCATGGCTATTCTTTACAGGCTTAATGTGCTGATTTGGCACAACCAGCAGGACCCAAAACTGCACCCAGTGACATGGTGACAGAACCCCCCAAGCACTGCATTGCCCCTTCAGGGATCTGGCAGGGGGCTTGGAAAGAGGTGATCTTTAAGGGCCTTTCCAAACCCAACCCATATCCCTGGATCACAGAATTGACTGTAGAATTCTGTTGTAAAGTTCTCTACCATGACAGGGATGATTTTTAATGTCCCATCCCACCCAAGTCATTCCCTGATTTTATGATTCTCCGCAAATGGAAAGTTACCTGAGCATCCCAAAATTACTAAAACTGGCAAGCATGTAGCACTGCACTCCCACACCTTTTGTTAATGTTGGTTCTGAGGGTAACCCAGATCTGTCAAAGAGCAGCAGTTGACATTGACGGTTTCCCACGTTTCTGGGGGCTTTAAATAAGCCTCACCTGTCAGCTGTAAGGCATTCTGCATCCTGGCTTCTATGAAACATAGGGGTAGTAGAAGCAAAGATCCCCAGTTAAAATAGTGGAGTAGGAAAAAAGACAGCCACTCAACAGGTTGATGGTGTAACAGGATGCTCTGTGGGATGGATGTCTAATCAAACAACCTGTCCTAGAATTAGCTGCAGTCCACATTACTTGTTATTTGTTAATCACAGAGACAGCACGTACCTTGACTTCTGATTCCTCCTCCTAGGTTTGCTTTCTGTGTGGAGGACTCCCAACTAACCAGTATATCTCCTGGCAAAGAGCTCTGGTTTGTGAAGTGCACAGAGGAATGGCAGAAAAGGTATGGAAATCCATCAAGGGAAATCCTGTCTGATGCATGTGGCTTGGCTGGGAGGAGTAGAACCTTCTCTTCATTTTTTTTTTTTTTTAAGACTCCTGAAACACCTTTTTATTTCAAAAGAGATGGGGAATTCTGGCCTTAGATTCACAGCTATCAAACTTAATTTTCATGTATGCCATATCTATTGCTAAGTAGGTGATATTATCCTCCCTTCTGACCTTGGATTGTCATCTTGCACCTTTACATGTTTACTGCCAGATAGGTGTATCACAGTCCTTGATTGTGGTAGGTGCTAAAATGAGGTGCCACCAATGCCCCAGATCTGTGCAAGAGTGGAAAGGCAACTAAGAGTCATCTATTAAGTACCCTGTAAAAAAAAAAACCAAAAAAAAACCAAGAGGAGTGCAGGGCATTGCTTCAAAGGTCTTCTCAGTCTGGTGGAAGACCTTGAGCTGCTAAGAAATCTCTTGGTTAAAGTCTGAGCTCAGCTGCACGAGGAGGACACAGGTGAGGACTTGCCATGGTGTTACAGCCCTGACTCCTACAGCTTCCTCTCCAGGCCTCTGGTTCAGGAGAGTGCACAATCTGCCACTGCCAAAGCACCTCAGCCTTGCTTAACCTCTGGGGACTTCCCAGACACACAGAACAATCCTCAGAGCACGACTTCCAGAAAGTCTGGTCCCAGCAGCGACAACCTGATTGCCTCTGGTACCTCCAGCCATGTTTTGAATGAATTCCTGTTCATTTGACTAAGTGATACTTTCCTTTGGATTCAGCTCAGCGTTTTGCCCTCTCTTAAATTTCAGTTTGTAGACTTGGAGCTTTGTCACTTCTAATCCAGAGGACAAAGTGCTTGTTAGGGCTAGCAGAGCCCCGTGGAAGTCGAGGTTTGCACAGCCCTCCTGGGCAGCAGAGCTCAGCTCAGAAATGCGAGCTGGTCCCATTCCAGGTTTGGCAGAAACCAGCAAGCTGTGCTGTGCACGGTAGCAAACAATTCTGTGAATGAAACCCCTGTGCAAGAACTTGTTGCTCTGCCACAAATCTCAAAAGATCGAGTAAACATTCCTGCAGGTACAATAAAAGGCTGTTTTGATATGCTACTTGGTAACCCCCATAAAACAGAATTGCTGGCAGATGTGCCCTTCCTGCTTGCTTGTGCAGTGCAGCTTGTGCATGAGGCAGAGGAGCTGAGCTCAGCTCCAGCACACCATTTTTTCTAGGAACTGATCCTTCCTCCCAGAAATCATGAGTGATTACTTGCTGTTCAGCTGTCTGTTTCTGCCAAGTCAGAGCAATATTATAGTTCCCTCCTTGGAAATTGAGTCTGCAAACATCTGTCCATTCCAAAAGGAACTGCACAGGCTCAAGCTAGCTCAAGCTCTGTAATTTCTGCTTGCAGCCTGCATAATGTCTGCTGCAGGCTCTCACTGAGTAGCTACTGGGCAAAATGCAGCTTTGACAGAATAAAACACCAACCTGTGCTGTCCAAACCTGATCTTGGCATCCCAGGAGTTCTTAGAAATTCTTCATTACTCCTCTTAACTTCTGCATTTAACTAGGTATCTTCTTTGCTCTCTGTTTTCCCCAGATCTGTCTCAAATCTGCTCTGAAGGCTTCCCTAAAGACTCACAACCAAGCAACCTGGATGCACAGAGACCACGCAGGTGGCAAGATGCTCTGGGAGAAACCTGGCTTGGTAGCACTTACAGAAACTAGCTTTTCAGGACAAAACATCTTGGATCGGATGCAAGGAACTGAGGAGCAATTGATGAACAGTGGTCCTAGACCTAGAATAACTAAAACTCCATTTTCCCTTTCCCAAGGAGCCTGGTTTGTGCATTTAACCTTACCTTGACCTGTTACACGCTGCATTTTCCCTTCCCTGCTCCCATTAACCAGGACCATGGATGAGATCTTCACAGACTGAGACCTCAGCAATGATCTTCTGGTCTGCCTGCCAGTGGAGTTGAGAAGACAAATAACCATTCTAACTTCCTATCAGAGCGTGGGTGGTAGAGCTGCCAAGAACAAATTAGCACCTAGGGTGGGAGTTACCATGGTCCTGTAGCGCTGTGGGAAGGTGAGACCAGCACAGGGCAGGCGTGTGGGGTTGTCCAGGGAAGGGCTGGGGATACGCACAATGCCACTTAACTTCAAGTTGTCTTTTGCTTGCCTTAAAAATACTCTGTTCTGACACAGAAATGTCTGTTTACCTGACATGTGGCCTGATAAGGAGGCAGAGCTCTGTCCTCCCTGTGTGTGGGGCAGGACACAGTGCAGGTGGTGGGGACAGCAGCTCCTCACTGCCTGGCCAGTGTCCACAGTGGGGCTGCCCACTCCCACCTGTGGATCCCTTTTCAAGGGGCAGAGAGCAGCTGCCCTTTGTACTGACCACAGGGATGGAGGAAGGCAAAGCACCGTGCTGCCTCAGGAGAGCTTTGCACCTCTCCTTTTGACTGCTGAGAACGTGCTCCCCTCTGCTCAGAAGCTGTTGTAGTGCCAATGCATAATTAAGGCCTTATTTTTGAGTGAAGTGCCAAACATCCTGCCCTCACTGTCACAACACCCTGATTGGATTCCCTGGTCCCAGGTGATCGTGGCCTTGCTTTGAGTTGGACAGACTCTACAGCTGTCCTGTTCACTGCAGCAGAGTGGACCTTGTCAGTTGGTTTTCTTTTGGTTGCTTGCTTTTTTATTTTAGTTTTTTTCCTTTTTTTTTTTTTTTTTTTTTTTTCTCTTTCTGGAAGAATTGGTGTAACAACCCTTGAGCTTTTGGCATGCAGAAAGGCAGTCTCAAAAATGGTGTTGCCAGGTGGTGCACTGAGTTCTGAAGTCTTAGCAAGTCCTTCTGAGGCCTGCAAATCTCTCCAGTTTTTGTAGAGCTTCACTCCAACCAAAGCAAGCAAAACATTTGGGGATATTTTTTTTCATGGTTTTATGCAAAGACTTCAATAACTGAAGCCTTTGGTAAGTATCTGTGACTTGTTGCCATGCCATACTTAGAGAAGTTTCAAAGCCCTATTTGTATATTGTGGTTTTTGTATGACTTAAAACATAATTTATTTCTCATATTGTATATATGTAAAGTTTGAAAAATTTTGGTTTCGAGTAACAGTTTTTATAAGCCTTGAGATCAAAAATAAAGGGCTTTGTAAAAATCAGTGAACTCTTGTTATTGATCACAGAATCATTCAGGTTGGAAGGACCCTCCAAGAACATCGAGTCCATCCCTATCCCCAGCACTGCCAAGGCCACCACTGACCCATGTCCCCAAGTGCCACATCCACACACCTCTAGGTGTGGGGACTCCACCACTGACCTGGGCAGCTGTGCCAGGGCAAGACAACCCTTTCCATGAAGAATTTTCCCCAGTTTCCAAACTAAATCTCTGCTGGCCCAGCTGGAGGCTGTTTCCCATTCTCCTGTCCCTGTTCCCTGGCAGCAGAGCCTGACCCCACTCCTGGCTACTCCCTCCTGTCAGGGACTTGTGCAGAGCAATCTACCAAAAGCTTTGACATTCCTTGCCAGAATATAGCTGTCTGTGACTGTCCTGTTCTTCTCTGCAGGTTCCTGATTCCTGCAGACAGGTACAGCCCCTTCCTTCCCCCTCAACCCCACTGTGTTGCCAAGGCCAGGCTGTTCTCCCCATGCACCCATCACTGAGGGCCTTCAGCAATGGGGCAAAGTCACCCTTGTATCTGCACCTGCTCTGTAGAGATGCCCCTCATAAAACGTTAGGTGATGGGAGATACAGAGATGCTGCCAGGGCTGCAGCCCCTCTGCTCTGGAGCCAGCCTGGCACACCTGGGGCTGCTCACCTGCACAAGAGAAGCTCCAGGGACACCTCAGAGCCCCTGCCAGGGCCTCAAGGGGCTCCAGCAGAGCTGCACAGGGACTGGGGACAAGGCATGCAGGCACAGGACACAGGCAATGGCTTCCCAGTGCCACAGGGCAGGCATGGATGGCATCTTGGGAATTGGGAATTGCTGGCTGGGAGGGTGGGCAGGCCCTGGCCCAGGGTGCCCAGAGCAGCTGTGGCTGCCCCTGGATCCCTGGCAGTGCCCAAGGCCAGGCTGGACACTGGGGCTTGGAGCAGCCTGGCACAGTGGAAGGTGTCCCTGCCCATGGCAGGGAGTGGCACTGGATGAGCTTTGAGGTACCTGCCGACCCAAACCATTCTGTGGTTACAGGTTTGCTTTCAGCTTTAGCCCAGCAGTGAGGACATGATTTTAGCAACACCAGGGGATCATCTTTGTTTCAGCAGCGTGAATATCAGAAAATCAAAATCCTTCTCTGGTTTGCAGTAGAGGGATGTTCTGGCTGTCCCTTCCCCACAGTGACCATAAGGCACATTGAGCAGGGAACTCTACCAAAACCATCACCCTTTCCTTCCCATGCTGCTTTCTTCCAGACATGGCAATACCACTCCTGCTTTTGGCTGGGGGAATGCAGGATTTTGTGTCACTCTCTATGGTTGTTGCAGTGAGCACAGTGGACTCTGGAAAGACCATTGCTGCTGTGCCAGGCTAGTCAGGACAAGTTCAGACAAACTCCCTCTCCTCCTTTGATTTCTTCCATTAATTCTTTTTTTTCTCCATTAAATGTCACTTATATTTTGCCTGAAATGCTTCACCTTTGCCTGACTTCACTAACAAACCCATTGGTGAACACTTCTAAGAGGACTTACCCAAATCTAATCTCAAACTGAGTTTTCCCAGCTTTTCCCAGCAGCCATATCACCGAATTTAAAGGGAAGCCTCTTATTGTGCTCTGCCTGCGCCTGACACAAATTGATGGCACAAATCCAGCAGCAGCAGAAGGACTTTGCAAACAGAGTAAATACCTCTGAGCTGAGGAAGATTTGCATGAAATTACTTAGTTAACCTTTCCCTATGGAAAGCTTAGCAATGCCTGCCTATGAGGAAAACTACCTTGGTGGATTTGACAGAGAGATATTTGGTGCTCGTGGGGCCCCTGATTATTCTGCACCCCAGAGCTGGAGCTGTTTTCTGATATGTTCCTGTGGGGCTCCCTTCCACCCTCTGCAAAGTGTGTGTGAGGGGAACTAACACCAGAAGTCATTCCAGATATCTGGAACTCATTTTTGGCTGCTACCCTGCGGACACAGCTGCAGCACAAGGGCTGGTGCCTCTTGCAGGGTGAGTCTCCTGCAAGGACAAGCAGGAGCTGGCCTCTAAAGAAAAAGGGGAAAGAACACAAGCTCACAAGAGAGGAGAAACCGGCTGCAGCTCTTTCACATCCATGGGCATCCTCCTCAGGTGTCTGGCCCTTCACACAGCAAATGCTGGCTCCCTAATGCATCACTCCTGCTGCTCCACATCCTGAGGGATCATACCTGCTGGCACATCAGGATGCATCCCTGCCCAGCTGCCCTAGCTGGGAGTTTGGTTGTGCATTAGACAACTGATCAACCAAAGACAAGAGGGTGTTTTTTTTAAGTCTTCAATGGATTTAGGTTTTTTTCAAGTCTCTGAGGAATTTAGGCCTGGCAGAGTAGACACATCCCAAACCTGTACCTTGCAGGGCTGAGGCTGGACCACCATGCCCCCAGCTGCCTGGCATCCCTGCCCTTCCCCCAAGTTTCTTTGGGGTCACTTTTTCACAGCCACTGCATTAAGCCCCATGGATGGGGTCCCACCAAAGGTCAGGCTGTTCTCTGAGGAACAATAGGACCAGTATGGGGCGTGTTTATAACCCTCTTAACCCCCATCCAGGGCTGCCCCAGCATTGCAAGCAGCAGCGACTGGGCAGTGTTTCATCAATGATCACCAAGGCAGAGCACCATAGAATCCCAGAATGGTTTGGGTTGGAAGGGAGCTTAAATTCCATCTCATTCTAATCCTCCTGCCACTGGAGGCATTGCTAGGGACACCTTCCATCACACCAGGGTGACCCAAGCCCCAGTGTCCAGCCTGGCCTTGGGCACTGCCAGGGATCCAGGGGCAGCCACAGCTGCTCTGGGCACCCTGGGCCAGGGCCTGCCCACCCTCCCAGCCAGCAATTCCCAATTCCCAAGATGCCATCCATGCCTGCCCTGTGGCACTGGGAAGCCATTGCCTGTGTCCTGTGCCTGCATGCCTTGTCCCCAGTCCCTGTGCAGCTCTGCTGGAGCTCCTTGAGGCCCTGGCAGGGGCTCTCCCAGCCTGTCAAGTGTATTCCAGCATCCCTCTTTGGAGGTGATTTAAACACAAAGTCCGTTTGGAGAGTGCTGCTCCCTCATTTCCCAGTGTATCGTCTCCCTTTGGCAGTGCTCTGAGGTGGATTAGCAGAGGTCCCCAGTGCAACTGGGGCCAGCTATCCCACCCAAGCTACCAAAGTCTGGGCACAAAAAAACTGTTTGGGATGAAGAAGACCAGCCCATCCTTTCAGAAGAAAGAACAGCCCCTTTTTTTCTGGCTTCCCAAACGGAAACAATCACCCAGCCTCACTCCAGCAAGTAAAGCTTTCCAGTGGTCCCCAAGAGCAGCCTCACCAAGAGATGGCTGTGACTGTCCAGGAAACCCAAGATCTTGCTCCCCAGCCTGTGCCAAACGAGTTGTAATTTTATGCCTGTTCTGATGCTGACATTCCTACGTAAATTATACAGCTCATTGCCTTCCTAGCAGTCTTATCCAGCCCAGCAGCAAACACAAAGGGTCTGGCAACTCCTGCAAATTGATGCAAAGGCAGCAGGGACCTCACGCTGCCCAGAGGGGTGGGTAAAGCAGCTTGACCCAGAACCAACCCAAGTTTAAAACTAACAAATCACATCATTTTTATCGCTCGATTATTGGTTTTTTCCTATCTCTGCCCTCTCTGTTCCAGGTTGTTTTGCAGCTGTTTCACAAAGCTTCAGGGCATTCGTGGCAATCTGTACAAAGAAGACACAAAGTACAAACATTCTGAATCCTCTTCTTCCGACCTACGTTGTAATAACATTGAAAAATAAGGAAGATGGACCCATAAAACAAGGCTTTCCAGGCCATGCTGTTCCAGCTCTCCTCATTCTGCAAACAGGCAAACCAGCTCAGACAAAGTAAAAAATTACACAAGACTTGGATGTATCATTAAAGCAAATGTAGTTGATTTCTTTCCCCCTCCTTTCCATGTGGCATTCCGTATCTTGTTTTTGGCTGACAGCAAACAAATCCTATGAAGTTATGAAGAGAAAGGCCACACCAGCTTGGCTGGAGCTAGGCAAGTGTAGTGAAACAATCATCCTGCCATGCCATAAAACCTGCAGATGTTAGTGAGAAGAAGATCCTTGCTCTGCTATCTCTGTGGAACAGCCAGACCTGTCATTGGACAATGCATCAAAGACACTTCATGGAAAAGCTGGACTGTATGTGATTCACACATAGCCATGGAGGGAATACCCAATGATCTCAAAATCAGTTGGGTAATAAAGCTTAAAATTTATCTCTAAATTTCAGGCTGTTGGATCTGGGTGGTTTGCAGATGACTAAGTTGGTTCATAAATCTCGCTGCTCTCTTTACAAATATTTTGTTAGTTTTGTCTTTATTGCAGAGGAAAAAGAATCCGTTCAAACTCAACAAAATCCACTGACAGCAGGACAAGATTAACAGATATGCCTTAAAAGCACTCCACAAGTCAGTGACAGAGAAAACCCAGATGCCTTCACCTTAGTTAACAGCTCAGCACACAAACCAGAACGGTTCATGATCTTCTGTCCTGAACACTTTTCACACAAAAAAAATATAGCTGAAGTGTTTACTTTGCTTACAGGAGTTTTCTTCTACTAGTTCGATCTAGTCTAATATGGTCTAATCCACATTCGGTCACACACGTAAGTGAAGATAAATCAAGGTGAATGAAACTGAAAATTTAAACGGGGAGGAGGCCACGCAGATGCTGCCAGGGCTGCAGCCCCTCTGCTCTGGAGCCAGCCTGGCACACCTGGGGCTGCTCACCTGCACAAGAGAAGCTCCAGGGACACCTCAGAGCCCCTGCCAGGGCCTCAAGGGGCTCCAGCAGAGCTGCACAGGGACTGGGGACAAGGCATGCAGGCACAGGACACAGGCAATGGCTTCCCAGTGCCACAGGGCAGGCATGGATGGCATCTTGGCAATTGGGAATTGCTGGCTGGGAGGGTGGGCAGGCCCTGGCCCAGGGTGCCCAGAGCAGCTGTGGCTGCCCCTGGATCCCTGGCAGTGCCCAAGGCCAGGCTGGATGGGGCTGGGAGCAGCTTGGGATGGTGGAAGGTGTCCCTGCCCATGGCAGGGGGTGGCACTGGGTGAGTTTTACAGTCCCTTCCCACCCAAACCATTCTGTGATTCTGTAACACTCCCAAGGGCTGTCACGGCAGAGCATCCATCCCCAGGAGAGCAGCAGCACACTCACACACTGTCCATGTTTCCTTTGACCATTTCTGTAACCAAAGCCAAGGCTGCAGCAGCAGGGACATGACAGGTTTTCTGTGAGTTCTGTCTGCAGAGCTTCCTCTTCATCTTGGGAGCTTGGAGCAGCCGCTCGGGGTCACCCAGCGGGGCACTGCCTGGCAGGGCCTTGGCCCAGGGCACACATGAGTGCTCCAGATGGGCCTCCTTTGAAATCTAAAGGAGTTTTCCCTTAGTCCTCAGCAGAGGTTTGTGAGTTCTAACCCATGGAGAGATGCTGGTCTAGGAAGGGGAAGGAAGCTGAGCTGTAATACCCAGGTGAGGAGCACGCTCTGCACTGTGCGAGGATGGCTATCAGAGGCATAAGTTTAGAGAAATTAAAACTGTACACATTTTTGTCCTGTTACTTCTTCTCATCATCCTCAGTTATTGAGCTAAATTCCTGTCTGGAGTCCAAGTCACACGCTGCCTCCAAGCCAGCTCCAGTAACAACATCAAAGCCCTGACCTAGACCGATCCTGTGTGCTGGCCAACAGCTACTTAACAGGACACGATGAACTTTATATCCAGTTCATCTTTACAGGGATGAGCCAAAGGAGGCTCTCGTTTTTCAGTCTGACCCAAAGATCCTCAGCTAACTTTTGCTTTGCTGTAATGGTGCACTTTTAAGTTGTTTGCCCTTCCCAACTGGAAGATCATGAGAAATAAGTGGAGCAAACCTGACAGCTAGATGGGTGAAGTAACTAATCTGATTGTGTAAATGAAATGCTGTCAAACAAGCAAGGAAAAAAGTGAAGAAAGGGGAAGACTTAAAAAAATAACCCAGCAGTGTTTTCTTTTCTTCTAGCTCCATTAAAAGTGATTAAGTAGTGAGGGGAAGCAAGGAAAAAAACAGATACTCTTATGGTATTTAAATAAATAGTATTTCCTTAAGATAATAATCACTAATACTGGAAATAACTGGAAAGGCAGCTAGATAAAAATTTTCCACTCTTCCATTTACACTATAATGGTATGGTAAGGAAACCCCAAACATTTAAATGAAGATTGTTTTAGTTCAAATCATACCCTCTACAGATCACTGAAGCCAAAGCCAAGCTCTGGTCTTCATCAATAGTGTCCAGAAACCATTTAGAAGACAGATTTTTTAGATAATTCTGTGTAACTATTATCTGTGAAAGAAAACCTGCACCCATGGTTTTCCATTTGAATCCTTGGGTTGGCTTCCATCCATGATCTGCTCCCTCTCCCCAGCAGATTCATATCCATGTTCCTCATTGCTTTTTCTTCCAAGTTTTAGAAGAATCATCCCTGTCCACTGCTGCCTAATTTAGAGAATCAGTGAGCCCGTGTTTGTCCTCCAAAGGATCAATATCTCTACCCTAATATGAGCTACTGCTCTCAGGTGAGAGCCCACCTGCAGAGCTGCCCCAGCCCTGGGCAACAACAGCACAAGCACCTGGAGCTGCTGCAGCCAGGCCAGAGGAGGCCATGCAGATGCTGCCAGGGCTGCAGCCCCTCTGCTCTGGAGCCAGCCTGGCACACCTGGGGCTGCTCACCTGCACAAGAGAAGCTCCAGGGACACCTCAGAGCCCCTGCCAGGGCCTCAAGGGGCTCCAGCAGAGCTGCACAGGGACTGGGGACAGGCATGCAGGCACAGGACACAGGCAATGGCTTCCCAGTGCCACAGGGCAGGCATGGATGGCATCTTGGGAATTGGGAATTGCTGGCTGGGAGGGTGGGCAGGCCCTGGCCCAGGGTGCCCAGAGCAGCTGTGGCTGCCCCTGGATCCCTGGCAGTGCCCAAGGCCAGGCTGGACACTGGGGCTTGGAGCAGCCTGGGACAGTGGGAGGTGTCCCTGCCCATGGCAGGGGGTGGAACGGGATGGGCTTGGTGGTCCCTCCACCACCACAATTGCCGAGAGGCAATCTCACAGCACAGTGCTTGACCAAGGGTAACCCACATCCCAACTCTCTCCAAGTCCTGAGTTCCTGTCTTCTTTCCCCACAGTTGTCCAGTCTCTCCTGGATGTAACTCCTGTAATTCTCAGATGGGCAGTGGACTGCTACAGAAGAAAATCCAGGGCAAGCTGTGAATATCTGAGGATGAGTTTTGCCTGCCCAGGAGCAGAAACCCTGGAGCTCACAGCCCCTGTAACATCCAGGTAAGATGAGCAATGACACTGCCTTAGCAAGCTGATGGTCTCCCTGTGTCCCTGCAGCTCCAGGGCCATGCATCAAAACAGCTGAGATCAGGAAAATTACTTTAGATGGTTGGTTGTTAAACAGGGGTTGAGAACCTGTTCCAGCCAGGCCACTATCTTCTCCCTGCCTTTAACCTTCATGTTCTGGTGATGTTGGGAGAGCTGCAACCCTGTGCAGAGGCACTCAGAGCTCAGTCTCCACCTGCATCCTCTCCTAGGACCTGTCAGGAGAAACACATCTGGCAGCCCCTCCTCACCTGCATCTCCTAAAGGAAGCCCTCTCTGCTGAACTTCCAGAGAGAGGTGTAAGGCACAGGTGGGCAGAGGACACACATGCACTGGTGTCCCTCTTGGCTGGGTCATGCTGCTGCTGGCCCACGGTGAACCCAACACACCAAAAACCCTCCTGGCAGTGTGGAATTTCCCACCAGGAGCTGTGATAACAGCAGCAGGAATGGTGCACCCAGTCACGGTGGAGGCCACCAGAGGTCCAGGCTGTTTGTCAAGGATCAGCACTCCCATCGCTGGAAGATGCTGTAGGAGCCAAGCAACACATTCCAATCCTCAAAGGAATTTACAGGGCTCCTTCCTTGATATCTTTATGGATCCTGGCTTGAAGCAGCTACTACTTATGGCAGGAGCAACCTTTCCCGGGAGGTTGCTGAGTTAAGCTGGGATCAAGTGCTGGTTCCTGTGCTCTGCTGTCCTATCAGCAATTTGGAAGGATGTACCTTCTCAAGGTGTATCCCATGTTCCTCTGAGCCACCATCAGCTGTTCACCTTATGATCACATCAAGCCCTCACCTAAATTTGTGGTCTGCTTGGGAATTCAGGTGGAAGGACTTTGTCCTCCCTCAGCTCAGTGGGGATGTACAGTGGTTGTACAGCAGCAGGGCTGAGGTCTCTGATCACACCATCAATCTGATTTTTCTTTAAAGCAAGGGTGAAGCCACCTGCAGGACCTGCTTTGCACCAGCTCCAGACCTGGCCAGAGGGATGGAACAGCTGCTCACATCCAGGGGCGAGCTGGGGCTGGTTTGCACTTTGAGAGATGGGCACACCAGCAAGCCTGTTTGTTTGTAAACCAAGGATGATTTATTTCTCTCAGTAATTCAGTGTCCTTCGGAAGGCACACGATGTCAGCCCCATTCAGCAGCCCTTTTATTTATTATTTTATTCCTGCATAATCCGTGCTCCAGACAAAGAGGCACATTGTTCTACTCTGGCTGACAAACAAAAGCTGTTTTTTTATAAATTCCTGCTGTGTTGTTTTCTCCCAGTTTTGCTGTATCAGCTCTTAACTTCCATTAAAAAAAAGTATTATTTAAAAAAGAAGCAAAATTTGTTTCTGTAATCCAACTGAATTACCTCCTTACACAGTTTCAGCAGCATTCTGCTGCTCCAATAGCCAGAAGACTATTTGTACCAGCTTATGCAGACTGCCTTGCCTAAAATACCCCATCCTGTAGCTTTAACGGGACTGGACTCAGGAAACAAAGCAAAGAACCAAATCCAGGTTTGGGCATGTACTGATGTAATTTTTCACCCTGCCTTTGGGGAGAAAAAGGTCATAGAATCCCAGAATGGTTTGGGTCAGGAAGGGACCTTATAAATTATCTCATTCCGTCCCCTTGCCATGGCAGGGACACCTTCCACTGTGCCAGGCTGCTCCAAGCCCCAGTGTCCAGCCTGGCCTTGGGCACTGCCAGGGATCCAGGGGCAGCCACAGCTCCCAGCCAGCAATTCCCAATTGCCAAGATGCCATCCATGCCTGCCCTGTGGCACTGGGAATTCTCTCCTCCTTGTCCCGTCCATTCAGACCCGTGTCCAAAGTCGCTCTGCAGCTCTTCTGTAGTCCCCCTATATACATTTGTTTAGATGGAGCAGCTGGGGCCCACAACATTGCGAATTTTAGGAGACATTACCTTGAATTTTGTGAACTGATTCACTGCGCCGTGGAAGAAAGTTCTGGAGAAAGTCACAAGAGCCAATAAAAAACTGCCAGTGCTTGTTGAACTGCAGATGATCTCTGCACCCATTGCAGAGGGCTGACCTATTGCAAAATGAACACCAAGCATCCCCCTCCTGGCCACTGGACTCCTTTTGCCTCCCCAGGGTCTCTGGAGATAGTGCTGAAGCAATCACAGTTGTGTTATTTTGACTGCCTGGCTGACCACAAGAAGGGTCTCTGGCTATAGCACAGAACTGGAAAGTAGATCCAAGGTTGGTTCATCAACACTGATACCCAGGGACAACCCAAAAGTCACAGCCTGGCATAGAGAGACCAAATGCTCTCTAATCCCCTTGGAAATCTGCTGAGAGCAGACCATGAGGTTGCTGGTCCTTGCTCCTGCAGGATGCTTAGAGACTACCCAGGTCCTGAGGCCAGAAATCCCTCAACAGCATCCCCATAACTCTCTGTAATCACTGCACATGCTGCCCACAAGTGCAGGTGCAACTGCCCCAGGTTTGGACATGAGATGCTTGCTGATGTGTGAGGGGTGGGAAAGGACATTACCAGCTGCCCAGCCTGGCTGAAGGTGGTTTGCAATCCTGAAATCTATTTAAAGACAAACATTTATGCTGGCTCCCTCTTGATCTTGTGGTTTTTCTTTCAAGTGAAAGGCTGATGGGTCTGAGATAATTTTATTGCAGCTGCACAGCAAACTCAGGACAGTTGCAGGGCGTATGGAAGCTCCCAAGGGATGTCTCACAATGTACCAAGAGTGACCCCAGCTACCCCTGTGGCAATCCTGCACACAGCTGAGTGCAAGCACAAGTTAGAATAAGAAGAAAGGCCCCTCAACTCCACGCAAAACGTCAAGGACCAGCATTGCCCAAGGGTGAAGAAAGGGGCATGGTTATTTTGGCAACCTTTTCCAACAGTAGGAGAACATTATCAGAGCTCCCACCTCGCTGGAATCTGCAGAATAAACAGTCCCTGATGCTGGGTCACCAAGGGTTAGCTTGAAATTCCCTGTTTCTGGGCACAATCCTGTCCCCAGCATATTCCTTGCCCTCTCAAGAGAGCACACCAGAAAGCTGCTGATGCCCCTCATTAGTCCTGTAAAACTGCAGCCGATGGGCAGCCTCCCATCGGTTACTGGAGTAAAACCAACTCGGTCCACTCATCTGTGACCAGACTTCTTGGCCAACAGCCCAGGGATGTGTTCCCCAAGCTCTGGCAGCCTGGCAGTGCTCAGCCTGGGGAGCATCAAAGTGGAGAGGCCATTTGCTGTCAGATTGCAAGGGGAAGCCAAAAATAAGTGACAGACTGACTAGGGACAGAGCAACTCTCCATAGACCATTCCTGTTCCTGAGCTGCCCTCAGAGCACTGGCAGCATTAAAAATAAGCATTAAAAAATAGCAAGCTCAGCCACTTCCTAATCACACAAACAGTTCAGCGAGGACAAACACACAAAACAAGAAACTCCAACAGAAGAACTTGTGCAGTAAAACAATAGATAAAATTCTTTTCTCTGGCCATGACAATACCACGGGTCTTATCTGTACTGGTGCAGCTCAGAGTCCTGAGGAACTTCTGAGGTGTTCACATGCCCAAGGAAGAAGGGATCAGACACGACTCCTCTGGACTGTTCAGAGGACACACGCAGCCATGCAGAGGATGTGTCCCCCCTGCACATCCCTTGTATTCACCATTTGCTACTATTGTGTCCCTTGTTCTTCAAAACACTCAGAAAACAAGCCTAAGTTGATAATACTCCCTGCTCAAAGGCCTGTTCTGCAGCAGAGGAGAGCATAGCACATCTAAACCCAGACCGGTTCTCCAGCTTGTTTGCAAGAGCTCCTGCTAGAACTCAGCATTTTATGGACTTTGTCATGGATGCTTTCCCTTCTCAAGAGACAAGAAACACAGGTTTTGCACAGGGCTTTCTACATATGCAGGAATTTCTGTCTTAGGGCACTCCAGATTTTCAGATCTGTAGATAAATCTTCCTCTCCAGCCTTCTGCTCACCTGCTACACAGGGCTTGGACTGAATACCAACCCTTCTCTGATCACTTTCTTGCACCTCCTGGAGAAGCTGGACACTGAAGCAGATCTCAAACCACTGTTGGCCCTGCCTTTGGTATGAAAAGTAATGATTTCAGGTTATTAAATGGGTGTTTTGACTTCCAAGTGTCTCACAAGGCGGGGAGTGCCTCCCACCACGTGCTTGTCATGCACCACAAGGGCCCTGCCCCAGGGCTCTCAGCATATGGGACAAAAAGTGAGAGAAGCACAGCATGGGATGAGTTGTGGAACATGTGGCATGGTAGAAAGGGGAGGGTCCATGGCCAGACCTTGTCTAAGTTATCAGCATCCTGTGGAGTGGGGGCTGTGGAGCTGAAGTATCTATCCATCTACTGATACATCCAATAGTAAAAAAACTCAGTTAATCTGATTACCTCTCTTCAGTTTCTATGTTGAGGTTTTTATCTCTTTCAAAAAAAACCCCAAAAACCACAGAAAATCATCCTCACAAAAGCCCACCCATCACAGTTGACTCTCCAGCTCTTGTGAGAGGAAAATTTTAGATCCAACTTAAATGCTTCAGATCAAATGGTAAGCATCAGTTAGATCAAACTTAAATGCAGAGGGTGTAATAGCCTGCTTTTGGAATTTAACTGGGGCTTCTCCATCTCACTCAAATTACACCCCACTTAAAATGTTATCTATGGGTGTTTGGAACAGCTCTGAAAGCTTTAGCAATTTCCACATAGTACAAAGAGAACTTCCCAAAGCCAGAGGCTTACCTCAACACATTGCCTTTACCTACCAAAAGCATAATTTCCCCAAGGCATCCACAGGGCTTCTTTTGCAAATGTCTCATACATGGCAACAGGGAGCTCACTGTTTGACAGCACCAAATCCTCCCTCTGCTTTTTAACACAAGAGAGGTTCCCAACTGTTCAGTTACAGAACCACAGAATTCCTGAGGATGAAAAAGCCCTCCAAGATCATTGAGTTCAACCATCCCCAGCACTGCCAAACCCACCACTGACCCCTGTCCCCAAGTGCCACATCCACATGATTTTTAAATCCCTCAAGGGATGGGGACTCCAACACTGCCCTGGGCAGCTGTGCCAGGGATTGACAGACCTTTCCATGGAGAAACTGATCCTAATATCCACCCTGAGCCTCCCCTGGCCCAGCCTGAGGCCGTTCCCTCTCCTCCTGTCCCTGTTCCCTGGCAGCAGAGCCCGACCCCCCCTGAGCCCCCTCCTGTCAGGGACTGTGCAGAGCCACAAGGTCCCCCCTGAGCCTCCTTTGCTCCAGGCTCAGCCCTTTCCCAGCTCCCTCAGCCTCTCCTGGGGCTCCAGACCCTTCCCAGCTCCCTCAACCAAGGCTGCTTCAGCATCACAGGAAAACAACACTTTTCCCTTGACTTTTACCCCCTGCTGCTTGCTGGATATTTGTCACCTGCAGGTAAGACCAGCTCTTCACTAAGACAATGAACTGCTCTGCCCTGGCAGCAGACTGGTGGTGGGAGGGAAACTCCTTGTTTTCAATTTTTACAGCAAGCAAAGACCAAACAAGGAATCAGCTAATAAAATGCTCAATGTTACAAGGTAAAAAAAGAGAAGAAGTCTTGAATAAATTGTGTCAGACACTGTAGCATCTGAACGCTATTTGCTACCTCAGATAACATGATAACATACTTTTCTTTGTATCTCAAACCCCTTTTGGTTTGTTTCAAACCGGATTTCCAGAGTCTGGCTATGCAATATGATATTTCTCTTGACCAAGCTGAATGATAAGTAATTTTCCCCTCATCTGGAAACAGCTGACAACAACATACTCTACATTTATGGAGTACTTTTAATCTTGGGTGAAGTGTTTATGGACCATGGGCCTTGTTCCACTTTCAGCTGCATCTGTGCAAGCCCATGCTGGCTGGGAGGGAGATGAATTAAAGGAGGGCAGAAATCACTGCAGTGTGTGCAACAACAAAACAAGAATTAACTCCATATGAAGCCCATTTGGCTCTGGCAGGGCTTATTTGTTTTCTCCGTGTTTTTCTTTACTCCTGCTGCTCAACGTGAAAGGGAAGATAAAGAGATGGCTTGCATAATAGAGCAGAATTTATTCCAGAGGGTTTAATTGGTATGGGAAAGAGAGTAGAACTTGGAGGCCTTAAAATAGATCAAAATCCCATCTTTTCAGATACTGTACAGGTACTCACTAAATAAAAAGCCAGGGGTCTGGCAGGGATCACCGTGCATAAATGAGCAGTAAGAAGTGTGGGGCGGGAAATGAGGTCCAGAGCAAGCAAGGTGAATCAGCTAGGTCACAATACCCATCAGTGGCTCCCAGTTCTCTGCAGTACCCACTAAACACCTCTGCAGAGATGCTCGGGATAAACTATCACCCCAGAAAGCACAGCTTCCCTCCAGGCAGTCTCAAGAGCCTGAGGTCTGTCCCTGAACCAAAACCCCATGTAACATTTATACACCACACAATATTCCTGAACCACCAAAGTTTGCAGAAATCATTAGGGAAAAGCTCCCCCCAGCCCCAAGCTCGGGGTCAGGCAAGGCTCATTTTCCTGGTGGGAGTCAGTGCTCGTTGTGAAGCTGGAGTGATGAGCCCTGTGTGTGAGGCACCTGCCCTGCTGACAGCCAGGCCTCCAGGGGCTGATCCCTTGGGGTCTGCAGAGGTTGAACATCTGCCAACACCTGCACTCACCTGGAGGGGCTGTGTTCCTTCCTCAGATCTCCCAGTGTGTTCACTGGTGGGCACCAGGAAGAACACCTTTGCCACATTTCTTTCCCCAGATCTGTGTGGGTTTTTATGCAAAATAGAATCATAGAGTCATCAAAGCTGGAAGATGTTTTAAGATTATTAAACCCAGCTGTGCACCCATCACTGCCACTGTAACCCCTAAACCACATCTCCCAGTGCCAAATCCCAACTCCCCTCGAACACCTTTCAGGGATAGTGACTCCACCAGCCCTGTGAGCAAACTGATCCAATGCCTTATCACTCTAACAGTGAAAAAATATTTTCTAATATCTAATCTGAATCTCCCCTGTCTCAGCCTAAGGCCATTTCTGTTGGTCCTCTCACTTCAGCCACAGTAGAAGAGACCAGCTGCCACCTCGCTGCACCCTCCTCTCAGGGAGTTGTGGAGAGCAATAAGGTTCCCCCTGAGCCTCCTTTTCTTGAGACTAAACAACCCCAGCTCCCTCAGCTGATCCTACAGAAGTTAGGCTCACCTAGTCATTCTTAACCTTAAAAAAACCCCCAAAAGACCCAATAAATTAACACACAACCCAACACTGGCATGTTCCCTAACCCAATTTTTTTCTCTGCCTATATGAATCAAGAAATTTCATGTCCAAAACATCCTCTGTGGGATTCACTAAAACTTCAAACACTTTTTTTTCTCATTAAAAGACCTGTGATGGGGCAGAGAACTTGAATGAAATTGTGGAATAATTTGGGTTGGAAAGGACTTTTAAAGCCCACTTCCTCCTACCCCCCTGCCATGGGCAGGGACACCTTCCACTATCCCAGGTGGCTCCAAGCCCTGTCCAACCTGGCCTTGGACACTTCCAGGGATCCCACCACCCTCACAGATAACAATTCCTTCCCAATATCCTATCCAACCCTGCCCTCTGGCAGTGGGAAGCCATTCCCTGTGTCCTGGACAATAATTACATTAATAGATGGAGATGGGGATTTTGCAGTCAGCATTGACCAAACACCTAAAACTGTACAGAAACTATATTTTTGCATTGTGGCACAATTCCAAGGAAAATTGGAGAGCATCAGCAATACAGAGAGTGAGGCTGCTCTCCTGCCCAGTTTTGCAGGTTCATGACATTTGGAGCACTCAGGCTCCTGGATGCTGACCCAGCCTTTATGACACAGCCACTCCAGGGTGTGATCAGGCAGCATTTTTCAGATGCTGAGGCTATACAATGAAGGTCAGACTTAGAAAAAGCTCACTGTGTGTTTAAGCAGTTGGATAAATCTAAGCAGCTCTTTTCAGGGTGGTACCAGTTGCAGAACCAGGTGCTCCACTGTATGAGAAGTGTGTTGCTTTTGCCAGGGTTTGAGCTAGAGCAGGGTTATGGCTCTTGAGGTCTTGTCCCAAGCACTGCTGTCCTGGAAGAGGCAGCTAGATGTGGGAAACCTCTGTGTCTGTGCCAGAAAGAACAGATGGCTATGAAACAGCCAGACTCCCTCAAACATGTGCAACTGATAATATTCCAAATTAGTGTTCCAGGTAGAAATTCCACAAGTAAACAGAGCACTTTATAATTTTTTAAGCCCAGGGGACTGGTCTCTCTGCATCAGGGAGATGTGCTCAGTCCTGGAGCCTGTGCTACTGGCCAGGATCCAGGACTGAGTGTATCAGGTTTCTGCCTCTGTGTTTGCACATGGTTTTACATTTGGGAGGAGAAGCCCTTCCTCCTGTGACAGCCTATCCCAGATCTCTGGATTTTCAGCTGCCCAAGTACTGCAAGTTGGAATGGATTTAATAAAGCATAGGTCCTGTTTAGGCTGCTAAGAGAAGGCAACTTCAGGTTTGATCCTTGCAGACAGTTTTTATGCTCCCCTTGGTATTTTTTTATTCCTTCCATGATTCAGAGCCTTACTTTGGAATCTAAGTAACTTTCTTTGCAGCTGAATTTGGTAGTAGTGGCCCCTTTTCCATGTGCCTGGGCATCTGATGAGTCAATGATATTTTTTTCCTGGTAATTCTCTCTTATTTCAGTCATTTCAGTCATCTAAAGCAACAGCTTTGTATTTCCAGGTATTGAGTGTTCACCTTCTCAACTCTTTCACTGCGCTCTCACGTGAGAGACTGGTGAGAGCACGGATCTGACTTAGCATAAGCATATTTAGGAAGCCAATATTTTTTTAGCTCTCTCACTCCCCCCTTGCTGTGTTCCGTGTTACCATTGAGGTTTTTCATGCATTGAGCACATCCAGCTCCCACCCTTGTCCTCAATCAACCTCTTGTTCCTGGTAAGCTCTGAGCTGCATCTCCTGGGACTGTTTGACTGACCTGTTTTATAATGTTCTCTCTGCTCAGCTCCTAATGGCTGAGTCTGGTGGATATTCCCCATTCCTGGGAATGTTTAAGGACAGTTTGGATGGGGTTTGGAGCAACCTGAGATAGTGGAAGGTGTCCCTGCTCCTGTGGAACAGGGTGAAGTTTAAGGTCCCTCTGTTAGCATAGGAAAACACAGAATCACAGAATGATTCTATGGGTGCTTTATTGAAGGGCCCTGGGAGCCAGGGGTCGAGGGACCTCAAATCAGGGTCTGCCTTGGGTCCGAAAAATGGTGACATTTATACTACAACCAGTCTATGATCATCAGTTAATCATTAATTCAACACTACTCTCTTGGATACGTTGTCTTCACTCAAGCATGAGTTTCAGCTTCGATACCATTGCTATTGCATATATTGCTTTTACCCAAACATGTTTCAGTCCCCTTTCCTACTACCCTCTAAGCAATCATCTCATCCATCTTGTCATAAGCAATCATTACAAAAAAAGCACACAGATACAGTTCTCATTACTACACTTTAACCTAACAAAGACAACACCTAAGGCCTACCTTAAGGCCTACGAGGCCTATCATCCCCTAAAACTACTACAAACCCCAAATCATTTTTACCCCTATGCTATCACCTCCCAACTCCAACCATTCTGGGATTTCTTCTGTTCAGAATGGCAGAAGGTCTCAGGAGTGTTTTCAGCTTTTCAGAGTGGCAGATACAGAGGGGATGATGAGGTTGTGAGGCTGTCCCAACACTCCTGTGCAGACCAACTTTCCGTGTGGTGTCTGGAAAGGAGGGGCGGCTCGTGAGGCCGCTGCCCTCAGAGCTGCTGGTGAGCACAGAGCCGCCAGCGTGTGCCAAGCCCCGGCCGTAAATAAAACCAAACTTAGCCCCTCTGCTAAGCCATGCATCAAGTGAAGCCCCTGGGAATGGGATCAGTGACTCGCCTCGAATGCAAATCGCCGGTGGTGCCGGGTTCACGTGCGCTCTCTGCCATTCTCCCGGCCCTGACAGCCAGACAAGGCCTCAGTGAGTAACAAAGTACCGACCTGTGCTCTGACCTGCGGCTGTGCTGGGCCTGCGTGTGAGTATGGGTGTGTGTGGGTGTGTTTGTGGGTGTTTGTGGGTGTTTGTGGGTGTGTGTGAGAGGGTTTTTCCCTGGTCCGGGCCTTCCCCTGGGCCCTGCTGCTGTCTCCATGGTGTGGGCCTGTCCGTCATGGTCTGCTGCCTCTTGGCCCGGTTCCACCTGGCAGCCTCTCTGCTAAACCCATCAAACTAAACAGCTCCTCTGCAGGCTCTGCCTCACTTTCTGTGGGGCTGGGAGCTGCCAGACACAGCCCTGGGACACAGTGCTGCGGCAGCCGAGAGAGAGGGAGAGGTTTCCACCATCGCCCACCACGTGTCATAAGCGGGGCTCTGTCTCTTACAAAGACAATTTTTTAGCAGGGCTTGTTGTGTCAGGGCAAGGGGGAATGGCTTTAAGCTGAAAGACAGGAGGTGTGTATGGGATCTTGGGAAGGAATTGCTGGCTGGGAGGGTGGGCAGGCCCTGGCCCAGGGTGCCCAGAGCAGCTGTGGCTGCCCCTGGATCCCTGGCAGTGCCCAAGGCCAGGCTGGAAGGGGCTTGGACCACCTTGGAATACTGGAAGGTGTCCCTGCCCATGGCAGGGGTTTGGAATGAAATGATCCTTAAAATCCTTTTCAACACAAACCAGCCTAGAATAACTTATAGTTGAGCTAAAGAACTTGCTATGCTGACCCAGGCTCTGCACAAATGTGACAGCACCACCCCAAAAAGTTTGCTATCCAGAATCTGTGCTGGAGACTCAGATCACAACACTCTTGGGAGATAGTGCCAGAATATGTCCTACAGCTAAACATCTCTGTAATTTAAGCTGTTGGAACCTGGATCCTCAAAGTCTTGCAAAAACCCCAGAAATATAGGCTGTGGAGATAAGAGGAAACAGTCAAAATGCTAGGCACAAAACAGCAGACAAAATTCAGCAAAACTGAGGAAAAAGAAAGATAAAATCACAACAATTGCAAGAGAGGAAGGGGGGAGAATAATTGGATTGATAGAAACATTTCAGATTCAGCTGCTGAGCAGAAACCTTTGCCAAGGGGAGTTTAGCAGTTGGCAGATGTGGATTGCTCACTATTGCTGTCTCTAGAGGTGTGTCTTCACTTTTTTGGCAGTCCCAATCTGTCTGCTTTCCTTTTCTTGTATTCAGGATGTAAATTGTTTGGGACAGAGGCTCTCTTTTTAGTGCAGGGTGGACTTTGCCTAGAGGGTCTCTGAGCATTGAGAATTCTACAGGCAGTTATACTGAAGACAGCTTAACCCTGAGGAGAGGATTTTTGACAACCTAGTCATGATACTCCTTTTTTCCTGCCAAAAATCTAACTTGTGATGAGTTACAGGTTTGAAGCATACACAAGGAGTAGATAGATAAACAGGAACACTAAGTTTTGTTTACGGGAAATCTGCAGAAACTCAAAAGCAACAAGTCTTTCTCCACCCAGCTTTCATCCCACGGTCCTACCAAAAGTCTCTTTCCAGTGGGCACTCCCCAACTTTTCCCTGGCTGGCTGGGAATGCTTTAGGTAATTTTGAGCCATGATAACCAGACTTTACTCTGCTTCACCACCTTTGGTTTCTCAGAGTGTTTCAATGATCTCATCAATGATCAGACAGACCTAGAGAGCCCCAGTGAATATCTAATTGTTAAGGAGCACGTGTTAATTTCACCACGGGCCTTCCCTGTTAGGATCCTGTTAATCTAGCCATGGATCTCATCTGTATATTCTATCCACCTACTTCAGCCCCCAAGTGAGAATCCCTGTCAAATCCTCCCAACACTCCTGGAAAGTTTAAAATTAGATCAAATCTCCGTGGGTGGCTCTTACTTCTAAAGTGGATGAAATCCAAACATGAGCCTGAGCTGCGCACAGTTTGGAGGCTGCTCTGGGAGGCTGAATCCATCCCGTCCCCATTGTACTGGGGCCAAACCCTTACATTTGCCCAAAGCACAGCCCCCAGCAATGCGTTAGGGCTGGGATCAAAGATCAGAGGGAATGGATAATCTCCGCAGGACTGCTAATCCCCCTCATCCCCAGCACAGTGCGAGTTTCATGCCAACAGAAACACAGCAACTATTTATTATTTTTAGTCACTTCGAGCCCGAACCTTTTCTTAAAAATGCTTCTTCAAACTGCAGTCTGAATCAGCCACGTGCCTTGGGCAGGTGTCCTGCAGGAGGACATGGTGGCCCATGCAGAGCCACAGGGTCACATTTCCAGAGGGTTGTTTCACCAAGTGGAACTCAACAGATGTGTGATAGACATCTCCTTCCATTCACTGTACACAGGCCTTTCCCTGAGTGTATAGGCCATTTTCATCACCTCTGGCACACTAGTTGTGCCAAGAATGAATCTCTGAATTGGTTCCTCAGCATCCAGTGCAATAAATTTCCAACTCTGAAAGGGTTTCCAGACAAACAATACCAAAGTTAAGTATTCATAATTCAAAAGTACAGTAATTTCCTTGTTCAATACAACATGAAACCTAGGCAATAGGTCCAGAAACATTTTAGATTAGAAGTGCCAAGGTAGTCGGACAAGAAACAACTCGGTACTTTGTTCAATTTCAAAATTCAGGTAATGGTTATTCACAACTCATTATATGGAAGATATGACTTCCCATTTCCCTGGGGTGAGAGGCTCTCTGTAGGAGGTGAGCTCAGCTGAAGAAGGAATTTGGCAAAACACTTCTTGGAGTCCATAAGGTTGGAACAACTCTCTTCTTTTTGGGATGTAGAACTAAGGCAATGGGCATTTTTTAATGAAAACATAGCAAGACAGGGTACAGTACTCTGGTAGAGAGACCACTCATCTGGAATATCAAAGAGCACTGATTTGTAGTCTCTTCTTCAAGCTTATATAAATGAGAGCTGCTCCTACAGGAGGCACTGGCTGAGGGCAGAGGACAAAGCTCAAACCTGTGTAAGGTGGACTTGAGCCTGGTGGTTCCCTCACCCCACTTGAAACATCTCAGGGTCTGAGCCAAAAGGGATATCTCTTTCCTGGCTGGGCTGGGATGTGCTCTAGGAGATTGGAGGCACGTTCTGCAGCAGCATGGCTGGGGATTTGGGAATGCCATGGAATCCTTCAGGCTGGAAAAGCCCTCTAAGCACATCGAGTCCAACCATTCCTCAAAGCACTGCCAGGCCCACCAGCCACCCATGTTCCCAGGTGCCACTGGGGCTCAGCCTGTTCCTGGGTTTGACAACCCTTTCCAGGAAGAATTCTGCCCTAATGTCCAAACCAAACCTCCTCTGTTGTAACCCGAGGACATTTCCTCCTGTCACTTGTTACTTGGGTGTCCTGAGCTCATGTGCCTGTGAGTGGAAACCCTGCTGGACCCAGCCCTGGACAGCAGGTGCCCAGCTGAGCTCAGTCCTATTCCTGCTGCCCTTGGGAACACGGTGTGAATTATGCTCCATATAAACATCCAAATTATGTTTAGGGTCATGTTAACTTGGCTGGGGGGAGAGGGGGAAAAAAAAAGGGAGGCATGGGTACCTTTTGGGGGTAGGGTGAGAGATGCAGACACCCTGCAGATTTTAAAGGCCCTTTGTTTGTCTTTCTACAAGTTCTTTACTCCCAGAAAGTTTATTTTCCCTCAGAATCTCTCTTATTGCTCTTTAAATTGAATGTTTACTTCTATTAAAATCCCTCCCACACTGCAAATGCCGGTCTTTCTCCACTTGTGATGCTGCTCTTGCCATGAAAACAGAATGAAAAGCCAGTCCTCCCAAATTCTGGGGAAAGAGAGGGTTTTCTTCTGGTTAAGCAGATTGCTCACTGGGTCATTTTGTACAACAGAAGCGCTGCAGAATTGTCCTTGTGCATGAAATACTTGAAAAAGTGAAAGTCACTTGAAGCAGGGAGGGTTGTTTTAATTTCCCAAGACAAAGAAACTTTGGGCTTAGACAAAACAACCTGGTGTGAGATATCAGCTGGGCTGTTTATCCTCACCAGGCTCCTCAGGGGTGGCTCTAGGAACAGACCCGAAGCCAATTTAAACAACATATTGAATATTCAGATATCTGTAATGAAAAAGCAGTTTCTAGCACCGATTTTTTTTCAGCACTGAACAGAGCAGTGCCACTGAGATAAAACTGAAAATGCCACTTCCCCTTGGGGCCCAGCTCCGCTCTCTGCTAGGCAAAAGAGCGATTAACATATTTTATTGTTTCTATTTCCCTGATTTGCATTGGTCTTCCCAGCCCACATCAGGGAGAGGGTTAGAGAGGAGACGTGCTCCTGCTGAAAAGGCCTTTTTAAGTCTCTGATTTGGCACTTTTACGTAGGATTTCGACCCCCATAAACAGGGGGGCAGCAGCTGTGAGCAGCGGGGAAGGCGGCTGGGAGGGCAGGGTGTGCAACCAACAGCTGGTATTTAAGTTGTCAGCCCCCAGCTTGCAAATGCTGCATTTCATGAGCTGTGTGGTTGCAAATGGATGTGCTCAGATGCAGCACATCTCCAGGAAAGGCCAAAAAAAACCCCTTTCTCCAGCCATGTCCTGCTGCAAGCTGCACCACTGGGACTTCCTGGGCCCAAGATGTCATCTGCAGCTTGAGTAGACTTTCCTGCCTTAAAAGCCTCTTATCCTGCCCTAAAAATCTCTAATCCTGCCCAACTTGTCCCCACTGAGGCCAATGTCATCATGTCCATGGTTTTTACAGCTTCGTGAGGCAACCAATGAAAAAAAGTTGGATCAGATAACCTTTAAAGCTCCCTTCCAACCCAAACCATTCTGTGATAAAAAAGACCTTCCTGACACCATTTTGAAGGTTTTACCTGGTGGTTCAATTTGTAGCACTCCTCCAGCTGGGCTGCAAGAGTGTGGATGCAAAATAGGCAGCCTGGTCATCAAAATGGGAACTGCAATATTCTTTTTTAATGCTATACAACAACATGCAGTTGCATCTGAGTATTGAGAGATGCACCTTCTAATTACCTGTGGAGACAATAACTATAAACCTCTGCTCCTGGGCATAGTTACAGCACCTTTCTTTCTTTTAAGGCAGTTTTCTTCTTTCCTTGCCACTTTTTCTTAAGCAGGTCTGAGGCTGGAGGCAAGACTGCAGGGATCATGGTGAGAACTCAAACCCAGCACAAGCAGATGCCTCACTTGAGAATATTTGTAGCTGTTGATCCCAGTTGTGAAGTTTGGGAAAAGCCACGGGATATTAAGAGGCAGAATGGGTTCAGTTCAGCTGATTCTCATGAAAATGGGAATCGAAGCCACATGTGCCAACAAGAACCTTCTCAAAAGTGTTTGCTGCCTGTTGACTCACGCTGCTTTGGGCAAGCAAGGCACAGCCAGGATTTGGGTTACTCTCTTAGTGCATTTTGTCATTTATTTCTTGTGAACAGGACAAATATGTGATAGGAAGAATTAATTATACGGAGGTTTAAGAAGTATTTTTATGGGCTGAGGGTGAAAGCCAAAAAAGAAGGTGTTTAAGAAGTTTTCTGCACAATTATTTGGCTTTTCTTGGGATTTAAATCTGCTTCGAAAGGACAGTATTTCTAAATATATCTGTTTTCCAAACTCCTGATTTCTTAAATCCAACAATTTCTGTATGTAACTGTAGTGTTGCCAGGCCATGGGGTGTCTTTCGTAATTCTTGCAGTTTCTGTGATGCTTTTTTAGAGCCTGATTTCTTGAGTTTGTGAGAAATTCAGCTTTTGTTAAATCAAAAAAGTTCCTGATCATCCTAATTGTAAGGTTAAAAAAAAAGAGAAAGGGGACCTGTAGGCATTGTTCAGACGCTGGGGATACTCTAAGGAAATGATAAATTGTGTTTTCTAGATTGCCTGGAGGTGTAACAGCTCCCAGAGGAGAGATGGCTCCTCACATTCCCTCCAAGAGGTGCCTTCCATAGCCTCCCTGAGAAAGCTATCCATTGGGATTGAAGGAGGTGCATCTCAGCTGTCTGCCAAGGGAGGTGCAGAATGTACAGGAAAGCTGCCTGCCCGTGGACAGGAAAGCTACTGGCTTGGGAATGTGCTTCCTAGTGTGTGTCTGGTCACAGAATCACAGAATCACAGAGTGGCCTGGGGATGGGAGAGTCTATAATGCTCATCCCGTTCCACCCCCTGCCATGAACAGGGACACCTCCCACTGTCCCAGGCTGCTCCAAGCCCCAGTGTCCAGCCTGGCCTTGGGCACTGCCAGGGATCCAGGGGCAGCCACAGCTGCTCTGGGCACCCTGGGCCAGGGCCTGCCCACCCTCCCAGCCAGCAATTCCCAATTCCCAAGATGCCATCCATGCCTGCCCTCTGGTATTGGGAAGCCATTCCCCCTTTTCCTGTCACTACATGCTCTTGTGAAAAGTCCCTCTCCACGTTTTCTGTCTGGAAGGACACAATTACATTTCCCTGAAGCCTTGTCTTCTCCAGGCTGAACAATCCCAATTCTCTCAGCCTTTCCTACTCTCATAGAAAAGGTCTAAGAGTGTGTTGAATATTTCCTGCTAGGCAGGAGACATTCAATACATTGAAATATTGGCACCTTAGAGCCAAAACTGCCCTTTTAAACCCAGCTGGGTAGCTGCAAAGATTAAACGGAGACATAGGAAGGGCAAGGACCTCAGCAGACTGCTAAGCTCCCTGATCTCCAAAGATCCAGGTGTTCTAGCTGAAACAGGAGATCAAACTTTCATGGCAGCATTGGTGTTTTAGGGAAAACTAATTTCGTGTGAGCACTGGGAGCTGCTGGGGAGCTGAGAGCAGCCAAGAGAGCCTCCTGACCCAACCCTTCCACCTGGGAGTATCGGTGCCACTCAGAATAGGTGGGAAATCTGCTGTTGCTCATCGCCAGAGCAGGGTGGGTGGTGGAGCTCTGCCAAACGTGGGTGTGTGCAACCTGGCAAAGGATCTGTGGTGCAAAAACAAACAAAAAAAAAAGGAATGTGCAGGATTTCCCAGGGGACATTTGCAGGGCAATTCAGCAGGGGGGGTTGTTTGATGGAGGCTGCAGACTCCTGAGATGTGCTTGATGGACAGAAGAGCCAGACTTCCACTTGGAAGGATGCTCTGACAGTTCCAGTGCTCTCCCATGCCAAGGTCTCCCCTGGGTCCAACCCTCCCTGCATGTGGAGGAGAGGGGGGATGGCTCCCTGATCCTCCCCAAGCCCCTCAGTGCCTTTAGCCCCTTATTTTCCCTGAATCACCCAAGCAAGCACCCACAAAATGACACCTCCGTTACACTGCAAGACACCTCTTCATGAACTCATCTCTACAGACATTGTAGCAATAGCATAAAATATCCTTAGATTAAAAAAAAAAAGGCTACTCCTTGAGCAGGAAAAATCTGGAGTCGTCAAAATAATTGAAAGCATGGTGGTAGGTAGAGGTTTATGTCTAATATTTGAGCTCATTTGCTTAATTGTTCTACTCAGCAGCATTTGGGCAAGAAAAGTACTTGAAGTTGAAAATGTACCACTGCCTGCACAAACTTTTTATTGCAGTTGTTGGATGTTGCACAAACTGCAGTACAGCTGACATCAGCTTTTAAAACTTAACACAGCTGGGAGAAAGGAAAATCTCAGCAGCTGAGAGAGGAAGAGAGAATTCCCTACTCCCATTTGTTTTGTGTTTGTGCCCAGTTTCTGTATTCCCTGGGGATCTTTCAAAGAGCACGATTACAAAACGCAAGAAGGTGTGTTTGGGAAGCTGAAGCACCAGACAGTAGCACCTCAAAACATCTTCAGATTGATTTATCAAAAAATTTACTGCCTTCAGAGTTAATGAAATCCTTTGAAGACGCTGGTGTGATGCACAGGAGATGAAGGATTTGTTGCAGTTGTTGCGTGATGTTGGGAGATGTGCCATGAGCCCACGTAAGGCTGGGAGTGACACCCTCCCCTCACTGGGAATTCACCCAACGTGCTCCTCGAGGCTTCAGGGGACACTGACACAGCCAGGACAAGAAAAAGGAAAGGAAATAACAAGGGCTACATGGACGCATTAAGTATCTTGTCATTTCAGATCCTTTCTCCTGGCACCACAGACAATACTCATTCTGTAAGAAATTATCTTTATCTCAAATAGGAATTCACTTTTCTTCCTCTTTTTTCACAAAAAAAACCCCAAAACCTGAGGAGAGAGACTGAAGGAGAGCAGGTGAGCACCTCTTACTTTTCTGGAAATCACAATCCTATTTTACTGTGCATCAGGGCAATGTTGATTTAAAAAAAAATTGATGTCAGTTCGGGAATATTTTGCAGGTGGAGTTTTAAGTCAACTGAAAAATGAAACAAAAAATCTCTTGGCGTCCTTCTTTCCCAGACACAGCCAGGATTCCTGCTTTGACTTGATCCAGGCGAGGGAGGGAGCACAGCCTGTTCCTCCAACACACTGAGGTGCAAGGGGTGTTTTTTTCCTGTTATCAGCAAAGGGTGGTGATGAGCCTACTGTCCATGAGATAATCTATTATTTATTACTGTGGGTGAGATCAAATGCTTCGTGGTTTGGAACAAGAATAAAAGACAAAAATCCCCCCAAAACTGGAAAAAATCCGCTCTCTTCTCTTTTGCACTGGTGATAAAGTGGTAGTTTTTGTCAGAGTGCCCACCCTGAAGCACACTTTAATAATATTAGTGGTTATTACATGCAGAGCGGCTTTTCACGTCACATGAGCCAGGCTTGAAAGCAAATCCCAGCCTCTCTGTGAAATCCACTTGATCCTGGTGTTGAAACACAGCTATTTCCAGATGATACGAAGCACCTGTTTAGCAGGGAGCTGGGGCAGGAAAATCCCATATTCCAGTCAAAACCACAGGAGGAACTTCTTGGCTGTTTAACTGAATTACTCACTGGCCACACAGGGCAGGTCACAGGCCATTGTCATACTTCCACAAAAATTGTTCAAATGTGGAAGTGCTTCAGCAGCTCCCTGACCGGGGCTGAGTCAGAAAGAATTGTCCTCTGCTCCCACCCCAAACACACAACCTTCTTTGCCATGAGCAGAGGGGACTAGCGTTCAGCTGCCATGGCTACAGGACGATGTGTCATTAACATACCTATGGTGTTGAGAAGTGAAAAAGATGATCCGAAGATCACCAGCAAGTAAAAGTCCCTTCTTATGGAGGAGAGCTTTGAGAGCATTTCAGAGGGATTCACAGGATGGTTTGGGTTGGAAGGACCTTGAAGATCCACTAAAGGTCCACAGGTAGGGACACCTTCCACTATCCCAGGCTGCTCCAAGCCCCATCCAGTCCGGTCTTGGACACTGTCAGGGATCCAGGGCCAGCCACAGCTGCTCTGGGCACCCTGTGCCAGGGTCTCATCACCCTTACAGGGAAGGATTTCCTCCCAGCATCTATGCTAAATTCCTCCTATAAGTTTAAAACTATTGCTCCTTGTCCTATCACTATCTGTCCCCTGTAAAAAGCCACTTCCCAAGGAAGAGGAGATGCTTCTCAATGTGGTAAGGCATTAAACACAACACAAACTTCTTGAGAGAGCAGCTGGAGACTACTCAAAATAAATTGCTGGAGGGTATTTAGGGACCTGTTCTTCCTATGCTTGCAAAATCTGAATGAATAGGCTTTATACAGGTTCATTCCTAGTTGTGACAGGAAGGTTACAAAATCACTCGTATTCTGCAGTGCAATTAAGCTGACCACTCTTCTGCCTGTTCTCACAGCACCACACGGTAATTCAGGGATGTAACTCGTGGGTCTGACACCACCCATCACTCACGGGATCATCCGTGGAGCACAGGGACCCCAGCACACCCCGTTCTCACGGGATACACACAACCCCAGCACTGCACAATTAAAACTACACCACAAACACCGGCAAAGTCACGGCGCCCGCTGGATGCGCTGCCAAACCTGACGAGGATGTCTCTTACGGGTAGGAGTGCGTGGATAAGAGAACAATGCGATTTGGGGCAGACAAAAGGCTTGAAATCTGAGCCTGCCGAAGTATCCAGGCAGCAGCTGCAGCAAGCGCTTCCCGGGCAGAGCCTGTGGAAGGAGACGGATCTGCCTTCACACAGCCCTCCCAGGTGCCATCACAGCAAGGAGAATGGAGATCTTTGGCGTTCCACAGCTCCCTGACAGGAGGGGGCAGCCAGGTGGGGGTCAGCCTCTTCCACCAGGGAACAGGGACAGGATGAGGGGAAATGGCCTCAAGCTGTGCCAGGGGAGGCTCAGGTTGGATACTGGGGAAAATTTTTCCATGGAAAGGGCTGTCCAGCCCTGGCACAGCTGCCCAGGGCAGTGTTGGAGTCCCCATCCCTGCAGGGATTTAAAAGCAATGTGGATGTGGCACTTGGGGACACAGCTCAGTGGTGGCCTCAGTAGTGCTGGGAATGGTTGGACTCCATGGTCTGAGGGCTTTCCCAACCTAAACCTCTCAATGATTCCAAGAGATTTCCATGGACTTGGAGCTGCACAGAGACAGAGGCCAGCTGGACCATCCAGCCTGGACACAGAGGGCTCCTCGGTGCCCTTAGGCTGCTGAAACTTTTGACATTCCAGTTTCAGCCAGAGGTTTGTCATGTTCAGTGGAGACAATAGGCACCACGTAGGATGATTTATCTCATATTTATCCTTTTTCTTGGGGAGGAATAGACACTCCTGAAGAACCCCTCGGGCTCTGCTGCCTGCAGAGATGATCTGCATGACCACGTGAGGGGAGTCCACCATGAAGCTGCTTTATTTACAGATAGAAATGTCTTCTCCAGGGAGTAATTGTCATCTACATTAATATTTGCAATTTTCATAGCCAGGTGGTTTTTTCCCCCACTCAATGTCCGGGATGTTGGAATAACCTATTCTTTATCAGAGCATTTCATTCCCGAGATGTTTCCAAAACAATTTTCATTGCAGCTTGTGTACTTGTCCCATCACCATTGTGTCTTTGAGCACCATGTAACCACCAGCTCTGCAGCAAGTGAAGCATCATCACTTGTGCTGCACACAGCCTGCAGGTGCTTTAGGGGTTTTTGTTGTTGTTTGTTAAAGGAAGGCATGGATTGGGCGTTCTCCTTGTGTTTTCCATCAGGGCATATCTGCAGAAGTACAGCACTGAAGCTGCACAACAGGCACACTTCCAGATTTCACCAGCTTTAGTCCCAGTATCAACTGTTTGCAGACAGCCCTTGTAATCTGCAGGCTGCAGCTTGTACACAAGGGAAGACAAAATCATGCATATTACTGGAAATCGGATGGGCAGAGATGGCCAGGAATATTCTCCCTCTCAACAGTGAAGATGTGTAGGGGTTTTCTTGTTTAAAACCATATTTTGGATTGAAAAGGAGAATCTCAACTCCCCAAAGCAGCGGAGTTGCTTTATTTGGAGTTTTTAATTTCCAGTCAAATTCTTGTTGGTTTTCTTCTGTTTCTCGGATTTCGTATTTCTGTGAAAGAAAAAACACATTTCCTTTTTCCTTCCTACCACTCAGGTGTTCCTGTTGTGATTTGCTGACAGTGACAAAGAGCTTTCTATATTTCAGTCACTTAGAAAAGCTGAAAATACCTACAGAACTTCTGCCTGGGGACTTGCAGCCACATGCAGGGGCCTGTGCACAGCTGGGAAGTGCCACTGACTCATTATTAAGGATCTCAGCCAGGTGGACATATAAATCCAGATAATCCATCTGCTGATATACATAGAAAGAGGGGAAACAGAACCACAAGGAGACCACAGGGCAGGACAGCAGTGACAAGCTCTGTTAAGTGATCCACTATAGGCAAAGCTGAGCTGTTGCTATTGCTAGGTGGTTTGGGAATTTCTTTTCCTGATTTTTTGGGGCAAGAGGATCTCCTGGAAGGTAGGAAGTGGCATTCAAACTTTTTTCCCCTCAAAGTTGTCCCCATCCCAGCTGCTGCAATCTCCCATCAAGCTGCAGGTGTAAATGCTCCTGGCAGCTCCTGAGCATGAGGTGAAACTCCCCTAAACTCCCTCTATTAAACACCCAATTTCATGGCTGGAGTTTGGAGGGTAACCCAAATAAATGGGACACTTGCAGGTCCCAAAAAGCAAACCCACACACAGCTGTCTTTGCCTCACCCAGGGAGGTTTGATACTTGCAAGCAAGGTCAGCTCAACTTCAGACATATCCCCAAGCCCTCTTCATCCAGTTGTGGTGTTTCAAGCAGATGAAATTTCAAAGGAAATGGACATGTTATTATGGATATAAACATGGATGAGCCATTTCTCGTGAAGGGGAGACAGTGTTTACTGTTGCTGAGCTGTAGAATAGATAAATAAGAGCATTCTTAAGTGCATTCAGCTGTGTTCTGCTACAGGGAGTTGCTCTGCCTGTTCATAAAAACCTCCACTGATCAAACACCAGTGGCATTTGTCACCCAGGGCCGCTTGCACACCTCTACTTCCACAGAAGCAACGTTTTGTTAAGGGAAAAATATTTGTTTATTATACTGTTCAGTTGTTCAGTTGGATTTGTGGTGAAGTGTTCCTGCAGTGATGGCCCTTTGCTCAGCAGGAACCAGGAGGGAGCCACCCTGTCCCCACCAATATCTTCACTCAACCACATCCTGGGAACGGAGAACATGACTTTGTACTGATTCAATGAAGTTGGTACAAATTGGGGCATTCAATTCCCTCATTTTGGAGATGCCTAAAAAAAAATAAAAACCAACTTTCTTGCAGGATACACGTGACAGACACTCAACCTCAGCCTTGCTCAGGAAATTGCCTTGCATCTAGAAGGGGAAAAAGCCTCACCAGCTTTCCATCTCCATAAATCAGCCATCTGCAGAATGTAAACTGGTGCAGCGTGGCTCTATCAGCACTTACAGCTCCGAGTGCTTTGCAGAGGTTTACACAACGTGAGGCATTTCATCTCTCCAGAAAAGAATCACGTGCTATAAATTACCAGACTTTCCAGGGAGCATGACAAAAACCCACCCGTCACCACTGGCCTCCAGGACTCAGCTGTGGAGCTCATGAAAAGGAGAAGTTTCCCTGGAGGAAGAAAGGGGCTGGAGAGCTGAGTTTATCTGTGGGTGTTTGGGGAAGAAGGTCACCCGCGGCACATCGCGATGCCGCTGCAACGCGAGAAGGTGTTTTGGGAAGGCTTTGACAGATGATGGGGGGAGGGAGGAGGAGACCAACGCACTCCTCGCCTCCCTGGCCTTCACAGGCTCCAAGGACATAACCCAGAATCAGCCTGAGAGAGCAGCAGAACTCCTGCTGAACCCAACCGGGCAGGGAAAGATATTGCACCATTTTTAAGACTTCATTAACCACCTGTGTTTTCAGCGGGGGCTCCTCTCCAAGTGATGAAATAATTTCTTGCCTATGTTTTCCCATTCTCAGATTTATCCTAACTTGTGGACATAGATAATGCTGCTGCTGAACCAACCCTGGGGCCAAGAATGCTCCACCACACTGTGTTCTCTCAGTTCCATCAAAGTTTGTACAGCGGGTCCATTAGGAGCAAAACTCTCATGCATGTGGACTGGCAAAAAAACCACTAATTCTTGAAAATTTCAGGAGTCTGGATGACAAGCAAGAGGGGAGGCAAATGGGGAATGGCTTTCCAGTGCCAGAGGGCAGGGATGGATGGGATCTTGGGAAAAAATTTTACCCTGGGAGGGTGGGCAGGCCCTGGCACAGGGTGCCCAGAGCAGCTGTGGCTGCCCCTGGATCCCTGGCAGTGCCCAAGGCCAGGTTGGACATTGGGGCTGGGAGCAGCCTGGGACAGTGGAAGGTGTCTCTGCCCATGGCGGGGGTGGCAGTGGATAGGCTTGAGGTTCCCTTCCAACCCAAACCATCCTGAGATTCTGTGATCTGTGATGCACTGAATGACTATATTAATACTGGGTATAACTGGGGTTGGGTGGAAAAACACAGGGCTTGTTCCTCTCTGTAGAGTGACTTCTAGGAAAAGTGGCCAAGGACTCAGCCCACGACATGCTGTTTTTCTATTTAAATTATGCACACACACACACACTGAGGGGAAAAGCACCATCTTTCTGTAAGACTGCTCAGCACCTAGCAATTTCTTAATAGCTGGTACACTTACATAGCTTTTCTGCTTCCTGTTTTGTTTGCAGCATTGTAAATCAGTGATGATCTCCAGCTGAGGGGCTGAGGATTTCCACAACAGGAGTAGACACACAACCTGATTTTTACTTGACTTTGTGACAAAATGAGCTGCACACAACTTTTCTTTGCCCTCTTCTTTACTTTGAACAGCTGCTTTCCCCTCAAGGGATGCCTAAACCTCCAATGGAGCCCTGGGTGCCCATGCTACCTGCATGGCAGCACCAGACCTGCTAAAGCGGGCCAGGAGACTTGACTCTGCTTCTAAGAAACATCCTTGACATGCAATAAAAAAGCCAAAGTATGAAAACAGGAAACCACAAGTGGTTTCACCTCTGGTAAGTTCAGCTGTTAAAAAAAACAAAAACCGAAACAAACGCCGAAAACACACTGAGCTGCATTTTCTGAGACAAACTGTGTTGACACACCCCCATTGCTGAATGTTTTCTGTCTCCCACAGTGGCCCAAGACATCACCCTGCTTTTCAGAGCATCACCATATCAGTACCAGTTAGAATGCCACTCACAGCAGGGAATTCTTCTCATTTTTCTGGGTTTGACAACCTTGCCCTGCAGCCAAACCTCCCTCCAGTCTTGCTCATAGACAGCAAAGAGGAACTTCTCACAGACCTTCATCCTGGTGTAATTTGGATTAATCATGTGAAGAGAAGAAGGTCTGGGAGCTCTGAAGTCTCCCTGGTGCCCCTGAGGAGTCACAGCAAAGGGACTGCACTGCTCCCATGCTTTGCTCCCAACCTACCCCTAGTATCCCATGTCCATCTGTCCTTCCTCTCCTTGGGCCCCGGTCTACACCAGCCACATGCCTGTAAAGGAAAATGCTAAAGGAAAATGTTCTGGTGGAAGAACATACAGGGGATTCCACACAGGGGATTTAAAATGAGCAAAAATGCTTGCCTTACCCCCCTAGGCAAACAGAAGTCCCCAAAGAAGGACTCACAGAGCCCCCAGAGGAGTCAGAAGTATCAAGTTCCTGCTTCTGCCTGAACATGGAGGAGCTGTGGCAGAACATTCCTCTTCATATCCAACGTAAGAGTGAAAATCACAGGATTTGAGATTATGATCTCCTTCCTTTCCCCCAGTTCATTCACATCACAGGCAATACAACCCTCTCCTTCCCCATGGAAATCCTTGTAGGATCTGGCAAACCTGCTGGAGGGCACCCGGGCCATGTCCAGCTCCTGTCCATTCACCTGAACAAAGCTGCTCATCCCCAGCCCAGGTGCATAAGAAGCACAACTAGGTCAGAATGCAGTGACAAAAAAACCCCAGTCCCAGAGCTGGGAAGGCAGGATGGACACATCATCCCTGAGAGCCTTCCTGGCTTGCTGCTTTGCTTCATTCCTTCGAAGCCCTTCTCCCTAGGCTTGCTGCCCTCCCTCTCGCCACCCCCTCCTCTGTCCCCTCCACCTCCAGGAGGACACAGGACATGGACAGGCAGGCTGGGCAACCACAGCAGCCCTGCGTGTGCAGCTCCTGGTGCCAGAGCTGTGCTGTGGGCAGGACATGGCCGGGAAGGGAGGTTCCACCTCCCTCCACACACCACCGTAGGAAACATCTCCTCTACAGCCAGCTGAGGAGTGTTTCCAGAAGGGGGATGCAAGATGTAAGAAAATACATGGGCAGATGAATTTGCAAAGTCTTGTCCCACCGCAAAAAAACCTAAGAAAGAAACAAATCCCCACCATCTTCCTGAAGTTGTCTTGCTGCAGCAACTACAGAGAGATTTGGGATGACTAACATTCCTCCTTGAGCAGCCAAGCGAGACACAGCTCACCTTCACAACAGAAAATAGATCAGAGATCAATCTATCGTAAATACAATGTGTATCCAATAACACAGCACTGAGAAATGGGGAAAACACGGGAAGGATCTCAGGCAAGGGTGTGCCTGAAAGCAGAACTCTGCATGTCAGGAGATTCATTAACACGCGGTGCCGTGGGACCCTGAATGAGGAAATGAGCTCATCTTTTCATCCTCAGAAATCCCATCTCTTCAGTTCTGTAAAACTGGTGGAATTTGTTGTCTTCGTTCCCTGTCCCAGTGAGGAGAGAATTCTACTTTTGTAAAAACTTAGCTGGATGGATTTCTCCATGTAAATAATAAGTGGATTTTAATGTGCCATAATTTCAAGAACAGATTGACAATTTGAAATTGTATATCCATTATATATGTTAAATATGTTAGAAATGACAATAAGTACTATTTTAAAATCTTCAGGAAGTGCTTGACAAGTGAACCATATGGTTGAAGACTAGTAGAATCCATTCTGTAGTAATGGAAGTTATTTTTTTCACAAATTATTTAAAATTGGGAGCCATCCCTTATTTTTCAAAGAAGATCATCCATATCCTCTAAAAGACATACACTCACACTGAATTCTCTGAGAATAACTACATGTAGGTACATAATTAAAAAAAAAAAAAAAAAGATAGATAAGTATTTCTCCTTACAGGTGATCTGGATCTCCTGGTGACAATTCTGAAGATGTAATCAGTGACAAGGGCCACCTGCACTGAAGGAAGATGGAAGATTCTTTATACCAAGGTAAGACAACTCAATGATCCCCGTGGTTCCCTTCCAGGTCAGCTTGTTCTGTAATTCTGTGATTAATCCTGTGATTCTGTGACTGACTGTGACAGCTGTGGGAACCAGCAGCGATCCCTGGGCGGCTGAGACGGTCCAGATTTGGTAATGTTGGTTAAGATATTCCAGCAACTGGTGTTAGTTAAGATAATCCAGCAGCTGGTGCTGCTCCTGCCACAGCAGGAAACTCACAGGTAATTAATTGCTCAGAGTTCTCACAAGCACCCGCGGCAGCTTCGTCACTGAGTTAATTGGCTGATTTGCCTGCTGGGTGAAAGCACAAACTCTGACCAACTCCTCCCAGTTAATTCACAACTGAAGGAATCCACCTGGAACTAACTGTCAGCCGCCTTCCTGTGGTCATTACGTAATACTCATCGAACAAATAAAAAGTCTCCTTTAAAAGATCTTTGAAATCAGGAAGGGTGGACTTTTGAGTCCATGCCTGCAGCCCAAACAAGAACAGGTAGTACATAAATCCAGGTTTCACCTGTGCCCCAGGTGAAGTCTGATGATGACTAGAATAAGTAAAAAGGTTACCTTGTGTCCTGCATATTTCACTTTTTTCTTATGCTGCAGGGTACGCTGGCACTTTCTGCTTTTGCAACAGAAAATCCCAGAGGTTCTTGATCTCCACAGCATCTTTGAAGAGTCCTTTGAGGCTCAAAACATTTCCTAATATCAAAGTATGCTCTTCTTCCCACCTGATTTTTAAACACAAAGCAGTTCATCCACTGTGTGGATATACACCCACCTAACTTTAACTCAAACATGAACAATTTCTGTTCTGGGGAAGCACAAATGTTTGATCTCATTGCTTGCACAATGTGACCGGGAAGAAGGTGAAACAGGATGACACTAATTTTAGAAATATGTTTCATTTTTATGAAGTCAGAGCATCATTTACATTTGACAGTAATGAACTAAACCCATCTTTAAGTCAGGCTCTAAAAAAAGAAACCAAACTAGAACAAGCAGAGTTGGTGGTGACCCCACGGGAAGAAAACAGCTCTCTTTCCAAACCCTTGAGGTTTAAAGGGTGCACATCACTCATCCAGCACAGGGCTGTGAGGGGTGAGCTAACTCACAGCTCTGAACCTGACAACATATTTCCTGTCTGTATTAATCAGCATCAGATGCAAATGTCAGTACAAGCACACACTCTCCAAAATGTCTGTATTTCGACACATAACATATCCTTTGACCTACCAAAACCACATCCCTCCCTGGTAGGAGAACTCCCCAGGAAAGCCACCCTATTAAGTAATGGTGAGCATCCCCATAACCATCCCTGGGATGAGCAAACCAAAAGTCCTGTGCATTTTTGGGGAATATCAGCCAGCAGAATAAAAGGTGTCTGTGTGAGGAGAAACAAGCCTCAGCCCCAGATGTCAAACACCTGAATGGAGGTGCCTGTGTGTGCTAAACATCTGAGCTCCCTCCAGAGCCATCTGAGATCTGATGCCCCATCCCTGGAAGTTTTCCAGGCCAGGTTGGATGTGGCTTGGAGCAACCTGGTCCAGTGGAAGGTGTCCCTGCCCAAGGCAGGGGCAGAACAAAGTGGTCTCTAAAGCCCCTTCCAGCCCAAACCATTCTGTGATTCTGTGGTTCTGTGATTCTGTGATTCTGTGATTGTATGATGCACTTTGCTCACCCTAATGCAGATTTCAGGTAGGACCCTGTGAAACTTGTGTTTTTCCCCCGCTACAAACCAGCAGGGAACATGTGTTGTCTATTGGTCTCAACACCAACATCCTGGGAGGTCTGGACCAAAAAAACCCCATTTGTGAGAAGAGCTGAGGTGCCAGAAAGGTGACTTTCTCCAAGGTCCCATTCACATTGGAAGGAGCCCAGGAATATGTCATCCATATCAGCACTTACCTATTCCTAGGATATTTCTAGTGCTGCAGGAAAACACAGTCAAGTATCATCCTGCACTCCAAGCACATGCATTATTGCTCTCCAAAACATGTGTTGAAGGCCTTGGCAAGCTTGTGTTCCCCCCAAGGACAGCTCAGATTCATCTGCTCTCTCTCCCCATGCCAGGAATGGAGGTGATAGGCAGTAGATACATCATCACACACATTTGGGGCACATTATCTGGGGTCACCCAAGAAGCACGGTGCAATTTTGGGTCATTTTTCCCCTCTCCTGTCTGTGCACAGATCTGGGTTAATCCTTCCATGGGTTATGGCTGTGATGGTGCTGACCACATGTCAGATAAGAGGTGTGTCTCCTCTGCACACTTTTCCTTTCCAAGACCGGACGTTTGAAATCAAATAAGGACCACCCTCCCCCCCCCCCCCCCAGTCAATATTTTGAAGCCCTGAATTAGGCTCTGGAGCTCTTATTTCTGCAGCATTTTCCTGCAGCAGTGAGGAGGGGGAGACCACGGGGCAGAGGTGGGTCACCACGTCCTTGCACCGCCTGTGGCACACAGCCCTGCCTGCCCTTCATCTCAGAAAGATTTACGAGTTCCTCTTTCATCTCATAATCCTTCGTTTTTGCCACGTAACCTCCCCTGAACCTGCTGTGAGTCAGCAGGACTTGTCTGTTAAGGCAAGATTGATGCATGGCACTGGAACAGATAATGCAAGTTCCTGGGTCAGCCCAAGGCATGCTGGCCATGTTCACCCTGCCTCCCCTCACCCCTGCCCCACGGGAGGGATGCACCAGCTCCAGAACTTGCACAGAGATGCTCCAGGGACCACTGCCCTGCTGACCCTGCCCCAGACAGACTGAGGTGGGGATGTGATTGTGCTGCACAAAACTGCGTTCTCCAGCTCCTTGGCACAAATCCTGTGTCCCACAACTGTGGTTTAATGGGACCAAAACATGAACACTGTTAATTGGTACATATCAGGGATTGTGTGGCTGGCAAAAAATATTCACCGTGGGGTTCCGGCCCAACCTGTCCCACATGGTCAGACTCTGCCTCCCACAGCTCTCATGGAAAAAAAAACATACCTAAAGTTGGTGCTGGAGTTTGCTTTAGAGGTGGGAACGTGTCAGGAATGAGAGATGGCTGGGAGCAAGCACTCCCATTTGCTTTAAAAAAAAAGAAAAAAATCCCAGAGCTTGATATGGGAGGTCAAATCTGCCAGCTTAAATCACTTTATTTCTTAAAAGTTGCCATTCTTGGCAAATATATTGTGGCCTTCACCTAAAAGCAAGGTTGTCTGTGAATGCCATCACATCAGATGTGCACTGCGGCTCCTTTCATCCCCGGCAGAGGAGGGCTGAGGGCTGCAGCCTGAGGATTGAAAAGATACTTTTCTTTGGAGATGCCAACACTTTCTTCGGCAGATTTCTCCCCCTCGCCCCCTCCCACCCCAACCCACTTTCACAAAAGAGACAAAAAAAAGGGAAAAAAAAAAACAACCCCTAAATGGATCCTGTAGTGTCTGCAATGTAAAGAATTAGCTGAATGGGAAGAAATGAACCATGGTCTTTATGTCCTAGTTACAGTCAGTGCAAACATTGCTGCTAATCCCTGTTGTCAGAGGGGACTGGGGAAGAGACACGGATAGATCCCACTGGGAACATTTTGTCTCTCTCAATCCACACTTGAGATCACATTTTTTGTGTGTAATAACACTGAGTTGTATTAAGAAGCCTGTGGATAACGTGAAGCTGGGGGGGATAATTGCTCACTGTCCATTCCACCGAGCATGGCACCTACAGCCTTCATATGCAGGGAGGTCTCAGCAACCCATTCATTTCAGGGGAGAAAAAGAAAGCTATTCATTCCCAGCAAATCCCATTTTGCCATGGTAACCCCCCTTCCCGCCCCTCCAGCACAACAGTTGTTCACAGGGGCTGTTTAAAACAAGACAACAAAACCAAACCTTCACCCATCCAGCCGTGGCATTTTCTGCTCAGAGTTTTCTCGGCAGGGATAACCCAGGGGTGTGGAAGGGAAGGGAAGGGGCGAACAGCTCATTTTGTACCCTGCCACCCCTGGGGACATCCCACTTGTGTCCCTCAATGGGACCCATCTCAGGGGTGAGGCGTCCTGCACCCCTCGAGCTCCCTGGTGGGACAGTGACAGTGACCAAATCATGGAAGCAGAGAACAATGAGGGGAACTTATTGTCTACCCTCTTGTGCCAAGGAGAGGGTTTTGGCTTACCAGAGCCCATGCAGGGGCTGGGGAAGGGAAAAACAGGCCCCGTGTCAGCTCTGTCCCAATCTGGAAGTATCAGTCCTGTTTTCTGCACTCCCTTCCATGTCCGTGGGTCCAACAGCAGCTGGGCACCAGCACAACTCTCACCAGTTTGGGGGCCTCCAGCTGTCCTGGGCCCCTCCAGCCATCCTTGGGTAGGAGGTCTGGAGCTCATACCCCACAGCCACCACCAGGAAACCCACGTTTGTGGTACTGGTGGAGCATTTGGTGGTCACTGAAGCTGTGTTCGAGCTGCTGGGGGGATGCAGGGCTTCTCCTGGTGTAACACTGAGCAGCCTGGGGCAGTGGAAGGTGTCCCTGTCCATGGTAGGGGGGTGGAATGAGGCGATCACAGAATCACAGAATGGTTTGGGTTGGAAGGAACCTCAAAGCTCATCCAATCCCACCCCTGCCATGGGCAGGGACACCTTCCTCTGTCTGAGGTGGCTCCAATCCCCATCCAACCTGGCCTTGGGCACTGCCAGGGATCCAGGGGCAGCCACAGCTGCTCTGGGCACCCTGGGCCAGGGCCTGCCCACCCTCCCAGGGAACAATTCCTTCCCAATATCCGATCCACCCCTGCCCTCTCCCTCCCTGATGCCCCATCCCTGTGTAGCCATGAGATGTGCAGGGAGACTTGGGGTGCTGGAACACTCTGGCCCAAACCATTTTGATCTTGTACCAAAACTACAGCCCAAGTTAGAGCTTCCACCAGAATGACCAAGGGTGGAGTGAGCTGACCACCACCTCTTTGCCAGGAGACAATTCCTCCTTGCAGTTATCTGAACATAGACTGATGTCACATCACAGAAGATTCATGGGGCAGGGAATGAAGCAGGGAAATCCAGCCAAAATCCAGACAAGCAGTGCTGGGAAGACAGGAGATCCTCAGTGTGAGCCATTAGTGCTTTAACTCTGTGGCATCACCTCTGCTGAGAGCAGGGCTTCCCACAGCTAAAAATCACATCATTTTTGGTTAACCAGAATTTGCATTTGAGAGCAAATAAGGGATTCCTGGCATAAATATAATTTCAGTAAAAAGTAGATCTAAGGACTGGTTTCGGTTATGAATTAATAGGTTGTTTTATTTTTGTAAATGCAGAAAGAGCACAAAATGTTGGGAAACAGAAAGAACTGTTTGCACCAGGTGTTTTTAAAATAAATCCCAACAACACCACAGATTTTATCCTGCACTTTATTGTTGACTGAGGTGAACGAAGCCCTTCTGGTGACCCAGACTTTTCCCTGCTATGTCCTGGGCATAAAACCCTCCCTCTCCACAGGCAAACAAGGTTAGTCAGTTGGTCACACCACAGCCTATTAATATGTAGATATTTTAATCACCCTCCAGATCCTCTCACAAATTGCTCCACATGGCTTTTTCAAAGCACACAACCAATTTCCTGCTTTTTAGTGGCACTTCTCATCCGTCCAGAGCACCTTCTCCTCTCCAAAGACCCAGCACATTGTGGGATCTACTCCTAGCACTTCTGCCCCCAAAAAGTGGTAACTTTGGAGCTAGAGAAAGCAAATTGTCTTTGTCTAAATGGAACAGCTAATTCAGCTGAACCGTCCATTCCTGGATGGAGGAACCACTCCTCCCCATTCACAAGAATGAGAATTTAAGGTTGCAACGAACCTCACTATGAAGTCCCTCCCCAGAAAAAAAAAAACCCTGTAATGACAGAGTTTGACTCATACTAAACTCACTGCAACTGTGGGATGGTGGGTGAGAAAAGGGGGGAAAATAAATCCAAAGGCTTCTCCATTCTCAAGTTTTCTCTGAAAAGGCTCTGACATGAGCAAAAGCATATTAAAACTAAGCGCCTGGAGAAATGACTGCTCCCAGCTGTCTGTCCTGCCTCCTTCCCCTCCAGTGTCACTGTGTGTGTGACACAGACAGCCTGGCTCAGGCAGCAGCTGTTAAACCACTGGAAATTTCACACAGATTTAGGGTTTCTTTCATATATGAAGTGTAACCTGCAGCTGTTGAGCAGCTGCTACAGGAGAGCTTAACCACCCGTGCAGCAGAGCTGGGGATCCCGGGCCAGGGGGAGGACAAGTACCTGGGGGAGCCAGAGCACCCACATTTGATATGCATCAACCCCAGCCTGGCCCTTGGTCCTGATTAGGGCTTTGGTTTCACTCAGGAACATGGCTTTGGGGTCTGTCTGAATGGTCCCTGCTCCCTTCAGGCTCCAGGTGCACCAACCTCATGCCATCCAGCTCAAACCCCCTGGAAGGAGCTTTGAAGAAGTGCTGTGACCTTGCAAGTGTGGACGCAGCCTCTGCACCCTGTGAGTCCCAGAAGTGTTCAAACACCCAACACTTAGGTTGAAAAATCTGCATGACAATGAAGTAACAGGATGTAAGTACAGATCGTAGAATCACAGAATCATTTGGGTTGGAAAAGCCTTCAGACCATGGAGTCCAACCATTCCCCAGCACTGCCAAGGCCACCACTGACCCCTGTCCCCAAGTGCCACATCCACATGGCTTTTAAACTCCTCCAGGGATGGGGACTCCACCACTGCCCTGGGCAGCTGTGCCAGGGCTGGACAGCCCCTTCCATGAAGGAATTTTCCCTAATGTCCAATCTAACGCCCCACGGGAGCCAAATCCTCTGCTATTGGACTGGGATTTTTTTGTGGACCATCAAGTTTCTTACCCCTTGGCAATGCCAAAGTTTTAAACACTGACTGATGTTGGCATTGTCTGGATTCCCTGGGACAGAAATGGAGCTCTGGGTTCATCAAACGACATTCAGGAAGGATGTCCTCCAGCCATGTGGGAACTACAAGGATCCTGCTTGCTCCTGCAGGCAAACATAGATTTGTTACCTGGGGAACACTGCCCTTAGCGTCCAAAAAGGCTGGAACAGCAGGATTGTTAACCTGGAGGACCACAGCCACACTAAGAATGCAACAATTTCAGTGCCCCTCAACCAAAACAGCATTTTCTCTGCTGCTCAGGGTTTGTTGGGTTTTGCAGCTCCCAAACCAACCAACATGCCAGTAAAGACTAGGAGCTTCCCTGGGGGCTGGCGTTTCCAGAGGCTGGGCCACACCAGTGCTTGCAGCTGGCCTTTCCTACCCTGCCCCATGCACACTTCCCTAAGGCACTGAGAAGGTGCCCAAGTGAGATTATCCTGTGATGGTTTTAATGGATTGACCATGACCATTGATTTACACCATCAGCCTCTTGAACAAGAGCTATCAGTTTGCCACCATGGACAGAAGAATCACTTCGTTTTGCCACACTTCTCTCATCCCCTCTAGGCAAGCAAAGAAAACCAAGCAGAACGTTGGCTTAGAAAATGCAGTCAAGTAATTTCTGTGTCCTACTCCTCATGGAAGGAGAGTTCTAGTTAATTTCATCTCATCTAACCTCATCCATTCTGTTTTCCATACAAATGATCTTGTCCTCTCACCATAAAAGCTCAAGACAGCAGCAGCTTGTTCATTGTTGCCACAAAGTTGTTTTTATTGAAAAGGATGCGTGAATTTATTCAGCCTGTTGGTGCCCATTTAAGAAATACTGATGAGAAATGCTCCAGACCAGTTCCAGGGGTGTTTCATTAGAGTTTCCTAATGAGACTGACAAAATTTTGCAGTGTTCACTCTCTGAAGTTAATGGGGGAAAAAATAGCATTTCACAGTACCATTCTATATCAACCCTACTGTGGACCCCATTTTTGCCACACAGACCACACTGTGAGTGGTTTCCTAATTGCTTTGCATAAAATTAATGAAGAATGAAATTCAGGTTTACATTTCAGGCAGCCACACACCCCAGAGAAAGTTTCACTGAGGGTGTATATTAAATATAAATTAAATATTTACTCTGGTTGTTACCTCATATCAGCCTCAGCCAGAAGATATCTCACTGCCAACCCTGGGCTCCTGGCATGGAAAATATTGCTACTGAGAGCACTACCCTTGTGAGAGCACCCAAGCCTTGGACACTCACTCTGGGTGATAGAACAGGAGATTTTCCAAAGAGAAGCCATGGTACTGATGGATGAACTGCTGGGATTTAGGAATGGACCTGGGGCAGAACCTCAGATCTATCCCCCTTTGAATCTCCCAGAGTTTTTGTGTTTGTGTTACAGCATGAATTTGTCTGTTCTTGCCCTTTGACACGTTCTCAAAACCAACCAAGCTGTTGATCTCCCACTGAAGAGCACTTACTGAGGCTGGCATGCTTTTCCCAGGAAAAAAAACCCCTACAGAAAGGAAATGCTGCAGCCAACGCATCCACATCCCTGGCTGCATCCAGCCCACAGGTGATGAGACAGAAAATACATGCATACCAGCTATATATCAGGCATATCATTATACTGTGATATCAGAGTAGGTGGAAATTACAAAAATTCCCAACTCAAGAGGCAGTTTCCTTCATGCAGCATCATCTCCCTGCTCCTTTTGAAGACAGACACTCACTGCTTTGGAATCTGAAGAATCTGGAATTAATCCCACCCCCTACCCTCCCTCCCCCTTTTTTTTTTTGTTTTAACCTTGTAGGTGGGAAATATTACAATGCTAATTGACATTTTCAATCATTGATCCTTTGAAAAACACCTACATGGCACTGCTGATAAAATCTGTGGGCAGCATCAGCATTGGCAGCTCTCACTGAGGGCAGGGCAGCTGCACTGGGATCCTCCAGCCAGCCAGTGGTGTTCTGACAAACCCCATTTTCACTGAGCTGTGCAGAAAGTTGCAGCTGCAGTTGTTATCTTTGTGGTGGGAAAGTGTGTTCTGGATGGTTTCAGCTGGAAAAAAAAAATGCAGAAGCAATGGTGTTGTATTGATATTGCATTGATGATACAATTGCAGTGACATTGAAGAAGCTGATAGCAATGGCAAAAAAATAAGAGGACTGGGGAAGCTGTTTTAGGATAGAAGTATTCTCAAGTCACTGTATCAAAATGAAGAACAAAAGCCATGTTCAATCCACCATACCCACTCTGAGTTCCCAGCTCTGGCTGGGGCTGGGGCAGCCCCACGGCACAGAGGATGGTGAGATGTTGAGGTATTGCACTGAGTGAAGGCATTTGCCAGCTGGGATCCTTGCCCACAGCAGATTCCATCCCTCTTGTGGTCCAAAGGCACCGTTCTCTCTGGTTTAGCCAAAGGAGGGTTGAAGAGTGCTTTGATCTCTGCTTATGAGAGCCTGGACTGGGAAAATAATTAATGGGTACAGATCAACCCACAGCAGCCAAAGCCAGACAGCTGCAAGTAAGAGTAAATCTCCCTTTCTCCAAGGGTTTGATTAACCACAGCAACCCTCACAGGACGAAATAGACCTGCATTTTTTGGTGTCCTCAGCTCCAGACATCACCTTTGTCAACAGTGTCCTCCAGCCAAACCCCAGTTATTGTGTGTGCATGGGAATGGGGGACGGGGAAGGAAAGGAAACAAGGAGGAGCTGGATGCTTGTATTCTGCCAAGGAAACCCTTGGCACCATGAACCAGCCTGTGAGTGGGAAGCACCACTTGGGGAGCAAGATGAGAGGAATTCCCTGAAGAATGATCTGTCTTTTGCAGGAGAGAAAGCTCTCCAGAAGCACAACTCGTTCTTCCTGCTGCACCAGCCAGCCCTGATGCTGCTCAGGGCACGGCTTTGTCTGCCTGCAGTTGTGTCAGGACATTTGTCATCACTGCACAGGAGAGTGCTCAGTAATTGCCTCATGTTTTCATCCTTCCCCTGCACAAGCCAGTGTCCTTCCAAGTTCTTTCTTTCTTCCTCCTCTTTGTAAGGTCTGAGGGAGCGTGAGAACTGTGGCCTGAGCTGCCAGCAGTGACCTAGAGGGAACAGGAAAGCCACCAAGCAACACATTTGCCCCTCAGTGTTTGGGGAAAAGCACCTGACTGGAATAATCTGCCAGGGGTGCTCAGGTTGTTCAGTGTGGAGTGTCTGTGCCCAGGATAACCCATGGAGATCTAAAGTGGCCCCCAGGCACTCCTGGATGCAAGTCCTGGAGATAAGGGCTCCCAGCCTACAATCCTCCCTCTGTAAAGGCCCCAGGTGCTGCAAAGAAAAAAGAGCAGCAGTCCTTTGAGAAATTAAATCCATTTGAGCAGGGGGCTCAAATTAGAGTTGTGTCTCTCAAGGGACATGTGTCCATGTCCCTGCAGGGTCACTGCTGTGGCCAGCATGCCAGAGAGGGATGGTCTCAGTTGGGAAGTATTGGTTTGTTGGTAAATCCTTGGAGAAACTCATGGAATCACAGAATCATTTGAATTGGAAAAGCCTTCAGGTCAACTGTTCCCCAGCACTGCCACGGCCGTCACTGAGCAGTGTCCAAATGGCTTTTAAATCCCTCAAGGGATGGGGACTCCAACACTGCCCTGGGCAGCTGTGCTGGGGCTGGACAGACCTTTCCATGAAGGAATTTCCCCAATATCCAATCTAAATCTCCTCTGAGGCCGTTCCCTCTCCTCCTGTCCCTGTTCCCTGGCAGCAGAGCCCGACCCCCCTGAGCCCCCTCCTGTCAGGGACTGTGCAGAGCCACAAGGTCCCCCCTGAGCCTCCTTTGCTCCAGGCTCAGCCCTTTCCCAGCTCCCTCAGCCTCTCCTGGGGCTCCAGCCCCTTCCCCAGCTCCCTCAGCTGCTCCTCACAGGATTTGTTCTGTGCAACAGGAGATTTCTTCTTTGCTCCTGGTAATGACAAACTGAGCAGAGTGAAGGAAACTCTGGGTTGGTGTTGTATTTATTTTTTCTGTTCTTAGAGCTGTACACAGTAAAGATAATTTGCTTTATTGTTTGCCCCTATCATACAGTTTCCCTTCCATCTGAAGGCTCCTCCTAGACACCTTGCAGGAATTTTGTGCTTATGAAATTGTTCCAACCTCTGCAGCTCAGCTCCCCTTGGAACAATGCATTCTCTGTGAGCCCCTGAATAGAAAACATCAGCCCATAGTGATAGAGCTCCTGTTAGTGCCCAGCCCTAGACATGGGATAAAAGTGCTTTTCGATGTGTACTTGGGAAAGAAAAATGTCTTTTAATGCTCCCACAGTACTCCTTTTACAATGCCAGTGCCACTTACAGCCATTGATAGGAAGAAGTTGGACTAATCTTAGCCAGAAGTTCCCATGACCTTTCAGTATCTGCAATACTGCAACTTTTCTTAAAATTATCTTTGTGGGGAAAACAATGTAAAATATACCAAAGGATTTACAGCAGACAAACGACTGCTTGTTAAGGAGCCCAAATATTACAGGAGGATGTTTTTGGTGATTTTATGCAGCTGGTATGAGGAGGGCAAAATCCACAGGGATCAAGTGGGAACATGGAAGAAGCAAACGAAAGTGAGTCAAAGGGTTCAGCAGTGATTTCACACAGTGCTTCGTGGAGCATAACCTGGGGAACTCCCCTGCCCTCTTATATCATCTCAAATTAGCAAGTAAAAATGAAGCAACTGTGATGAAATATTGGAACCCCCTTCACTTTCTTAGAAGCAATAAAAAAACTCCTTCGCAAAAAAAGGTTCGAAGTCTCTTTTTAGGAAGCAAGCTCACAAAAGGATGGAAGAGCCAGCAGATCAGAGACAGAAAACTAAATCTTTGAGCAAATACACATCAAGCAGCAGCACTGGGACACAAGGTCTAATGGAAGAAGAGGCTGAATTAGGAAGAAAAAAAGAGAAATAAGGAAATCTCCTCACCCTGATGTGTTTGTGTACAGTAAACTGTGCTCACCAAGAAGATATTCAACACCTCTGCCAAACAAAGGTTTTACTCTGGTCTCTGCATGTTGCAGTTGGCCAGACTGACTGAAATCCCCCACAAAATGTGAATAAAATTGAAATCCTGGCAGAGCAAACATAATCACAGAATGGCCTGGGTTGGAAGGGACCTTAAATCCCATCTCATTTCACCCCTGCCACGGGCAGGGTCCATTATCCCAGGCTGCTCCAAATCCCATCCAGCCTGGCCTTGAAATATATCAAAATGTTAGAAAACAATAAGAGAAAAAAAAATTTTGTGAAGGACCAGGAAACAATCAGAGGCCAGATTTGAGAAGATTAAATGCAAATAGGTCTTGAGGTGCAGGAAAAAAAAACCCATCACGCTCTTGAAATGTGTCATCCCATGACACGTTCTGGGGGAGTAACTCTGAAAAGCAGCAGGCTGCTGAACAGCCATCAGGTTCCAAGTGGGAAGTGCACAATTTCAGAACCAGACCTTTTCCATACAGAAATGGAGGGAGAAGCACTTCATTCTTGTCATGGCACGGAACAAGAGGAAAAAGAAGAGGCTGTGGAGGTTACCTTGGGCTGCAGTTAAAATGTGATGGTCAGATGTGTGTTTGTGTCAGTCTGGCACTGCTGGGACCCTGGGCAAGGACTCTGCATGGGCCAGCATACGTGTCCTGATGTGATCCCTGGGTGTTCCATTTCAAAACTGAACCTCATAAAAAAATACAGATTAGCTCTGTTACTTAAGGCCTTTCAGCACAGGAGTTTGCCACGGCACAGGTGTGGTTACTCCTGGGACATTCTGGTGGCACCCCTTGGAAAAGTGTCCACAAGCCTAATGCATTGTACATGTATTTTAATACTTTTAAGCAACAGCAAGCTGCTTTCTATGCTAGTAGCCATGAAAATATATGCAAAACCTGAAACAGATTCCTTTATTTTCATTGGGTCTTGCAGACAGCACCACTAAGTGTTTAAAGGCTGTCCTTTTAAGATTTATTTTTATGTTTGGTTTTTCGGAGGCAGGCTCTACAGCTTCTGCTCAGGAAGAAGAACTTTTCCTGCTGTCAGTGAGTATTTTTTTCCTAGTGAAAACAACCATTATTTTTACTAGCAGCAGCTGCTGTCCTGGGCTCAGCTCAGCAGCGCCCAATCTCCTCCTTAGATGTGGGAGTGTTCCCTTCAATCTGGGCAACACCAACACCAGTTCTGATCTTTTTTCTTTTGAACCAGGGGTTGTCCAGCCCTCAAGCAGGGATGAGCAAGGCCTGAATCCAGCTCCCTGATCCCAGAATATCTTGGAGATGTGGGCAGTGAGCTCATGGCTGGGCTCTGCCCATGCCCAACCCACCAAAAAGGGATCCACAGACCTGAGCCAGACCAAATTCCAGCACAGACACCTTCATGATCTGCACTCCCAGCACGCCCAGGTCCACACCAGCCTCCTGCTCCCTCACTGGGATGTGGGTTCCTGACTCCCTGGGCATTTCTGGGAAACTCCAGAGGAATGGAAAAGGATCCTTTCCTGGCCATGGAAGGTCTGCTGTGCCAGACGTTCCGGCTGCCTACATTCAGCCTCAAGGCCCCTTTGTCTAATGTGAGTTATTCATAATTACTCAAGCTGCTAATTTTCCTCTCATGTAAATGATGTTGGGAGGCAAAGCATGAAGGCAGCTAGGCACGTACAGGATAATGGATTGCAGGAGGAAAGAATGGAGCTGGCATGATGTGAGAACAGTTCTGGGTGCTGGGCAGATTCCAGCACACTGGAATGCTTCTGGGGATTCCCTAGAAATGCAGGTGGTACCAAAAAAAAATCCTCTTCAGATTAATCATCAAAAAATTGGAAGGGTGAAGCATTTCCTCTCACATGGGAAAAAAAAAATCCATTTTACTGCCGTGGTCCTCCCTCCCCAAACCAGCCCCATCCTCCAGCACAGTGACATTGGGTTCAGCCACCCCAAAGGCACAGCCCTTGGGGACAGCTGGGTCAAGATTTTTGAGGACATCCTGTCTGTGTTTACTCTGCTGGAGAAACTTCAGATTGAGGCCTTATAAACAGCTCATGTTTTTTTATCACAGCATTCCCACCTGACAGCTGAGTGGGCATCTCCTGGGAGCACAGGGCCCTCAGCACGGAGCCGCGAGCGCTGGCTTCTGGATGCAGAGGAAACACCAGCAGATGCACACAAGCATCACCAGGAGGCTACCCCAGGCACTTCTACTTCTCTGCTGGCCTCTACCCATATCAGCAGGGCTGAGTTTTCCATCTTAAACCTCAGTGCTCTTCAAGTCAAGTAGTTTACAGTCACAGTTCATGCCTTGGCTCCCTGTCTGGCCGTGCGTGTGTTTTGCTAACCGTGAGGATGTCAGGAGAGGACAAGGCTGGATTTCCACTGGGATTGTTGCTTGTCTCACATCGTGTGGGGGAGTGCTGAAAAGCAGCCTTGAACAGACCTACCAGGCCTTGAGAGAACCTATGGAGTGTCCAGACCTTATCAGGGATTTGTTCAGCTGGGAACCTTCGCTCACTGCAGGTGAGAGCTGAGGTTTTCACACATCTCTGTTAATTTTTAGCCTAATGGGGCTGAGCCCTGTTGCCAGCATTTCCAACTCCCATGATTTCTTGAGTCTGTGACGTCCTCCCACGGGAGGTTTGGCCTCGTGTACGGGAACACCTCTTGGCAGCACATTTCCTCTCCCTGCCCTGCACAGACCCCCAGCAAAGCACCCAGGGACTTCCACATACAGTGCTGCCAACCAAAAAAAGCTACAGGTCAGCTAGAAACGATGGGATACTCTCAAGATACAGAGTTTTACTGACACATCTGTACACAGCTGGAAAGGGAGAAAGCAGACAGAGGCCAGTGAAGAGTTAACAAGGATGGAAAGACTCACAGAAGGCTTTGAGAAGGATGGGATTTCACCTCTCCCAAATCCATGCACTGTCCCAGGAACCTGTCACAGACCGTAAGGAATGAGGCTTTGTTTGAACAAACACACAGAACCAGTGGGACTTGAACTTGGGCTCATTCATGGGAAGGGTCACAGATTTTCCTCTGGACCTTTTTCCTCTTCCAGAGGCGTGGAAACAAAGATGTGGGATCTGCCTTAGTAGCTGAAGGAAGGAGAGGGCAATTCCAGTTTCTTTCCAGAAAAAGAGCAACATGTGTCAGTCAAAGAGCTGAGTCAGCTAAGCACTATCTGTGTAACTAACCATAACACGAGTAAGATACTTCCTTGGTTTTCTTATTTTATCTCATTCCTTTACTGCAAATCTATTTTTTCAGCCTCATGTACACTTTCATCTGTCCTGTCTAGTGAGAACTGTGTGAGTGTGAGCTGAGACACAACAGGATTTTCTCCTGCCCTTGGGTTGGAGGCTCTTCAAACTGGGCTATGTGGGCTTGAAATCACTGTGCTACGTCCCCAAAATACTGCTGAGGTGGGCATTGAGGTTGCCTTCAACAAGGTCTACAACAGCTCTGATCTCTGCCCCCTGTGACAGGAGCAGGACCCAGGGGGAATGGCTGGAGCTGTGCCAGGGAGGCTCAGGTTGGATTTCAGGAAAGGCTCTTCCCCAGAGGGTGCTGGGCACTGCCCAGGCTCCCCAGGGAATGGGCACGGCCCCGAGGCTGCCAGAGCTCCAGGAGAGGCTGGACAATGCCCTCAGGGATGCCCAGGCTGGGGTTGTTGGGGTGTCTGTGCAGGGACAGGAGCTGCACTGGATGGTCCTGCTGGGTCCCTTCCAGCTCAGGATCCTCTGTGATTGATGTCAGACACCACCTGGGTCATGAGCTGCTGCTGGTCAAGTGAAAGAGGTCTGTCCAGTGACCAAAACACTCCAGAAGGGTCTCTGACCAGTAGCAAGACATTAGAATGTGCACAGGAGCCCCAGAAAGGTGCAGTGCTTCCAAAAGCTCAGTAAGAACATCAGCCCTGCCCACCTTGCCCCCACACATTCCTGGGCCCCGGCACCTCCCTGAAATGGTTAAGTCAAATAACATCTTATGTTGTATGTGGCACCAAGTGATACTGCTCAGAGCTGGTTTTAAATGCTATTTCAGGTTCAGTTCATCCCCTGCCATCTGTCTTGATGTGAAACACCTATCCCACAAAAGGCCTTTCAGCTCCACCAAGCCCCAACAGGCAATTGTATCCAGAAATACCCAATTTATCACACAGTCAAGAGAGCATTGCATTTCCACATGCAACTCCAGGAAGAAGAATGCTCTTTGGATGTCACCTGTTAGGTCTATTCCTCATTTCCTGCCCAGAAAAATTCATTAGTGTTCAACTCAACAGCTACATCTCAGGGCTGTAACCTACCCCTCACCTTTTCTGTTTACTAGGTGGGTCAAGAGCCCAAAATGGGGCAGGGTAACACAGAGATGTCACTGGTCCATTTCCAAATTGCTCCATGGTCTCCAGAGATTTGTATTCAATAAAACCCCTCCTTTCTGACACTTTCACCCCTTGCTATCTCCTTTTTCTACAGTTGGGTTCAAGCTGTGTGAATCAGTGAGTTTTAAGAAAATAACAATATTCCTTTAGCATTGACTGGGTAAAAAGTGATTCTACATGTTAACCTTTTCAATATTATCTGGAAGTCATTATAGCTAAATAATAGCTTGGGGCACTTTATCATGGAATTCTAAAACAGTTTGGGTTGGAAGGAAGCTTAAAGTCCATTTGTCCTAACACCCCTGCCATGGCAGGGACACCTTCCACTGTCCCAGGCTGCTCCCAGCCCCAGTGTCCAGCCTGGCCTTGGGCACTGCCAGGGATCCAGGGGCAGCCACAGCTGCTCTGGGCACCCTGGGCCAGGGCCTGCCCACCCTCCCAGCCAGCAATTCCCAATTCCCAAGATGCCATCCATGCCTGCCCTGTGGCACTGGGAAGCCATTGCCGGTGTCCTGTGCCTGCATGCCTTGTCCCCAGTCCCTGTGCAGCTCTGCTGGAGCCCCTTGAGGCCCTGGCAGGGGCTCTGAGGTGTCCCTGGAGCTTCTCTTGTGCACGTGAGCAGCCCCAGGTGTGCCAGGCTGGCTCCAGAGCAGAGGGGCTGCAGCCCTGGCAGCATCTGCGTGGCCTCCTCTGGCCTGGCTGCAGCAGCTCCAGGTTCTTGTGCTGTTGGAGACTCCCTGTGAAGGCAATAAAATCTACTAAACCCCAAAATTACCCCATATTTGCTCAGCAAAGGTGGTGCAGGACCTCTGAATATCTGCTCTGTGTGGGGCTGGGGTTTCCCCTCCTGGGCAGGATGTCAGCAGCGCTCCCATTCCACACAGAAACCACACATTACAGCCTCACATGCTAAAAATCATCAGCACCATCACATCCCCCTGCAGAACTGGAGGGAACCCCAAGGAGCCTTCACAATCACTGAGCAGGCACCAAAGAGTGAAGAAGACACCTCTGCTTCACTTGTGCATCTTTATGAACTGGAAGCACGGCCAAGATGAGTCGTGCATGTCCAAGGCAGGCTGGCACCTTTCAGGAGGGCAAAATAAACTGAGTCAGGGTTGACTCGACCTTCACTCCTAACACTCCCTCAGGTTCATGGTGTTCTTTGAAAATTCAGCCCTTGGGCTTCTGTTCTTAGGGGAGAAGCCTGGCTGTCCTTGGCAGAAAACCAAAATCTGTTTCCAGTGGGTGCTGGGGGAAAAGGGATCAAACAGCTCAGGAGTGAAAAGGTAAACAAACCTTCCTGAGCCCATGGTGTTAACAAACCACGGGGACTTCAAACAGCTCTCTGTGCTGGGGAGGAGAGATAGGGGAGTGGTGAGCTTTTATTTAATTTAGTAACACAGAGAGCCAAGGCTGAAGATGTCACACAGCTGAAATGACTCCACAAGACAGAGGAGAGGAGGGACCACTCCAGGTGGCACCTTCATTTCTGGAACTGGGTCCTGGCCAGGTTCAAGACCTCTAAGCACTACTACAATTAATTGCCTTCTCCACAGCTCCTGTAGTCCCCATTATACTGTATTTTTCAATAATATAATCATAGAAAACCAGAAGGAACTATGGGGAAGGAACATTTTCAGTTTCTCTTTTGAACTCCATCATGCAACAGTTACTTCCCTGGAAAATAACTGGCCAAGAAATTGGGATCAAAATAACTTTTTTCCAGGTTTGTTTTTTTTTTTTTAAAGACTAAATGCTCCTAACTATAGAAAATCAGAGAATAATAGCAGCAGCATCCAAAAAAATGCTTCTGCCTCTTCAAAGTATCAAAATTAGTCTATTTTCTAACTTTTGGGGTGGCAAAATAATTGCAAAGTGTCTATTTCAACTACAGTATTAACTCCTGGTGCAACGTTGAATAAAGATTAGGCTACAGAGTTTCTAATCAGACAGTGGAATAATTCTAAGATAGATCAGTAGATTGGACAATTTTGTTTTGTCAGATCATGGATACCAGCTCCAGCTGGAAAGCAAAAAGCATCTACCCAGGAACATGGTCCATCTATAGAGATTTGTGTAGAGAAAAAAGTAAAAAAAAGTAGGAAAAATCATGATAGAGGATGTGGATTTCTTCATAATGGCAAAACTGAAGAGGGGTTTTAATAGGCTTCAATCAGCAAAATTAAATTACAGTAATAGGTTTCAAGAAATTGTGTTTTCTGAACACGCATGTGAAAGACTGGTTCTCCCCAAGGCCACAGAGCCCAGCTCACAGCAAACTGTGCAGGCATGGGACTAGGGCCCAGAAGAGACTTTTTTTTAATGTTTTAGTGATATGGTATTGCACTGGGGATTTCCCTCAAAGAGCAGCAGCTGAAGGCAGCACAGCGAATTCCCCAGCTAACATTTCAAGGAAATGAGAAGTGTCCCAGCCCTTTTAAAAAGCCTCTCCTGTCACTCCATATCATGACCATATCTGCTGAATTCACTCTGCAAAAATCCCCCCCTCCAATGAGGGCTCTCAGAAGATGAAACCCTGCAAATTCCTCTGTAGTGGGAAATTCCTCTCTCTCTGTCCTCAGCATAAATTCACCAGGGAAAAAAAATTTAAAAAGTGTAGTTTAGCAGATTTTACTTAGGGAAAGCTTTCATAGTGGGGTTTTCTTTTACATACTTGTGCAATGACAAAGTCAAAGTCAGAGATGTGGAGAGGCAGTGGGGACCTCAGCAGCCTTTCCCAGCTTGCAGGGCAGGATGCTCTGATGGCACCTGGTGCATTCCCATAACACCCACCTCATGCAAACACCAACAACCTGCTGGGTAAAGCACGGCTTGCTCTGGCTTGGCACAGGCAGCCTCTGTGCCCCAAATGCCACATTTGGGTCAGGGTCTCACTGGGACCCTCCCCATCCTGTGGGGCTTGGTGGGCTGCCTCACCAGCCACCCTCCTTTACAGGACCACAGGATGGTTTGGGCTGAAGTGACCTCAAAGCCCATCAGTGCCACCCCCTAGCATGGCAGGGTCACCTCCCTCTGTCCCAGGCTGCTCCCAGCCCCATCCAGCCTGGCCCTGAATGTTTCCTGGTCTCAAGATGCACCAGGGCAGGATCAGGTTGAACATTCAGAGGAATTCCTTTACAGGAAGCGTGATTTAACACTGGCAGGGGCTGCCCAGGGAGGGGTTGGAGTCCTCATCCCTGGAGGTGTCCAAGGAATGCCTGGAGGTGCCACTCAGTGCTCTGGGCTGGGGACAAGGTGGGGATGGGGCACAGGCTGGACTCGATGGTCTCAGAGGGCTTTTCCAATCCAAGTGATTCTGGGATTCTGTTTCCAAGGACGGGGCACCCACCTCCCCTCAGGGCAATCCTTTCCTTGCCCTGGACACAGCAGCACAGGTACGAGCTATTCTTAGCCATGGGGAGTGATCTGTCCCCGGGCCACAGGGCAACAGGGTCCCCAGTGAGGTCTTGATGGGCCTGGTGGTCATTCCCATCCCCTGGGGGTCATTCCCATCCCCTGGGGGTCATTCCCAGCCCCTGGGGGTCATTCCCAGCCCCTGGGCTCCTCCTGCCTGGCCCCTGCAGTCCCTGCCTCAGGCCTTCACCACCCAGGGTGAAGAGTGATAAATACTGGGGGGTTGGCTGTGTTGGATGAGTGCTCCCAGCTCCCCCAGCCACACAGGGAAGCTGTCAGCAGCTGCTTTGAGCCCCTTTTTCCTCTCTCCTTGGCACATGAGGAGCGGCCCCAGCCGTGGTGATGCCTTCAGAGCACAGCATGCTCAGCACTAATGTTGCTGTAATTACTCACAAGCTGTAATTAGAGAGGGCTTTCTCCACCCAGGCACTTTGCAGCAGAGTTGGATGCAGCATCTGCTTTGATGCTGAGCTGCATCAACCAGCCTGGCCCCATGCAGGGAGCTCTTTGTGCAGGAGACCCCCAGTCCAGGGAGGAGATCAAATGCCTCAAAGGACACCAGCACAGAGCTCCACTTGGTCATGGGGTGAGCTGGATTGCACCATTCCTTGGAGCAGAACCATGAGCAGTCATTGCTACCAGCTCTCCCTCTAAGGCAGATCTGGGGGAGATTATTTTCCAGCTCCTTTCCCCATGAAAATCCTAAAAATGCGAAGGAGCCAGCAGGTATGGCTGAGACCAGCCACACCTTGGTTCTTCAGCAGGAACCTGGAGAACTGAGAGGATCCTTCTCAACACACAAATGTGATGGGAAATGACTTAGTTCAGTGTTGGTAAAGCTCAGGATAACATCCAGCCTGGCACACCTGCAGAAGAGAGGTGGACATGAGCCTGAGGAGCAGCAAATCTGTTCATTTATTAAGTCCCATGCCAAAAATACTAGAGCGCTATTTGTTTGTGGAAATATTTAGTTCAGTCTGGGACTGCCCTTCCTGAAGCTGGTGTGGGATTATTTATCTAGGCAGGAAATTGCAGGGTGTACTCAGGCAGGCACTGAGTGGCCTGAGCTGGGATCTGCTCCTGTCACAGGTCACACACCTGGCCTGGCAGAGCAGCCCGTGGGGACAGGTGATGAAAGGGTCCTTTTCCCTCCTGCCCCAGAGGAGGATGAAATGTGAAAGCAAAGCTGTTGCACCTCCTTGAGGAGCAGGGTGAGCAGCTGAGGAGGACACATTTGCCCCAGGGTCCTGTGGCATCCCCCTGGGCTGCTCAGCCTGTGGTGGGAGGGGTGGGACTGGGGGAAAAACAGAGATTTCAGGCAAAGGCAAGGGTTGTTAGCAGGTCAAAAGCTGTGGTTTTCCTACTCACAGCTCTTACAGGAGTGTCTGAGGGCCACAGACACCTCTCCCTTCTGGAGGAGAGCCCACCTGAAAGACCTAAACAGATGCTGGTGAGTAAATCCGTTTTACAGCCCCCTAAAAATATGCAAGGACCAGGGCAAACCTTGCTAAATGCTTTCACTCCCTGACAAAATTCCCATCCGATTCTGTTGGGAAGTTGTCTCAAGGAGTTTCCCCCAAGATGAGGGAGGCAGCTCCCACCCCAGAAGTGCTCTGGTCCAGCCAAACACTGCGTGGGCCCCTCTCTCCTTCAGCACAAAGCCAACCCTGATCTGATCTCAGGCGGCTCTCATTCCACACCTTGCCCCTCTTCCCATCCTCCCCATCACTGCTCCTGCACTTTCCCTGCCTGCTGCTGCTGCAGCACCACAGCTGTGCCAGAACCAGACCCATTTTTGTCCTGCAATGGGCTGGGCAGGCCAGGAGGGGGGCAGAACAGGGACTGCAGGGACAGGCACCCCCAGGCATCCCCGTGCTGGGTGTCCAAGGGGGAAGAGGGTCTGCTGACACCCTACAGGATTTTGGTGGGGGTATCATGGATGGGGCTGCACCCCTGTACCCAGTGACATCTTGTTCCTAGAGATATAACAGGGATCTCATCATCTTTGGTTCTGGGATGTCTCATGTACACCAGGACAGTAATATAAACCAGAAATATTTCCCAGACCTGGCAATCTCACAGCTGATAATGAGAAACATTTCCTTTAACAAAAGACTTCCAGGCATAGAAACATTGAGAAGAAATCATATCAGTGTTAAAAATGAAGACAAATTATTTCAAAGCCAGGACAGGGATTCTATAAATCTGTGAATTGCTCCCAGTGGAGGGAAGAGAGAGCCAACGAGCATCCTGTCAGGAGTGCATGCAGAGGTGGGTACCACTGCAGGAAAACCCTGGACAAGCTGTAGGGGCTGACCTGCCCCTCTGTTTCACCCCAGTGCTGAGCAGTGATGGGGTCCCGGGGTCACCACCCCAGCCAGGCAGCCCTGCTGGGCAGCAGGAGGTGGAAACCTCCTTCAAGGCACTCCAGGGTCACCACTGCAGCTAAAAATCCCATGGGCCAATCACTGCAGCTACCAAAGCTTCAGCCAGTGTCCCAGATAGGAATTCTGAGATAAGAGTGTGAGCAGAGCCCACGGAGCACCGGGGTTGTGTTTCAGCCAGCGGGGCAGTGACTCACGTTGCCAGAATGGGTGAGTAACTCCCCCTCTCCATCCTTCTGCTCTTGCTCCATCTGCATTAAGAGTGGTGCAGAACTATAGAAACTCTATTAATAAAGGTCTTTTATGTGGGTTTAATCATGTCCCAGGATCTGCCAGACCACAAACTTGAAACTCTTTATGAATGTGACTCACCCCAGAGCACACGTTCATTGGTCCACAGACTCTCCTGATTCTGCCCTGTGAAATTCCTTCTCCTATTGGAAGAGAGGGCCTGAGGTGTTACCTATGCTGCAATTGAAGTTCACTGACTCACAGTAACCCCAGATACTTGTATTACATGATTTGATACTCGTTCATTCATCCCAGAGCAGCCTCACAATAAACACTGACCCCCCCTTCAGCAGGAATTACCACGTGCCCAGACACACTTCCTACTTTTGCAACATGTTTTACAGGATGAGATTATCAGCACGAGTGAAAGAAAAAGAAAAAAAAAAAAGTTATTTTTTTCCTCAAATATATTAAACATCCAGATTTGCCACAGTGCATTTTAAGAAAAGGATTTGGTTGAAAAACCTCAATGTGTTTTGAATCAGTATCAGATCCCACTTAGGAGCTGGTGTCTGACCTGCAGAGAAATGCAGTCCAGCCAGAGATGAATGAATTTTAGTAACATTTTTAGAGTAAAATATGAGTTTTGCAAGTGACTCATAAAGAGGAAAGCTGATAAATACGGACACAGAGTTCAGCACTGGTGATTTCTGCTGAGCTGGGGTTCCTGCAATATTAAACCCACTGAATGTCTGCATTGTACAAAGATCTCTCAGGTTCCTGCTCCCCTGAGCTGCAGATGGAGGGGGGATCCCGGGTCAGGCTCTGGGCTCTGTGCTGCACACATAATCCACAGAGCCAATTAGAGGCTCATGCACATCATCACAGATCTCTGCTAGCACTGAGAAACGGAAAGGAGAGATTTCCTGCTCACAAAGGGCCAGGAAATGTCCAGCTTGGCAGAGGTGTGAAAGTCAAACCCTCCACACAGGTGATGGGCTCAGCTGCTAAAGAGGAAACTGTTCACAGGGGACCTGTAGATTTGACCCCTTTAACAAGCATCTGTTTGTCAAGGTCCCCAGTTGAGTCCAGGGGCACCTCCTTTGTGGGTGTTTATTTGTCCATCTGCACTCACAGCCCTGCACTGACCAGCTCCCACCCAGGGCGGCCCCTCAGGTTTGTCCTGAACAGAAATCAGCCCCCAAACCTGGACTTGCTCACTGCCCTCACAGATTTACACCAGCTAAAGTGCCTCGTTGGAAAAATCCAGAGCAAAGCAGGCGAGCAAGAGGTGAATGCATTCTTAAATATCCTCTTTGAGGCACAGGGCTCTCTGCAGAGCAGGACACAATAAAAAGCTCATATCACCACAGCTTGTCCTCCCCAAGGTGAGCACTGGCTCACACACTACAGAAAATGCCTTGGATGTCTGTCTGGAACTCAGCCACTTGCAGACAGGGCTATCTTCCCTTCCAATTGCACGTCCCCTGGGTGTTCCCTAAATATGACTTTGCTGATTATATTCAGCAACCCTCCTCTTATTGAAAGGCACTTATTTCCCCTCTCCTTCCCAATTTATTGCAGACACGCTAGAAGGCTGGATAAAAAACACTGAACTCTGTTGCCCTTTTTAATTTAAAATTCAATTTAAATGTTAAATTTCAATTTTCAAACACAGTTTTTGCTTTATGTGTTTCTCAAAAGCCTTCAGTGTCCTGGTGTATCCTGCAGGTCACCCCAGTTATCAATAGGTTTTTTTCCCAGAGCAAACATCTCTGTGGAGTATTTTCCTCTGTTTTGCACAAGGAAATCGGTACTAGAGGTGAGAGAGGAGTGGAAAGTCCTATGGATGGATGGAAGGATGGACGGATGGATGGAAGGATGGATGGATGGATGGATGGAGGTTCCTTTTCCATCCACCTCGGGTGTGATAGCACAGATTTCCTATCACACAGGAAAGGTCACTGATATCAGCACTTTCCCCGTATTTGCAGGGTGCATTTGGCTTCCCCGTGAGCTGTGACCACGTCAGCATTGGCAAACTCCACTCCAGTGTTGACATCTTCTGCAAACACCCGCTTCATTCCACAAACAGCACTGAAATGCACATTAAAATGTTTGAGGAGTCAGCAGAGCGAAATATTACGCACATGGATATTTTACCAACGCACTCATGGACTGGAGAAACCCCTTATTTACCACAGATTAGCAGATCTCCTCTGTCAAAAGGCTAAAAAAAGTGCAGTAGCAGCCTGAAATAGAAACAAACACACTTGCTTAGTCATGAGGGTCAGCGCTGCTCTCTCGTCAGGGGCTGTGTGATCCAGCTCTCAGCAGTGCCCAGGGCTGCTGTGGCTGCAGCCACCTGTGTGTGCTCAGCACTGGGCAAGGCAGGGACACAGCCCTGTGCTCATCCCTCACACTCCCAGAGCATCCCCCACTCCTGACCAGTGGGACATGCTGCCAGGCAGCCCTGTGACCTCTCTGACTGCCTTCCCAGGAGCTGACAGCAGGAGCAAAAAGGTGAAAAGCCAACCTGACAATGGGACCAGGCTGCAGCTGCTGTGAAAGCCCCAAAAAGCCCCAGCTCCAGTCAGCGGCTGCCAGCGCCAGCATCTGGATTCACTGAACCCAAGTCATGGCTTTGGTTTCCTGCAATTCACCTGTGAGATAAAGTGTTCAATCAGCTGCATCAGACACAGGGTAGAAGAACAGAGCACTGCACTCTCTTCAGAAAACCTGGCACACACAGATATCCTGACTGAGGTCAGGCTTCCAGTGCTCGAGACTGCCTGCCCTGTAAAGCCATGGGGCTCCCCCAAGGCACCATGCACAGCAGGCTTTCCTAGAAGCCTGCTCCAGTAATTTTGTTGTCAGAGCACCTCTTTTCAAAGGTGTTTGTAGAAAGCAGAGAGGGACACTCATGGCTGAGCAGGAAAGCACAGGCTGGATGGAATCCAGGGTGAGTGCACTGAGCTGCGATGCGGTGCCGGGGCTGCTCGCCTGCTCCCGTGAGCTGCAGGGAGATGGTTATGGATGTGCTGCAACACAGACACTGGGGTTTGCCTTTTCTCTTCTTTCTTCTCCTTTTTGTTTCTTTTCCATAAAGAGCTAATATCTTGGGAAGCCTTCCAAGGGAGGTCTGAGGAGAGGTGGACATGCCAAAACATGATGCGTGCTGGACACCGCTCCCCGCTGCAGGCTGCCAACCAGCCTCTCCAGCCAGCTGCTTTAGGAGCTGACAAGTTTTTCCATAGTCCAGGATCAAATTTAGAAGCAGTGATCCAGCTAGCAGCAAGCAGCACAGATGGTTTCTTTGTCAGGAGAGCAGCAGGTAGAGATCTTCCAGCTCAGAGGACTGGTCTGCCTGGCCTCAGGTCTCCCTGTTGACTCAGAGCAGGAAAAACCTGAGCAAGCTTTGGTGGGGCTCAGGCTGGAAGACTCAAACCCACCCCAGGTAGGGGATGGCAGATAGGTCCTCTCACCCTCCTTTTGCTTCCCCCACCACCTGCACTCTGTGATCCATATATTTATTTGCTCTGCAAGGTGGGGCCGACTCCTGGCCTCTTTGGAAAGCTACCATTTGTTCCAAGAGACCTTGGTGACTGCCCTTTTGCAGTCATTATGTTTGCAATAAAATTCAAGCAAGCCCATAAAACCAAGAGGAAAAATCGGCTCAAGTGCGAGTCCAGCCCCGGAAGGAGCGAGAATTTCACTGGATTTAGCTCAGAGTTGCTCAGATCTCAGCCTGGGCTTTCTGCCAGGCACCAAAAGCTTCCTGCAAACCCAGTCTGGAGACAGAGCTTTGCCATGGCAAATGGGTTGGGAGCACCTCTGAAGGGGCTCCACAAATCCCTCTGCACTGCAGCGAGGGCCCTGACAGGAGACAGCACTCTGCAGCTGCTGGAGGGGGGAATTAAAATGTTGAAGTTCTGGTCTGAACACCAAAATCTCAGCTCAAGCACCTGAGCTCAGTGCAGGGCCACACTGCAGAGTGGGACAGCTCCTCTGGCTCTCCCAGTGCCTGTGCTGCTCTCTGGGGCTGACAAAGGCACAAAATCTGACTCCATCTCCAGCACTGAGCTTTTTCCTCACCTCCAGCAAGGACTGTGTGCCTCAGTTTCCCCACCTGCTACAGCAGCCCAGCAGCACTTACCCAGCAGTGCTTTGAAGTCTCTCACAGTGAAACTCACACCACATGTAAGACCTGCAACGCAATTATAATAATTTCCTTTATTAAACGTGGCTTTCTGAGAGCTTTCCCTGCTGGCTTGCAGGGGGCAGAGCAAGAGGAGCCCTGCTCACACCACTGCTGCTCCTGGCCACGTCACTGGACTCACAGCACCCTCCTGCACCACATTTCCTTGGGGAATGCAAGACAAGGAGCGTGGGAAGCACGGGGGCACCGGGCCCTTGATGTGCAGCACTCACACAAACCCCGTCCTGCTCACTCCCTGCTCCCCTGCCTCTGCCTCTTTGTAGTCGTGACCTCTCCCTGGCGAGGCCAACCTCCTCGATGGCATTTCGGGGCTGACCAGGGCACTGAATGGGGAATTAGCCAGAACACAGCCTCCTTTGTTGGAACACTTCTGCTAATGTATGTAAATGGGGCAGGTTGCTGTTCCAGCCCGGCGCCCACCAGCAGGTAGGGACCTTCCCCCAGTGGCAGAAGCCAGAGCGTGGCCAAGCCCACGTTCCTGGGTGACACACAAGCTGTATTCCTCCTTCCCAGCAGAGAAACATGAACTCCTCAGATAAAAAAATCCAGAATTTGATATTTCACAGGACAAGAACGCACTTCATCCTCTCTAGGACAGGGTTTTCACGCCATCCCCTCTTGCTGACAGATTACTGCCACTCAGCTGGCTTGGGGGTGTGGAACAGGACACAGCAGCCCAGGGTGAAAGCTGGCAGTGCCTTCAGACCCCAGCAGATCCTGCTTGCTGTCCTTGCTTTCCTGGGATTCTTTTGTCCTTCACCTCTGGCATGAGGTCACCCGCTGTCCTGCATGACAATGGGTTGGCAGCCTTCACAAGAGGGTGACAGATCATTATCTCATCACATTTTGGGACACTAAGCTGGTGTTTGGATACTGCTACTAGCAGGTTCAGGTTGGAGCTCCATGGGCCCAGGAGCAGGGAATTCAGGCCCCCAATCACTGAACTGTCACTGGAAACCCAGGACTTGTCCCATCCTTTGGTCCATGTAGCCAATAAACTAAAAAGGATCAAGGTTTTGCTGAAGGACACAAAAGTCATTCAAGCAGGGATGAGGGGAGCTCCAGGACAGACACCAGACCTTCTCCATGGTGTTCCAGTGACTGAGAGCCCACCCTGGCGCAGAATGCAGCTGAGGGGAGGCACCAGAGGAAAAGTAAGGTGGGATTTTGCTCTACACATCCCCATTCCACTGCACAACGCTGAAGTTTTGCTTTTGGTAGCAAAAACCAGGGCTACCAGGCAACAAAGACAGCAAAGAGAAGGAAAAAGGAAGAGGAGGAGACAGAGGGGGAGTGGGATCAGGGGTTAAAGAGCGCCCAGAGCCTCATACAAAACATTTTGCTTTTGATCTTGTCCTTGATCATCAAGGTCCATCCCACTTCTGCACAGTCATAGGTCATATCATGGCTTGTTTTCTCAACAAAAAGAAATGCAGCACCAGAAACTGGCAGATACTGCCTCTCACGCACAAACCTCAGCCAGGGTCACATTTTCAAAGAGATCAGTGCCTATTCTGTCTCCAGTCAAGGACACAAGAGAGCCTGCAAGGCCTGGGGTTTGTCTGCAGCTCTGCCTTCTGTGTGAACGAAGAGGAGCAGTTCAGGATCCAGCTCCATGCCCCAGGCTGGCAAGTTTTTAAGCAAATTGGACAAAGAAGGAGAGATCTCAAGGAACCAGTTTTTCTACAAGGCTTCTGATATTTTATGTTGGGAAGAACAGAGAGGGAAAAAAAAAAGAGCCTGTAAGTGTCTCCATTGACAGCAAGAATCAATCTGTGGGTTCACATCCTCTTCAATATTGCAGAAACACAACACACCAGAGACCTCTTAAAGGTCCTTGATCATCACAGAGCTTTTAATCAGAGCTCAACCTTTCTTCAGCAGTAAAGTCAATCAGCACCAAGGCAAAGTCTTGATAAATCAGGCATCCTAGCTGCAATGCTCACTGGAATACAGGGCTTTTCCTTTCCCTTGGACAAGGATACAGGAAATAAAAAGCTCATTTCCAAATGGTACGAATTCGAAGTGAGCAGCTGTTCACCAGGGAAAGGCCCGGAGCTGATTACCAAGCTCCTCATGAGGCTCATGGAGAGATTCAGGGTGGAATGGACCTTGGGGAGCTCTGCAGCCCCAAGCCCTGCTCCAAGCAAGGGCAGCTATGAATTCACACCAGCTTGCTCAGGGCTTGATCCAGCTGGGTCACAGAGGTCTCCAAGGATGGAGATGGTGCAGCCTCTCTGGGCAGAGCTTCTCCTGCAGATCCCCAAGCTGGGATCTTGTCAGGGACAAGCAGGTATCGGTGGGTGGCAAGGGAATCACAGAAATGCCACAGTCCAAGAGCACCAACTGCTCTCCCTCTCAGGGCTCCTCGTCTGATCAACACCCATTAACACCAGGAGGACCAACAGGTCTGGCAAAGTCCAGAGTAAAACCCAGATTAACTAAAAACACCTCTGCAAAACGAAGCTCTCCAGGAAAAGCACAGAGTGCAACCTCTTCCCCTGCAGCTGCATCGGGAAAAATCCACCCATTGCCTGCCCACCGTGATCTCAGGCCCTAAATTTAAACTAGGAAATCAGCTGTCATTGGGAAAGTAACCTGGGTATTTTCAGCCACTGAAGAGGAGGATTCCTGGCATAGCCTGGGGCTGCTCCGTGGCCTTTTGTGGGAATAAAGCTCGGTACTGGCCCAGGGAGGAGCTGAGCACGGGCAGGTTCAGCTGGTGTGAGATGTGATGGGTGCAGGTCTCAGCCCACGCCAGGCAAACCTCACACTGGGAGCTCTGTGACAAAGCCCAAATGTACCTAAACACTGGTTATTGGGCCCAGAAGGAGTTAGTCCCTAATTACTGCTGGGATGAGCCCCTAAATGCAGGTATGTGAGGTTACAGCAGAACACAGGTGGGGCTGCTCTCAGCCCAGCTCAGATATTTTTACATAACATTTCCTACCTTGCAGATATATTTACATTCTCATCCCCTGCTTTCCTGCACAACCAGAGTCCATTTCCAGCAACCTGATGCACACCTCATGCAGTAGGCTACAGAGAGCAGGAATGGAGCACTTTGGATCCTGATCCAGTGTAGAAAAAGCTGTGACCACACTTTTTTTGCATCCCTGGGTGTCTCAAAGCACTTTGTGAAACTGATGGTGAGGTTCAGCTCTGCCCCAACACGGGAGCAAGCCCGGGTGCTGAAATGTTGATAGGAATAGAAAAAAGGAGGTGGTTTGGTACAAGCAGCAACTTCTTCCTGCAAAGATACAACACATAACTGTGGTGGTGGGAAAGAACCAGTGCTAATCTTCACTCCTGTTTTATTCATGGTCTCATTTCCCTCTGCCAGAGGCAGTGATGAAGACCCATCCGTGGGATTATTCTTGTTACTGAGTGAACAGGAAAGAGCCCAGAGTGGTTCCTAGTTTCTAGACCAAGATTCAGTCACCCGAATGAGCTCAGCATTTGGCACTTTCTCACGGCTGTGTTGCAAGACCCTTCTTCCTACCAGTGTCAGGGCAGCACCTGTGGTGCAGTTGCTGATTCAGGTGCTTTTCTCATGTCTCAATACATAACTGAATGTTACCAGCCCCATCTCTGTGTCCAGCATCTCCCAGCTCCTCTCTCCCTCATTCTCTGGGCTGGTGGAGACCCTTCCTCCATGGAATAGGAATTGTGATGCTCCAGGGAAGGGGGCTTAATACTGAAATCATAGAACCACAGAATCAGAGGAATTTGGGTTGGAAGGGACTTTAATGATCATCCAACTCCACAGGCAGGGACACCTTCCACTGTCCCAGGCTGCTCCCAGCCCCAGTGTCCAGCCTGGACATCCTTGGGCACTGCCAGGGATCCAGGGGCAGCCACAGCTGCTCTGGGCACCCTGGGCCAGGGCCTGCCCACCCTCCCAGCCAGCAATTCCCAATTGCCAAGATGCCATCCATGCCTGCCCTGTGGCACTGGGAAGCCATTGCCTGTGTCCTGTGCCTGCATGCCTTGTCCCCAGTCCCTGTGCAGCTCTGCTGGAGCCCCTTGAGGCCCTGGCAGGGGCTCTGAGGTGTCCCTGGAGCTTCTCTTGTGCAGGTGAGCAGCCCCAGCTCTCCCAGCTTTTAAAATGCTGAGTCCACTTCTCCACTTTCCCTCTGTTTGAGACATTTTTCCTCCCTCCCCTTTACCACCACTGCCTCTGTCACGTCCTGCTCCAGAATGCCACAGGCCCATTTATTTGGCTTCATGCTCTTAGGTGTAACTCAGCCATCCATGGCTGTTGGTAACCAGTTTTCCTCTATCCTCCCTCCCAGTGTAAAATCTAATTTCCTAGCAATGCCTCAGAGTTTATCACAGTGCCCCCCAGCCCCATTCCAACCCTCCCCAGGTCTCCCCACCAGCCTCATGCCCCACACTCCTGGAGGCAGAGGAATCCAAACTGCACAGACCAGCCCTGGCTGGCAGCAATGCCAAGAAACCTGGAGATTTCCTGCTGGAGCACCTATGGAAAATGAACAGCTTATTTTTTCCTCCGTGTGTTCCCATTTATTCACACTGAACACTCCCCAGTGTTTCCTGTCTCGACACAAGCTGCATTTGCTGTATCCAAAACCCTCTCAGAAAAGCCACAAGACAGTCATATCCCAGCAGGGTAGCTGTCCCTTGATGTTTTATGGAATCATGGCATCAGACAGGTTATATTTGTATTGCTTTCACCAAAACTAATCCTCCCCATTCTGCAAAATGCAACTTCAAGGACTTTTTTTTTTTTTAATAATTTTAAAAATAACTTAGATTATCGCAGAATTTCTTGAAGACCACTTCTTTTACTATCAAACAGAAACAATCAGAACCCAGAAAGTACTGAGAAAACCTTGCCTGGAGTAAATGAATCCCAGAGCACTCAGGAAGTCACGTCCACCTGTTATCAGAAGCCACAAACCTTTGTAAGCACTTGGGTGTATAACATAAAAAAACACCACAAACCTCCTGGTATTAAATATAGCATTTATTAGAGCTACTGAGTGCTTTTCAAAAGATCTTTTTACTTATTTAAGAACTTTAGAATGTTTTTGGGGAAGGTGTAATCCGTTTTGGAAAGTTTGTTCCACATTTTTAAGCCTGCTGATGAAGTCACTGCTGTTGCAAAGGTTCTGTCACTTCCCTGAAGAGATGCAAGAAGTATTTTTATACCAAACAAGTTGTGGATGCAGCATCATGTCCATACTTAACACATATGAAATGTCTCCTTTTTAAAGATTAGAGCTGGATAATTTTTGCAGCCTCTTGCTATCACATCCTAATTACATTTTCTTCCAATAAAACAGAAATATTGCTGTTTTCTCCTGGTTTCTTGAAACAAGGACAGTTCGTGCATCATTTGGCAGCCCTGTGCACGCAGTTTGTACTTGAATTTCCAGAAACACAGAGTGTTATTTACATTGCCAATTGCAACACTTTTTTCTGTGTAAGAGCTCCCTTAGATTTCACCAATCTTTGCTTCTTCTTTTTTTTGTTTTTTTCCTTTTTTGCATAAACAGACCCTGAAGGCAAGAAGAGCACTGAAGGGAAGGGAAACAGCTCCGATACTCATGGAGCTGGAGGCCAAATACAAATTCCATACTCTCTGCTGGCTTAGGTTGATACATTTGCTGGGATTTCAAGGCACAGCCCCAGAATTGCATGTTCCCTGGGAGAGCGCTGGTGCACAAGATAGATCTGTTTTCTAATACGCTGCTTTTCCAGGGGATTGTGTTGAGTAGCCCTCAGCTGGTTGAAAATGCACTTCTCACTGCTGTCCTGCTGCCCTGTGGAAGTGGCTCAGGAATCTCCAAGGCTGGGAAGGAGAACTGGTGAAGTTTAAGGAATGGAAGGGGAGCTGAGCTGCAATAATGGAACCACACCAGAGCCACAGATCCCAAATTGCCACACAGCGACCCCAGTGCCTGTCACTGCTCTCATTCCAGCAGGCTGCCTCAATATCCATCCCTTCCCAGTTGCTTTCCAATGGGAGCCACAGTTTTAAGGAGGCATTAACCCTGGATACCCTCACTGGAGTCTGCAAGTACCCATGATCATTTCTCTTTAAGCAAGCCACACGTTATTAAATCGGAAACAGCACATGAGCTGATATTCCACGTTTACAAGTTTTTCGAAACAAAACTAACAGGAAACAAAAAAACCAGGAGCTTGCAGTAAATCAACCCCATTGGAATAATACAAAGGAAAAAAATATTAAATCCTGGAATGTACAGTTGTAGATATAAGACACAATACCAGAGAAAAAACCTTCAGAAAGTTCATTTTTAACTCCAGAATTTCACGTTTTCAAAAGGCGCAGCTCGTCCCATGTTCCCACCCCTGCAGAGGAGAGAGGAGAAGCTGAAGGCATTTAGCAGACATTTGCATCTATATTCTGCAAGTAGCAGATGCAAAGGAAGACATTCATTTCCCCTCACATAAGCCATCCAAAAATTAAATGCTGATAGTCATCTTGGATTCTTTTTAAACCCAGATTAAAATAGCTGCTATGTGCAGGTCTGCCCTGCTCTCTCTTTCTCCCCAGAGATTACAGAAAGCACTCAAGTGCCAAACTTAAATAGGGGGCTGAAATTAAACCAGAGGTATCCCACCCTCAGCACAACTCCTGAATGCATGGCCTTGTGTCCAAAGCACACTGGAATCCCTGGAAAAATCACGGCTGTAATCCTGGAAGGGTGTTTCAGTCCTCTGCTGCAGCTCAGGAATTCAGGGAGGTCAGGATGACCTGAGGTGCTGTGTCAGCCCCCCAGGGCAACCTGCCCTGCTGGCTGCCAGCTCCCCAGCATGCAGCACCCCTCAGGACAGCACACCAGTGTCCAATTGCTTGGGCTGAAGTGGAAAGGCTGAAGTGGAAGCAAAAGAAGGTGCTGGTGCTGCCAGCCTCTCTGCTGAGATTGATTGCTTGGGATGTTTTTACTGTCAGATATCCTGAGCCCTGCCAGAGCAGCATCACTCTGGAAGCATTGGAATTATCACCTCTGTGGTGCAAAAGCAGGAACTACTGCAAAATCCTCAAAAAAAAAGGGTCTAACGGGGGTAAGAAAAAGAAAACAAAAAGGGTTTAAAGGTGTGTGTGGCCTCCATTTCTCATTGGGCTGCACCAACCATGCAAACAAGCGAACGTGTGTGTGCCTGCGTGCATGCACAGGAGCAGCAGGGAGCAGAGCCTGAGCACAGCAGCTCCTCCTGAGCAGCATCCCCAGACCCCCAGGCCCGCAGCTGCGTGCCCGAGGCCAGGGCTGTCCCTGGAGCAGCACCCAGAGCCCTGCTGTGGCACAGGGGGTGCCCACGGGGAGCAGGAGAGCAGCAGGACAAGCCCCCAGCTGCCCAAAAGGCACCACCAGGAGACTCTCAGAGATCCAAGGCAGGGGAGGGAGAAGTCCTGGAAAGGAGCCCCCAGTTTTATTGCTGGAGTCTTGCACTGCACACCCAAGGATGATCATCGAGGGCTTCGCCCTTTATCAGCACATTTTGAGCATCCAGCTGTCAGGGGAGTAGAGTGGAAGCACGGAGGGGACCAAGCTCTTCTGCTTTTGTTCTTTCTAATTATTATTATTTTATTTTTTACGTGGCAGATGCTGGTTTTCCACGCACGCTGCCAGCTCCACACAAATTCCTTTTTTTTTTTTTTTTTTTTTTTAACACGTTCCTTTGAGAAACAAAGGCTCGACGCAAAACGCTGCCCCTGATGAAATGTGGAAAGCGCCCGGTCTGGCTGCTGGTGAGTGCTGCTATTCATCTGACTAAGCAGCATTTGACATTTGGGCTTGGTGGGTCTCAAGTTTCTCTCTAGTAAGATATGGGCTGACTCCGCCGCAGCCAATCTCGGTCGGAGGCTGCGGATGGTGCCGGAGGGAGGGAGGGAGGGAGGGAGGCATGAGCACATCCCAGACGGTGCAGCACCCACGGGCTGCGTAAGCGAGCCTGACCTCAGCTGCACCACAGCCGTGGCACCGCTGCCCGGTCCTCCTGGACCTGCTGGGGATGCTGCTCAGCTGCACATTCATCCTTTTTTTTTTTTTGGCATTTCTTAATGACTTGCAGTTGGTTTTGCTTCTCTTCCCCCCCGTTACCAGAGTTTTGCATTTGCAGTTGCCAGCGTGGTGTCTCTTCTGTTGTAACCAGAGGCAAGTGGAAGCTGCTTTACCAGAGCAGCGCCGAATTTCCCAACCCGGGTTTTGAGCTTGGTGCAATACACCCAGCAGCATAAAGGGAAATCCTTTCTGTCAGCCAGTGCTTCAGAACAAATCCAGTCGAACTGAAATCATACCGAAAGCGACAGGCTTGCAGAGCACTGGCTGCGTGTTGCAAGGAGGCTGTGAGCTGAATCCACAACTCAGACATGTCCTCCCAGATGGAGAGAGTCCAAGCCAGACAACAATACCACAGTCCAGTCTTCTGAGAGGTGTAATCCACAAAAAATCCCACTCTGGGTGGATGTGTCACTGCCCAAGCACAGCGAGCCAGCTGGAAAGAGCTGACATGCTTGCCTTTGATGAGTAAAGCATTAAGTGTGATTTGGTAGAGACACTTTGTGGTACTGGGAAGATCTATAACATCCTTTAATCTTTGCATTTCTCCTTGTCTTTTGTCCTCCTCCTCCTCCCCACCCCAAGATTTTGCTTTAACTACAAGCAAGGACAAAAAGAGGGGAGCTGCAGTATAAATGACATGAATACTAAAATAAGTAAGGGTTCTTCAAGTATTACCACTTCAAGTATTACCACTTCCTTGTGCAAACTCCTTGTTTACAAAATTTACAACACATTTGTACTACACAGTTTTTCAATGAGTAAAAATCTCTTATCACCTTATTTTGCACCAGACCTCCCGGGACTGTTACTTGCAGCATTGCCACAGAGTGTCCCAGCTTCTAACAGCATTGTCCCTGAAGACCCACTTGTCACCCTCACTTCCACCTCTTGGGACCTCCTATTAGTGGAAATGAAATTTGCTGAATTTGTTGCATAACTTGTTCAAAAGAAGTTAGGGACAAATGTAAACACATGTCATGAATGACAATGAGCCTCTGTGAACCCTGAAATCCCAACAGGCATCCACTCACTCCAAAAGCTGTCTAAGGACCTGACCCCAGTCTCACTGAGTGCAGAAAAAGAATTAACTCCAGGCCACAAGTGCTGAGGAACACAGTAGAGCCATGGCTTATACACTTTATTTGCCAGGTATCCCCATCCCTCGCCTTCAGGAGATGGATGGCCTTGTCCAGGGATGGTTTTCTGCATGGTCCCTCGCTTCCCAAGACCTTGGGCAAAGCTCAGCCTGACTTTGAGCCATCTCTCTGTTGGAGAAAATGGTGGAGCCCCCCTAAACAGGGTCTCAGGCCATCATGTCAGTGATCAGCCACGTGGTGTGACTGCAAGGATGCACAGGACTCGTGTCTGCTGCACGCTGCTGCAGCCCATGCAAGATGTGGCATGTTCCTCAGCCCACAGTACACCCAAGATACTCATCTGCTCTGCAAATAGAGCTGGGCCTTTTCAGAGGCAGCCCTGAGAGTGCTAATGTGGACAAACACGGGTAGGAACAGCCTCACACACAAATATGGGTATGAGCAGCCTCGCCTCAGGTGCCCGCATGAATGGCCCTGCCAGAGCAGCTACACAGGAAATCTGGGGCATCATGAGGGATGAAACTGAGGTGCCACCTCTCCCAGGTCACCCCAGAGAACCTCTGCCAGCTGTGACAACAGCACAGTGCACTTCTGCTGCCCTTCTTGGGCGAGGGCAGCATCCCCAGGGCACTGAGCCTGGAGGAACACGCTCCACCCCATGCCTGCAGCCTGCAGACCTGGGCTGAGGCAAGCAGAGCAGCTGTGGGAGGAACAGAGCAGGTAGAACCAGTGCTCCCCACCTGCCAGGGAGCTTGCTGCTGAGCAAGACCAGGGGCACAGTCCAAAGCAAACACCAGGAGAAACCACTTCTCCAAGGAACAGCTTGTCCACGCTGTTGAAACCTCGAGGGCATTCCAGCACAGCAGCCCTGCCCTGGCAGGCACCTCTGCTGCTGTGCACACTCAAGGGCCTGAAACACACCTGGAAAATGGAATGAAGAGGTCAAACAGAGCAGAAGGGCCTGCCTTATGCCACACGCTGATCCTGAGTTCCACATGTTTGCTCTGGTTGTCTTTAGTGCTCACACACAGGGAGGAGGGACTGACACCAGCCCAGCTCTGAGCGCTGACAGTGCTGTAACTGTGTGTCTCACAAGGAAAAGGAATGCAGGTGTTTCTCTCCCTGTCACTCAGGAAGGGTACAAGTCTCCCTACTAATCTTGTCTGTGCCACAGGACGACAAGGCTGAGCTCTGTCCCATAGGGAAGCAGTAGACTGGAAGGGTTTTATTCCAGCAGAACAACCACCATCTCTGACACCTCCCTGGAAGGCAGGGAGTACAGGGTGCCCAGTTTAAACCACCCTTTAAAATCACATCTAATTTTCCTTATTCTAGCACTGGGCTGCACAGCTACCATGTAACCTTAGGGCTGAGACTGGAGGAGTCCCACCACACTCAGCAGCTACATTCACACAGGTGCACAATTGTGCAATAGTAGTTGCAAACACTTCCATCATTCAGGCAACAAGACCTGAAATGGGAGGAGAGAGACCTCTTTTACTTCTCAGCACAAGGAGAGCTTGGAGAACACCACCAGCCTGCAAAAGCCAGTGATGCCTCAGGTCACACTGCACGTCCACCAATCGATCAGCACTGTGCACACACCTGCAACAGGAAACATGAAGGAAACAAGTCACATGGAACATTTTTAGAAATAGAGTTGCCATCGCTAGAATGTTATATTCCTGTGAAGAGTCCTTCCTTTCTTTTCCTATCTCAAACCCTCATGGCCGAAAGGTGCACAGGCAGCTTCAGCTGCAAGTTTACTAGCAGATTAACAAAAACTTTGATGAACTTCACCATATTTCTGGTGGTTGATGTCCTAAAGGATTTTATTTATATGAAACCCATGCTTTAAACAGCTGATAGTCACTTCAAAACATGTCAAACTGACCCCTGTTCTGGCCTCAGTGGAGCTCACAAATCATAAATTTACGTAATAAATAAAACTTCCCCTAGGACAAACAACAGACTGTAAAATGCACTCGTCCAGCAGCTGCTGAGAACGCTCATTTCCTAATCGGGGCCTGTGGATGGGGCACACACCACCTTAACCTTATCTCCCCTCATCTGGGATCACACTATGTGCTCACACAGCACTTGTGCTCCTCCAGAAGCCCTGAGCTGCTCAGGTGCCAGGTTTTTCAGGGTGAATCAAACACAGAACAGTGAAGAGCTACGGGAGCTACACATGACCCTGAACCTGCCTGTCACAGCCCCAGACCCATTCCTGGAGGATGAGGAACCTGGGCACTGAACACTCCTTTGGGCAGCCTGGAACCCTCTCTCAGATGCACATCAGGAGCTGCTGCAGCTGTGGATGCTGCAGGTGACTGGTTGGAATGTCAGGGGTGGAGTCACACCACGGAGCTCCCCACCTGCAGCCTGGCAGTGTGCAGGGCCAACAGGAGAGCTCAGCTGCTTGGGAGCACACTGGGAAAGGGCCATTCCAGTGCCAGGCTGGTGCTGGAATAAGCTCAGGGCTTGGGGTGGAACATGGGATCAGGGCCATGAACTTGAAAGTCAGGTTTTGGCTCATTATCTGCACTCTACCAGATTCTGACATCCACTGTGTGCAGTGTGCTACAGCTTTGTACCAGGCATCTGGTGCACCCCTGATACCCCATCCCTGGAGACATTCAAGGCCAGGTTGGATGGGGCTCTGACCAACCTGGTCTGGTGGAAGGCATCCCAACTCATTGCAGGATGTCCTTCAAAAGTCCCTGCCAACCCAAACCATTCTGTGATTCCGTGGTCTATCCCAGCACTATCAGGAGTACATAATGGTTTGACAAGGTATGTCACACACGGGAGGCATCTTGGAATTTTAATGTACTTCATTCCAGAGAGAAAGTTTTTTTAAAGTTCAGATTTTACTCATGCTAATAGCTCTGCTCCCAGATTCCACCCAGGGCTTGAGGCAAAAACAACCTACTGACTTGAGCTCCAATTTTGCATAGGGGAGTGTGTCCAGCAGAGTGTGGGGAAGTGGGATTTTGGGGAGGGTGGGCACCGAGCCTTGGAGTGGCTGTGCTGTGCTCTGCAGCTTTGCACCTTAATTCCAAATGTCTCTTGTACTTGTGCAGTGTGTTCCTCAAGTCTGTGGATGGGACACAGCAACGTGGTCTAGTGGAAGGTGTCCCTGCCCATGCCAGGGGGTGGAACAAGGTGAGTTTCAAGATCCCTTCCAACCCCACACATTCCCCAAGTCTATGACAGGGGATCACCTGCAGTGTCCAATCAAACCAAAGAATCTCCTGATACACAAAAGTCTGGCTCCTGCTCTCCTGATACACTAAAGTCTGGCTCCTGCTCTCCCTGGGAAGCAGGCTGAGGGATGAGAGCGAGTTCACTGCACCTTCAGCAATCTCATGGAGGGATCCCTTGCAGCAGTGGCACCCCTGTCACTCTGGCTGCCTGCAAACCTTGTGCCAAATAACTGCACCAGTGCCCAAACCACACTGTGAGCAAGGCAAGAGCAGGGAAGGAAAGCTGCAAAGAAAGGAAAAAGAGAACATCTCTATATGGTTAGAGCCCCAAGCTGCTTATCCTCCATCACACGTGCAGGGATGGGAGTCACTGGCACTCCCCCTTCCTGCCCAGGGGAGTCACAGTGAAATCCTGCTCCAGAGCCAGTGATCTAAGCTGGAATTACACAGGTGGTAGCAACATACTGCACATTCCTTGGGTTTGGTTGGTTCTCAAGTCATTCCCAGGGAATCTATTTTTAGGCCTGCAACTGCATTTTTCCATGGCACTCCATGACCCTTCCTCCCACCCCAGTGCTGGGCAGAGCAGGAAAAGGCTGAAGACAGAGCCCAGCCCTCAAACAAACGAGACCTGAGCAAGGGGCACACCTGCTTTGCAGTCATGGGGCTGCACTGCAGTGTCTGGGAGCTGTTCTGAGAGAAAACAGCAGCACAGAGCCCTGGAGCACACACCTCTGCCCAGAGCACCACAGGACTCGGGGTTTCCAACCTCCAGGACAAAATGCTACAGGTGGTGACAGAGGCAGGACACCCCTGGTGAGGGCACACAGCACCTGAACCTCACCTGTTCTTTAGAAACAGCATTAATTAATAAATACTAGTGTTTGTGTAGCTGCATCCAATACCTGCCACAGTGAGCTCCTGGTACCTATCCATACTCGACCTTTCCCTCAACCTCAAAGTACTCCACACTCAATATCTAATCCAAACTCTACTCCATACTCAGCCTACTCCATATTCTACTTCCTTACAATCTCTCCTGGATCTTATTTGCAGACTGACACTTGCCACTGTTAGAGAAGTACTCATAAATGTTCTACTTTTTGCTCACCACAACAATGCTTTTCTCCAAATTAGTAATATTTTTTACCATTCCAGCAGCTGTAAATTGCTGAATCTCACGGTTTTATGATTATTTTTCCAGTGCTTTAGAAGTTTCTGGAGTTTAGTGAATGCACTTGTATTAAAAGGAGTATGTCTTTAGTTTGTACAGGTGAGCAACTTTAGCCTCATGAGTGTCTGAAGAGACTCCTGAAAATGAGTTTTTTCATGCTCAATCCAACAATTAGTGTTCCAGTAAATACAACGTCTCAATGCTCTGCCATCTCTTAAGTTCTCCCTCCCATGTTCAAATTATGCTGTCTTCTGCTTCACACTCTAGATTTTACAAATTCCTTCTCAAGGCCTGAAAAATCTCTGTTCATAAATAACCACAGCAGAGGGGAAAAACATCGTTGTGAAAAACACTCTTACGAGAAAAACAAAAAGCCCAATGATTATATAATGTGCATCTTGTACTAGAGCTAAATATTTATAAAGAGGGATGAATTTCTTTTTCCTCCCTGGCACCAGCTATAATAAATACACTGCTAGAGAAAATAAGTGAAGTAGAAGACACGCAGTCAACACTGAAGAAACATGTTTGGATCTAGCCCAGTGAGGAACTTGCAGAACAATCTAACACCATAAAAATTCTGAGCTTCCAGCTTGCTGTCAGTGCTCAAATCTCTCAAAGTAAAACTCGGGTGAGCTTTCCTTTGAAATGTGGTTAGATGGTGCTTACAAGCTCCATTAACAGATTAGTTAATAACAGGAATGAAAAACATTCCATAGGTTAACAGAGGTTATCAGGCAGCAACACAGAAATGAGGGTACAAAGCCTTTCCCCTCCTCCTGCTTCCTGCAACCCCATAGTTCAGGTTTTGGCTCACAGAAGCTTACTTTGTTCATTTTTTTGTTATTATTCTAAGTACCTTGGGCTAATGCAGAGGACATGGTGTGGTGTCTGTGTTTGGGACAGCAAGGAATTTGGTGTGCCTGGCTCTGGGTGTCCAGGCTGGGCATCACAACCTCTCCAGACTGATAGTGAACCAGACAGGTTCACTCCCAGAGCCTGCTGCCTTCTCCAGCTTCTGTGCAACAGCTCCCTGTCTTGCTGATTTTCACAGAGATTACAGCTCTGCTTTCACAATCATGAATGCCACATTTGGGCAATTCCTGATCTTACAGAAAACATCCAGCCCAGGTAGGGTGTGAACAAACAGCCCTGCTTCTGCTGAATCAGAGCAAGAGCATGACCACCAGAGGGAAAACAATAGCTGCCCTGGCTTAATACCTGCCAGGAGGAGTCTGTCATGCTGACAGTTTCAAATAGCTGTGGATTTGCAGCCTGAGATTACACCTGATCTGCTCTGCAGTTCCTGTGGCTCCAGGATTTTGACCAGGCATCACTAGCTCTACAGCTGGACTTGTTCTCAAAGAGCATCCCCAAGTCCAAAAACGTTACCTTTTGATCTTAACTTGCTTCCATGAGAAATACTCATCCAGTATTAAACTAAAACCAACAACCACATGTGTAACTCAAACTTAATTCATGCTCCACCTGTTGAATTTCATTTTCCATGTAAATCTACCAAAGTCAGCAGAGACACAACCAGCACTAAGTTCCTTGTAGCTGTTTGCAGAAGAGGGGAAGTGCATCCCTGTTACTAAACCCTTAGCTCTGAGCTCTCAGAAGGATTAATTTCTCCTCTGATCGCCCTGCAGCATCTCAGTTGGACACCACAGACTTTGGCAGGTGGAGAGGCCAGACAGAGCCCTGCCCAGCTTAACAGCATCACACCAGATGGAAAACGTCTGGATTTGCAGATGGAGGAAGAGCTTAATAGAAATACTCTCACGATGAGGTGAGACTTCCCTGAAAATGTGCACTTTAGGAGCTTCAAGATGTAATTTTTTTATACATAGAATGCTACACAACATCCCATCTTCATTACTGGAGCTCCACTAGCAGTGTAAGGGAACTGCTTATATCTAATCCAGAAAGGAATGCGACAGGTAAGTCTATCTCTGTCAGGCCTCTGTACCTTCTCCCTCTCTCTCACAAACAGTTGTTTAGGATTAAGGTTTAATAGCTTTTTTTTCTGGACCGAGGAACCACAGAATGTATTCTCTTCATGTCCTGCCAGACATTGCACTCCAGTCATCATCCCCTCAAACTGCAGTTGGGACCCACTCTGTAAAACACCAAATGCTTTCCAACACCATTGGAGTTGAGCAGCACCACACAACTCGTGCTGGTGTCGTGGCAGCTGCCTGTTTAAAAACCACAAGAGCAGAAATGGGGCGTGAATTTTCAAGTGTTTCAGTTTCAAGGTTTAATCTATCAAGCACTTAGGGGAAAGGCTGTGCTACTGCAAGGAGTGCAGATGACTTGCAGGGTGTTTAAAACGCTCCACCCAGTGGTAGAAAGCTACACCTGTCTGTAAGAGTAAATCCTGCACAGTTCCACAAGGGCAATAAATCCCACACGTGCTTTCTTTCCCCACACGTTTAAAAAAAAAACAATTAGCATTTTCATTATACTGCCTAATAGAGACTATTCACATAAAGAATAAAACTGAGCCTAAAAAGGTTAAAAGAAAAAACATGCACTTAGTACACTTCAAGTATGTGATTATCCTTCTACAATCTAACACATTTCTTATCTCCTGCTCCTTCCTGGACACTTAAATTCCCCTAATCCCAACTGCTCTCAGCAGAGGTGCCTTAATTTCCCAAAGGCAGAAACACAGCTCTACCACTGCTATATCCAGGAAATCAGAGAACATAGTTGGGAGTTAGCACAAGGATCAGGTATTACTGATGTTATTCTGTAATAACTGATACCAAAGACAAGCTCAGACCAAAGCCTCAAGGCTCAGCACCCCTACCTATTGTGGAAGATTGGCTCAGGAATCAAATATCAATGCTTGTGCTCATCTTTCAAAATAGCAGGAAAAAGCCTTATTTTGAACCCCTGCCCAAGTCACTGGGGTTGGAAGTAGATGATCTTTAAATGCCATGCTCTAAGCTTAGAAGTGAAATCAGGAACTACAGAAGAGGAATGCAGGGATTGTGAATGGTCTCGACCATTCACCAGTTTAATTGGAACAGAAAAAGTTTAGATGGGATCTTGGGAAGGAATTGCTGGCTGGGAGGGTGGGCAGGCCCTGGCCCAGGGTGCCCAGAGCAGCTGTGGCTGCCCCTGGATCCCTGGCAGTGCCCAAACCAGGCTGGAACAATCTCATCTAGTGGAGGGTGCCCCTGTCCATGGCAGAGGGTGGAGTGGGACAATCTCCAAGGTCCCTTCCAACCCAAACCATTCCATGATTCCATGAACACAACACTCTGAGCTGGCTGACCTCAGCTGGGTGCTGTGGAAGAAGCTGCCAGTGTCAGAGCTGCACCATCCGAATTGCCAGCAACTTCATGGGAAAGGATTTTTCACTGCTTCAATTCAGTGTGGCGAAGTCCCTCATCAGAGACTCCTACAGGAAATGAACAGGATAAAAATGGAATTGTTTGGGAATAAGCACTTGGCTCACAGTGCAAAGAAAGGTTACTGGCAGGAGGATGTACAATCATCTGTGCTGACAGTACATTTCTCAAGGTATGTGAAAGTTGTAGCTTATACATAAAAAGTTCTCTGGAAAATGAGGTGGACATTGTGGTGCATTTTTCAGAAAATACATAATTATTCAGGATGACCAAATACAGCTCTCATAGCTAGAATTACACACATGTCAAAAATGTGAGTGATAAAAAGGGAAAATGAAACAATATGTGGAAAATAAAGTGCATGAAGGGGATTTACTATAAACACACAGTGCCGAACTCAGAACCATTATTACACAGGGATGAGATCCTGGAAAAACTTCATCCGGTTCTCTGGAAATGAGAATTCAATGATCATATGCAGCCCACAAATTCCTTAATGAGGGCAAGAGGAGGGGCAGCACCCATCCATGATCTCTGTGACCAGATCTCTGAGAGGGAATGACATGAAGTTCTGTAAGGGGAGGTTTGGGTTGGATTTCAGGAAAGGCTCTTCCCCAGAGGGTGCTGGGCACTGCCCAGGCTCCCCAGGGAATGGGCATGGCCCCGAGGCTGCCAGAGCTCCAGGAGAGGCTGGACAATGCCCTCAGGGATGCCCAGGCTGGGGTTGGTGGGGTGTCTGTGCAGGGACAGGAGCTGCACTGGATGGTCCTGCTGGGTCCCTTCCAGCTCAGATTACTCCATGCTTCTATGACTCTAAGAAGGAATTAGTTATTGGTTATTACAGAAGGCACTACTGGTTATTAAAGAATAAAAATCCTCCTGCAAAGGATGTGGCAAAAGCCATCTGGCAAATGTATTTTGAGCAGTGAAAGCCCAGCAATCCAAATTTACTACAATAACAGTAGAAAAAGGAAAACAGACACCGTATCAGGTGAACACCAGGTTTGCTGCCCTACAGCAGCTGGGTTGGTTGGAGATTTTTAATCCATATTTTTAATCCATATAAATATCTCTACAGTTGCTAAAGACACTGCACCCATGAAAACCCCTGGGAAGGTGGTCAGCATACTTGAATTGTTATCCACCAGCTGTAGCAACACTTGCCTTGTCCTGAATTTCCTGCTAGGCTAGGCTGACAGGTTTGAGTAACTGCCTGGCTTTCACAATCCAGCAGAGTGGCAAGAAGCTGCTGTAAGATAAGGAATAATTTGACAGTAGACAGAGGATGAGGAAGAGTAAAGGCTGAAGTCTCTGTTCCTGTTCCAGTGCTATGCAGAGGTGTGTGCTGCCTGACAGGGCTCTCTCCAGTGAGCACCTGATGCAGACATGCACATCAGAGCAAGCTGCAAGCAGCTCACAGCAGCCTGAAGGAGTCCAGTGAGCACAAAGACCTCATTTCACCCCAATGTCATTGCTGGTTCTGTCAAATGATTCATAACTTGAACTCCCCTGCCTCTGAGAAGCCAGGCAGCTTCCTCGGAGCTGCACCTCCCAAACTGGCCAAGAACAGCCACACACCAACAAACCCATGGAATGTGGGTGACACAATCAGAGGAAGTTTAGGAATGAGATGCTGAATGCATGCAGTTACCATGTGGCAATACAGCCAGATGCAGTCACAGCCCTTCTCAGAGGGCTGACAGATTTGATGGAGTTCTCTAGAATCTACCTAATAAGCACCAGTTATTCCTCAACCAGGAAAAACATTCTCTCCAAAACCCAACATTGATTTCCCAAAAGTAACAATTCTCACAGTGATTTGTTTTTAAAACAAACTAACAAATAGAACACCAAGCCCTTTTTCTTTTTGAGTTATATTTATTATTCTTTTTGGAGGCACAATGGAAATTTCAGCTTCTGTTCGTTTTCTTTTCCCTTGCAGAGCAGCAGGGTACAGGTTAATAGCCATCAATCTACAATCAATATATACTTCAGAAAGTCTCTGATTACATTTTCATATTTCCTGATAATAAAGGAGGCCACATGTACCAGACAGTGTCAGTAGCTGAAATACATTTCAGCAATACTTGCTTAAAAAGCTGCACTGACTGCTATTTTAAGGCAGGTTGGGTGAAAGTTTGACAGGCAATTTCCTCAGGAAATGAAAATAATTTTGCCTACAGAAATACATTGATTGAAAAGAGGCTTTTAGAAAATACTTCATCAGTGTGAAATTATATTGACGCTGCACTTCCTTTAGCTAGAAAGACAGCAATGAATCTTTTTTGTTCAGAATTCTGACTTCCCAGCCATTCCTTTACCTTGCAGGGAAGGCACACAGCGGTGCTCTGCAGTCAGAGGAGGCAGGTTTGTCGGGGAATCAGCAGCTCAGGCCAGGCTGCAGAGCCCAGGATCCATCAGGCTGTGTTCTCAATGACCACAGCAATGCCTTGCCCCCCGCCGATGCACGCCGAGCCAACCGCGTACTTCCCGCCGCGGCGCCTGCCCAGAAACAGCAACAGGGGACACCCGTTACCTGCAGGGAACCACAGCAGCTCCTGGCCTGATTCTATGAAAGGAAATCAGCTACCAACTGGGTGTTCCTGAAGATGATGTTTTAGAATGTGTATGTTGTTCTTTTTCTAGCAAAATACCACCATGAAGTCTCAGCTGATGTTGAAGTATTTCTGAATGACTTTAGAGCTCGTCTGGTTCCACCCCCTGCCACAGGCAGGGACCTCTTCCACTCGACCCCACCTGAACATTTCTAGAGTAGTTTTTAAACTAACACTGCTGAGGTAGTTTTTAAATGCTAAGTTTCCGACTGCCACACTCCAAAAAACGGTTTTCTGCAAGGTGCAAATGACCTGAGGCTTCATGGCTGAGCACTAAGACAGCATTGCAACTGCAAGCAAAGAGACACAGTGATCTCTACCCTGAGGGGGGGGAAAGGAAAATTCAGATATTCAGATTAAAATGGTGCTAAGCCTATCAAGCAAGCCAAAAGAGTCAGAATTTCTGAAAATGGACTACAGGAGAGAGAAGGTGACGACAAAGTGTTTTACAGCCGCCAGTAGCTAAAGGGGACTGGAGAGGGACTGGGGACAAGGCACGCAGGGCCAGGACACAGGCAATGGCTTCCCAGTGCCACAGGGCAGGCATGGATGGGATCTTGGGAAGGAACTGTTGGCTGGGGGGATGGTGAGGCCCTGGCAAAGGTTTCCCAGAGCAGCTGTGGCTGTTCCATCCCTGGAAGTGTCCAAGGCCAGGCTGGACAGGGCTTGGAGCAATCTGGGACAGTGGGGGTGGAATGAGATGGTCTTTAGAGGTCCCTTCCAACCCAGACCATTCTAGGACTCTGATTCTATTAAATGCACCATGTCAGAAAGAGAACAAACTTTGCTCAAAGGCCATTTCAAAAAATAGAAACCTTCCCACAGACTCCTGTGGGCTTGGAACAGGTCTAGGTGAACTAAAGAGAGCTTAATGACAACAGGATGGAATGTGAGTGCAGGACCTGCAGTGCAGCACAGAGCTGGCAAATTCATACAGAAACTGGCCCATTTCAGCGAGGAGAGTTTTAAGCTTTAAGTTTTGACTGGAAGAGTTCAGTCATGTGGCATCCGTGCTCAAAATGCCTGCAGACATAAATCCACCAGCACTGCACGCAGCCTGAGCTGTCCTGTGTGTGTGCATACCTCAACTCATGCACCAGGTGAGCTGTGATCCGTGACCCCGAGGCCCCCAGAGGGTGGCCGATGGCAATGGCACCTCCGTTGACGTTGGTTTTCTCAGGGTCAAGGCCCAACACTTTTTCCACAGCCAGGTACTGAGGTGCAAATGCCTCATTTACCTAAAGCACCAGAGAAAAGACAGAACTTTTACACCTGCTTTCAGCAGTATGTGTGCAAACAAGATTAAATGAGGTGAACTGCTCCTCCAGGTCCTTTTGAGAGAAATATTAAAACTCTGTGTTTATAAAAGCATGCTCAGCCAACATGGATCGCTCAATCCAACCCAACTAAATTCAAACTCTAAGTAATTACGAGGTATATTTTATAAAAAAAGGTACAGTATATTCTGAGGCAATGGGTCCACAAAGAGCCTGTTGCTCTGACAGAAAAAGGCCCTGTTCACAAGTATGAGTAACTAAAAACATGAGCAGTCCAGCCAACAGAGTAAAACGTCATGTCACATGAGGATATTTTTGTTCCATGGAATGTGATCACACCATTTCCAGTTTCCACATGCCTGGGATTTTTGTAGTGACTGTGCAGCAGAAACTGGATGGACAGAGGTCAGGCAAGCTCCTGACAGGCAGCAACACCTACATGGCACAAGTGGAATCTTTCTGCTAAGAAAGATCAGGGGTAAAACCACTGCTCCTGTAAAAAACATCTCACCTCTACCAAATCCATATCCTTCAGTGTCAGACCTGCTTTCTTCAAAACCTCTGTAACTGCAGGTACAGGGCCTGTATGGAAATCATATGCACAGTTACTTAAATTTAAAAAAAATTAATAAATTAAGTATTAGAAACTTGTTTTACATAGGATAAATTCTTAAAGCCTCATGAGATCCCCTTCCAAGGGCCTCTGGGCAGCCAATGAATTACGGATGTATCACTTACCTGCTCTGTGAGGTGGTAAGAGACCTCCTAAATCTCAAAACTACTTGGTCTCCTTGCCAACACGCAGCCAGGGAAAGCTAAGAGTGTCACTACTGCTGCACACAGAACTTTCAAGTCAAGAGAAGTGACAGTCCCCAGGCAAATGAAACAACTTCACAATGCTTTTGAGGCATTCTCCTTCCCAGAACTCTTGGTTCCACCTATTCTTTCCTCACGACTTGCAGCCTCCAGGTAAACCAAAAAGGAAAACAAACAGGCTGTTCTAGAGTTTGCTGGACATGTGCTTAGTTATGGGTATTGTTGATTTGGTGTTCTTAAAATATCTGAAAATCTTCTAGTAAAAAGCCTACCATTTAATTAGTTTATTTCAAACAATTAAATGCTCCCTCAGACCCAGGTCTTGGAAAATGGAAGAAAGTAAGATTTTGGTTTTTAGACCATTAAGAATCTGGCAACAAAAGTGTCCTTTGAAAGGCAGCTGCCTTCTACAACCTAGTATAATACACTAAGGGAAATTAATCCCAAACACAGCTACCTAAGGAAACACACACTCACAGGGAATTTAAAAGGGTTAATTAGTAAATGCTTGCAGGAGAAACATACTGAGATGTTAGTTGGTGATCATTCCATTCTAAAACATGAATAATCCTAAATGTTATCACACCGTCAAAAAATGATGTTGAAAACACACAGCGCAAAGGATAAAAACATAAAAATAAGTGAATTACCCAAGAGACAGAAAAATTAAAAGAAGAAAGGGCCCAGTTCAGAGCTCAGTGGAGTATCAGGGAGCCCCAGGCAGCTTAACACTAGACTCTAACTGCATCTCATTAGGGAAGGAATTTAGTATGCCTGTTACGCATGAGTGTAATGGGAGGGTCTCATGCAGACAACACAAAGACCCCTAATGACAGCCAAGTAAACTTTTCCCCCTCTCTTTCTTTTTTAAAACAATGAATTCTCTCACTGGACACTGTGAGACAGGACTCCAGAGGCTCAGACTGAGCTCCTGTTTGCCAGACCTGCTGCTGTCATGTCGCTGAATCTCACCTGGCTGCTTTGAGTTGCTGGGGACAAGTGGTGTGAAGGAGCTGGGATAGTAAGTGATCCTGCACATGATTTATGAAGTTTTTAAACAAACTGGAAGAGTTGCCTGACCTAGAGAGAATGGGCTGGTCTAGGAAGCACAATGCCAGCACAAAGTCCAGTGAAAGAAACCCTCCCTCCACGTTGGCTTTGAAGGCTGTGTCAGTCAGACAGTCTGACTAGGAAAACAAATCTGACAATGCCTCATTTGCATTTCTACTGAGACACAGAACCAGCCAACAACAGCTCCTCTGAACAGAACAACAGAGAGAAGAAGCAATGCTGGGATACAATGCTGTCTGCAAACTAAACTGAAGGGAAAAATCCTGTGGTGTCTGGATTGGCTTTGAGGGATTGTTTGCACTAAGAGATTCTTGATGAGGAAACAAAAAATATGGGATTAGAACAACCAGTAAAGGTTTGCCAAGTAATACCTGAACAGAGGCATATCCTGGGATCAAAGCAGCTTGAGCCACTGAGTAACTGCTGAAAGGTGTTCACATAGCCACCACTCCATCAGCAAGAGGTGAGGCAGGCAGCTCACAGTTACACATTTTATCATGGGATTTACAGCTTACAGGAAACTAAAGTCAATTTTAAGACAAAATGGTTTTAAAAAATGTTTGAGTGTGACTAAAAGGGACAGCAAAAAAAAGGGGAAGAAAGAAGAGCCTGGGGGGACTGTGTTCATGCTATTACTATGGGTCAGACACTGCACAGACCCTTTCCAGCCAAACTGAGGAGCAAATCTGTCCCTCTGCAAAACAGGGATGGACTGACACTGCGTGATGGACAGGACACACAAACACTTTCAGAGCCACCAGCCTGAGCACACTGCAGCATCCCTTTCCTTCCTTCAGAATGGCCATGACAAAAACATTGTAATGCTGCTTGATTCTAGAAAATTATGTGTTTATTGCAACTTACCAATGCCCATGATGGATGGGTCACAGCCAGCTGAGTGATAAGCTACTACTCTTGCCAGAGGAGTAAGACTGTGTTTTTTAAGTGCTGATTCACTAGCAAGGATGACTGCACCAGCTCCATCACACACACCCTTGCAGTAAAACAGAGAAGCATACTTAGTGACAGAATACAAACAAACAAAAAAATTCCTCAAACTCTTTAAACTAAACCCCAAAAACAGGCTTGAGCCTAATATATTATAATTAACACTTAACAATGTTTATTCAGAACAACAGAAGACAATCTTTCACTATGCTGAGGGTAGGGAAAGGAAGTTAACTACAGATAAATGTTTAATGAATTCCAATGTGTTACAAAAAAAAATAAGTCTTCCCTGCATTGGAAATATGATTCTGCTGACTTGCAAGGCCACTATTAATAATGGATAATGTATGTGCTATTAATTACAAAATATACTTTACAGACACCCACACTTACTGTGGCTATGATCTATTTTAGGCATGAATTCAGACTGTATGGTCACAGCATTCCATCTGGCCCAAAGAACATTAATCAATTAATTAAGATAATGACTGTAAGAGGAACAGTCCATAATGACATGCTGCTAAGCACTGAGTATACTCTGGGTAAGAGCAAATGTGGTTTGGGGGAGAGAGGACAGTAACTCTGATACAAAGATGAGCAGCAGCAGCATGTCCACTAACAAAATGTAGGTTTAAAGCAAATGCTCAGTAACCACTGCACACAAATGAAAGCAGAGTGGCTACAAACCCACTGCAGCCACCAACTGCACAACTCAAGGCTGATGAAGAAGTGCCACTGCCTCACAGCAAGATCACTGGCAATCCACAGAATCAAATTTTAGGACTTAGGAACTAAGTGAAGGATCCCCTGGCACCTAGTGGCTGGAAGAGCAAGCCAGGGACATTTAGCTGCAGAATTAGAAGTAATTTTCATCAGGAGACACCACAGACAGCTAACTGGTGAGAGATAAAAGGAGTGGCAATAAATTTGGAGAACCACAGAGGGGACACCTGCCCAGCCCAAGGGTCTGAGGTACTCACTGAAGCATTCCCAGCCGTGACCGTTCCATCCTTTTTGAAGACACAGGGGAGTTTTGTCAGCTGTTCCATCGTGGTCTGGGGTTTGGGGTGCTCATCCTTTTGCATGCTCTCTTTACCCTTTTTTGTCTTCACTTCAATTGGTGCCATCTCAGCATTAAAGTAGCCAGCGTCGTTAGCTGCAACCACAGAAAGGAAAATAAAAGGACTTGATAAAAACATCAGAGTGACTGCTCAGCATGACTAACAACCGTATTTTCATGAGCACACAACTTCTGCTCTATTTGAACCAAAAGTTCAGGGACAGCAATACTTATGCTTTATTTTGCTTAAATAAATTGGTTTGTGATTGTTAGGGCTTTTTTTGTTTTTTAAGAAATTGGATAAAAATTATATAAGTACATTGTCAAACTTCTCCAAAGAAAGTCTCAAATATTGAAACTTTATTTCAGCTTTAAACAGCTGAACTCTTTTTGGATTTTTTTTTTTTTTTTTGGAAAAGCACTAGGTTTATTTTAGTACGTATTTCCCTTTACTGCTGCTTTATTTTACAGCTCTGTCATTTCTCAGATGGCCAAGATGAAAATCTCACTCAAAGAGGAATGTGCAAAAAACCTCTTGAGCCACATTGTTTCTGTTGACAAGATACTGTATATCAATCAAAGTCCTATTCAAGGCGCTCCATCAAAGGCTCTCAACTGCCAAGCCAGGATCTCAGAATGGGATTCAGCTGCCTAAACAACCTACAACAATTCAAGTCATTGCAGGTATCTAAGGTGCCCAAAAAAACATCTGGCATATCACCTAATACAACATTGGACACATATTTAAAACTAAGACACTAAAATTGTCAAATCTGACGTTGTTTAGCTACCTCTGGGCTTCTCAATAAATTCCTCAAAACATTTTTCTTTCCTTACACACAGGGCACTCTTTACTGTGGGATAAGACGATCTGCTCCTACAGGCAGAAATAAAAACAGCAAGGTAAAATCCTAGAAAACAAGACACACAGGTTCTAGCAAAGGCTCCAGGCATTGCAGGACTTAGGTAACAAGAGAAACAAGCAGGAAAGGTCATAAACTATGAGAAAAGTTACAAAAGCCACTTCTACACCCTTTGGAAAAATTACTAAATCTTCCTTCAACAGTGCAACTGTTAAAATGCACCATAATTAGAATCTAAAACCAGGCTTAGATGTCTCCTTCTCATGTTCACCTTTGGTCTGCAATTATGTTGATTCCCAGGATGGCCACTGCACATTCTACTGGTTTCTGGCCTGAACTTCACAGTATCTGAATCCCAGAAACCTGGGATGGTTTGCGTTGGAAGGGTCATTAAAATCCATCTTGTTCCAACCCCTGCCATGGGCAGGGACACCTTCCACTGTCCCAGGCTGCTCCCAGCCCCAGTGTCCAGCCTGGCCTTGGGCACTGCCAGGGATCCAGGGGCAGCCACAGCTGCTCTGGGCACCCTGGGCCAGGGCCTGCCCACCCTCCCAGCCAGCAATTCCCAATTCCCAAGATGCCATCCATGCCTGCCCTGTGGCACTGGGAAGCCATTGCCTGTGTCCTGTGCCTGCATGCCTTGTCCCCAGTCCCTGTGCAGCTCTGCTGGAGCCCCTTGAGGCCCTGGCAGGGGCTCTGAGGTGTCCCTGGAGCTTCTCTTGTGCACGTGAGCAGCCCCAGGTGTGCCAGGCTGGCTCCAGAGCAGAGGGGCTGCAGCCCTGGCAGCATCTGCATGGCTTCCTCTGGCCTGGCTGCAGCAGCTCCACATCCTTCTTATTTTGGAGGCCCCAGAGCTGAACACCTCTGAATTATGGTTTTGGGCATATAAACCACCCAGAGAACAGCTTAAAACACAGCTCCTAAACAAATATCCCCTCTTCAGATTCCATGTGCTCTGACTGTTCAAGCATTCAATAACAACATTCAATTTGCAAAAGAAAGAAGAAGGATTTAGATGAATTACAGCACATGCTGGCACACAAGAAGGCTGCAGGTCACTGTGGAAGACTGCTCTGCCATGCAGTGGAAAGAAAGGAGGGCAGTCAGGCATGGCTGGGACAATGCTGCATCCCACCAAAGAGGCACCAACAAATGACATTCACCAACATGAACCCTGGTCAGGCAGGAGGTGGCCCGTGACTGGCCAATGGTGTTTGCTGCCTCAACAGCTATGGAATGTCCCTGAGGAAGGCAGGGAAAGGCAGTGGAAAGGGGCTCCTACTTAACCTGCCGGGGGGTAGAGCACCTGACTCAGTGTAATTCCTAAGTCAACCCCCCTAAGAATGCATTATTTGTACCACGAGGCCAACAAAATCACAAATTACAGCATGCAAAGAGAAGGGCAAACTACTCCAAGAACCAGAGAAAACCTGAGAACACTTTGAATCAATGCTAAAAACTGACCAGGCCTGAAACTAGTGTCAAATAAACACTTCCATTCTCACTGCACTCACCAGCTTTGCACCTCTGCTGCGTTTTGAGCGCGTAGCGGTCGCAGTCCTCCCGGGAGATGCTGTATTTTGCAGCCAGGTTTTCAGCTGTCATTGCCATAGGTATTTTAACGTGTGTATCTGTCAGGGCTTCCCACAACGTGTCTTCCAACTGCATGGAGCATTATGAGAAGAAAGTCAGAACGCACGGCAATATTGTATTTATTACTGATGGCTTCTAACGGTTCAGAAGCCTCCTGGAAAATAATGGCTCTTTGTGAAATTAATTCCCGTTACCTACAGATAATTTATTGATTTATTAGAATGAACACACTGAAAAACAGTGTGCAAGGTCTTGTGTGCTATTCTAGTTAGTCTCCACTGTGCTCTAGTGCAAATCTTTCTATTTCCACGTGGCCCCAGGAGGCTTGGGGAAAGCTTTAACCAAAGATTTTTAGTATTTCAGCATATTTCACTTCTGTATGAATTATTTATTAGAGCCCTGTGAGCAAACACACCTGTCTGGTTGCCAAGAAGGATATGGGAGGCACTGTGAGAAGGGACAGCAGCCTACTGATTCTTTAGCTCTCTCTCTACTGTCAGGCAAAATCTTTCCCTTACTAGAGCCAAAGGTTTCTCTGGGTGTAACATCTCAGGGGAGAAAATATCCAAGTCTACCTTCACTCAACCTGATAAAGGCAAGCCTGGTCAGTCCAGATGGGTTTTGTTATCTCTGTCAGCAATAAAGAAGGTAAACCATTCATTCACCTGTCACTGTGTAATTCAGTTATCTTTGTGATAAGAACCCAGCTGCACGTACTCGGTGTACCAGCAACTTTGTGAAGGTGCTGTCTGTAGGATCTGTGCCACACAAGAACAGAACCAAGCACAAATCATATTCACTATCTTCACAATGGAAATACAGTGTGGGGAAAAGCCCCAAAGGGCTGAAACACTGAAACATCCTAATTTTGCATTTTGATGTCAGTTATGACCCACTGAGTAAACGGCGGCACATTATCAATTTATCCTGCTGCACATTTCTTATGGTATTCACTCAGGATTTATATTCAGAAGAAAATGCAAAGACAACTTACCTGTCAATGGATTTAACTTCAAATTTCCACTTCTGCAATTGAGAGATGCTCACGCCTTGGAGATATACGTGTTTTTTACCAGTCTATCTGTCTACTGCCAGCATTACTAGCCTTGCCTAAACTGTGTGTGCATCTGTTTCACAGACATTTTGTACATAGTGCTTGCACATGATACACCATGTGAATCCAGTTTTGTGTCTATTGGTATGTTGAACATGGAACAGGAACTCAGATAAAGTTTTGGAAAAGCTGGGAAACTGCTTTTCACAAAATGGCTTGAACCTTCTGTTTTGATACTGTCCGAGAACTAGATAAATGCTTTAAACTACTAAGTCTGGATCTAATCTCCAATCATTTCATTTGCAAAGATTTAGTGCCTGCAATCCTGATACTAAACCCTGCTTTGCTGAGAGAACAAAAAAAGTACCAGACCTTGAGTTCTGCTCCTAATCTGGTTCCAAACCGAACCTTCCGAACCGCGTAAGGAGCCTGGCTCATGCTTTCAGCTCCACCACACAGAACAACTTCTGACTCATTCAGGCAAATTTCCTGTTAACACAGAAGAACAAAACAGATCTAGGATTTAGCTTGCTGTCTGAGTAAGAAAATAACAACTGTTTTAAAAGAAGAGGTTGTCACCCACAAAGCAAAGAACTCAGACTGAATCCAAACTCAGTCATGTGTATGTATTCATGAAGGGTTTACCCTTCTGTTAAGGGTGGGGTCTGTCTCCTACATGCCACGTCCCTTTTTCTTCCTTTCAGCAAAGAATTATTGTATCCATGAGGGAGAAAGAGAATATGGGTGTGCACACATGACAGAGCAGAGGAACAAAGACATTAGGCCTCTGCATGCTTGTGTGGCTTGGTTCACAAATGGCTGAGCTTGGTGGTTTGGAGTTCTCACTCCTCTCAGAAGGAACACAAATTAAACTTCAAAGCCTGAAGTTCGACCTTATGATTTGGTAAAAAAATGGGACATAATTTTAGAAGACAATAGCTAGGTAGCTGCCAAAATAAGTAGCCAAAACACACAAATTCATCAATGGCAAAGCACGCAAAACCTAAAAGCCCCAATTCTTACATATACCATGACAGCATTCAAAAATAGTGCTTCCTTAAAATGATTCACTGAATTGGACTGTGGAGGTTATTTATGAACCATGAGAATGGAAGAAAATTAAATTACCCCAGAGAAGCTGTGGCTACCCCATCCCTGGCATAGTCCTAGGCCAGGTTGGACAGGGCTTGGAGCAACTCAGGGTAGTGGAAGGTGTCCTTGCCCATGGCAGGGGAGTGGAACTGGATGACCTTTGATGTGCCTTCCAACCCAAACAGTTCCATGATTCTACTATCTTGATATATATTTGAGATTTCTAGTTAATAACTTGTTTGTAGCAATATGTGCTGAGATGCTTCCTATAGTTACTAAAAGCTTTGTGAGCATCTAAGCAGCACTGGCTGCACCAATGAAATGCCATCTATGAAAAGGACCTCACAACCACACTTGCAATAAAACTGGTCACATTCTCCAGCAGATTTTCTCAGTGTGTATGGCCTTTGCAAAAAGCACCAGGAAAAACAGTCAGGTGGGTATTATTGCAAATACATACCCTTAACTCCACATTTTTTACATTTTTACCTCTAGAGGATCAGACCTAAAAGAACTCTTTAGCCAAGGAAAACCAAAAAAAAATCCCACAAAACCAACAATCTGCTTGTTCAGGTATTCATAAAAGCAATGTATGAGCAGATGAAAGAAAAATCCCTGTACTCCTACACAATGGTTTTGGCCAACTCCTCAAGGAGAAGTTGATGCTCCTCTGTTTTAAGAGAAGTTACACTACAAACTACTTAACCCGTGAGAGGTTTGGATCTTTGAACAAAAGCACACTTAAAAAGCACAGGCTGCTGCTTACACAGCGAGAATATAATATGCCAGGTGAGAATATAAACAATGATCAAGAGATTAAAGACTCCTGGAGTCCAGTATTTCTAGATCATACAAACAGGATTGTGGGATGCAACTATTGCACAGCTGAGCTCTATTTCACCAGGTAACACTTGCTGCATTCCTTGCATTAAACTAGATTAAACTAGAAAAATCATTACAATACTTGGATTTTAAAAACTAACCACACAATGTGGCATTGTGGTGACTGAACTGGAAAAAAAACGTGCAGGACAATAAAAATCTCCACTAAAAATCCATGTCAAGACTCACCCCAAACACAAAGGACGTGTTTCTACATGTTAGCAGCCTGACAACAGTTACAACTGATACAAAAACACAGCTTTGTACCTGGCAGCCATTGGCAATGGACTGGAAGCCAGAGCCACAGAGCCTGTTGACAGTGAGGGCTGGGACAGACATGGGGACTCCCACACGCAAACCAACGTGTCTTGCAATGTAGATCGCATCCGAGGAGCTCTGCAGGCAGAACAGGCAACAGCTTTTGTCACACTCTCATTGATCTGGGAAGCCAAAAAAGCCTTGATGGGAAGTCAGAATGGAGTAATTGCATCCCTGACAGAAGACAGTGTATGTTCAGCAGAAATCCCACTGCTCACAATAAGAACTCAATTCAAAAAGCCACCATCCTACACGATCTGGAAATGTCACTGTCTTAATGTGCATTTTAAAGAAAGTGTGTGATAAGTCAGCAACTCAATGCTTCCCCTTATCCCTTATTTTCACAACAGCACCCACACAGCAGGCTGACACAAGGGCAGATGCTGGCTGGCAAGCTGCAATTATTTTAAGGTAAATTAATACTGCTCAGACTGACAGGGGAAGGCCTCCCAAAACCAGAGAGAACACTTATGCTCTTGGGAAACATGCCCTAAGCTCAAATGTACTATAAAGACAAAGTTCTGTGCACAGTGCTACAACAGTAATGCAAGTTCAGAAAAAGAAATTAAAATTAATCAAGCCACGTCTGCTGAAGGAGTTTGAAACAGTCATACATTCACAGTTAATTAAACTTAATCAAACAATATCAGTAAACCAGAATTTTAAAAAAATAATCTACTGGGATGGGGGAGTATGATGCAAAGGAAAAGACATGTATTGTCAAAATGAAAAGAAAATTTACCAGGAGATTTTTTATGTGAAAGCACTACAAGAGATTAGAGTGCAGCAAATTCTTTCCTAGGCCACAGACAGCTCTTAGAAAATTAAAGAGCTGAATAAAAGATGCTGAGATGGTAGCTTTATATGACAGAATAATTTAAAGCTACTCTTTTGGCTGAAAATCCGGAGAGGGAACACTGCCTATTTCTTCACTTATTTGTCCAAGTTCTAAGTTACTTGCTTCTTCTGCATCCTTGCAACACACAGGGCAAAATAAAGGTCCCCACCCTTAATAGCAATGCTGAAATCAGAACATAAAGCAAAAAAGGAAAAGCTAGAAATGCTCTTTGCTATCTTGCCTAAAACAAAGATCCTCATCTATATGTGTGGGTAACTACAGTTTTGCAATGCATACAACAGCATCCTCCTCACAAGCTGTTTGGAAAAGACGCGATTGTCCAAGTGTCTCTGCCAATCAAGTCATGTATCCTTCCAGCTCAAAGGAAACTCACATTCACTCAGAAAAAGTTCTATAGAAAACACAAAAGAAATGGACTCAAGTCACTTACAGGCTTGACACAGAAAGGGATTTATACAATGCAATGAAAAACCACTGATCACGGAGTCACACAGCTCGAGCCATTAAAACAGGGGAAATATACCTGGGCTTAGCAACTAATCAGTTAATTGATATATATATTTCTAGGAGGTCAGCTTGCCCTCGTTTAAACTACCTCTGACACTAAAAAAAGCAAGATAAGCCTTGTTCCCAACAGCGCCACATATCACGAGCAGGATCCCACATCCCTCCAACACGAACAGGAAACACTACACTGCAAACTGCTACCGACCCCTTTTGCTTCCACCCCTTTGGCTGCCAGCCAGAGGCAGCTATCTATAGGGCCACCCCGAGGGTGCCTGAAATAGCCCCCGAGCAGCAGATTTTCCAGGCTACCAACCTGCATGACGTTGCCCACGACGACGCTGTCGATGATCTCGGCGGGGACCTTGCCCGCGGCCAGCGCGGCTCGGGCCGCATGCTCCGTCAGGTCGGTGGCCGAGAAATCCTTCAGCAGCCCCCCGTAGGTCCCGAAGGGAGTGCGCTTGGCTGCCACGATGAACACACCTGCAACAGGGGCAGGAATGACCCACAGTGAGCACACCTGCAGCAGGGGCAGGAATTATCCACAGGCACAGCACCTCACGCACATGAGAGCGCCAAGCCGGCCTCCAGTGGGTAACACCCTAAATTCACGTGAAACTTTGTAAGCGTAAGCAACGTGAACACGGGAAGCTCGAGATAAATAATGCAATGGTGCTCCAGACAGGGAAGCCATCGAAGATAAATGGTCCGAAAGAAAAGCTGGGAAGATTCCAGAAACACCCTCTTTCCACAGTGATAGGGTTGGATTCAAACGTGGACTTGGAGGAGGCTGCCACATACATCAAGCATTACTGCTAGTGCATTAAAAGCATGCCAGTAGCATCTAGGAAATCCTGGAGTAAGGCAGCTGTGAAAAAATCAGATGAGGAACAGTGCCAATCCCTTCTCCTAGAAAAACCAGCAGATTTTTGGTTTGTACTCTAAAACAGTTTCCACAAAGAAAGGAAGAAAAACCAAACCAAACAATAAAGTACTACAACCCCAGCGCTTTTTATATGTATTTCAAGTCCTTTAGTTTAAAAGGAAAAACATCCCCTAATCCAAAAAAGTCATGCTCCCACCAGAAATATGTATGTCACCTACACTGCTTTAGCACGAATCTTTTGGTTCTTGAGAAAAAAATCCAGTTTTCACTAGGCAAGAGACCATGTGCAAGCACATGTGTACAAATGCATGGGCCAGGGGCAGTCAATACAAATTCCAGCTCGGGAGAAGTCATCCCTGAAGCAAAGCAAACAGCTCCTGGCTGCCTGTCACAGTGGCTTTCTGCTCCCACGTGCAGAAAAACAAGTGGGAGGCAGGCTGTGAACTTTCCCCCAGTTGAATAATATCTCTCAGGCCCCCCGTTTCCACAGCTCCCATCAAACACCCAGCTATTTTAGGTAACACTGCAGGGACATATCCAGATGTAAGAACGCAGACAAATGAAAATGCCTCCTCAATAAGCTGCTCATGAGCACTGATCTCAGGTCATCTGATCCGTACTACTACGCTGTTTTGTCAGAGAGAAGGTGCTCCTCCATCCCACATGGATTTGGATCCCAGGCTGCATGACTGCTAGAAAAGGACATTCCAAACTGGCCAAGGTCAGGGTTCCGCACTGACAAGGACCTGAACACAGTGTAGAGATCTAAAATGCACGGGGAAGATGCTCAGAATCATATCACAGAGCGGTTTGGGCTGGACAGGACTTCAAGGATCATCCAGTTCCAGCCCCTGCCATGGGCAGGGACACCTTCCACTGTCCCAGGCTGCTCCAAGCCCCAGTGTCCAGCCTGGCCTTGGGCACTGCCAGGGATCCAGGGGCAGCCACAGCTGCTCTGGGAAACCTGTGCCACGGCCTCATCTTGTGGCAAAGAATTACTTTCCAGTACCCAATCTAAATCTTCCCTCCTCAGTGTATCTTCCCTGCAGCAAAATATGCCATGACACTCACATTCTCCACCACTCCTCCTGCCCCCTGATTCCCTGCCTCCTCCAAACTGTGCCAACCCTAACTCATCACAAATCTTTGCTGCAGAGAGTTTGGGGACCTGACCAAGCGAAAAGAACTCTTTCTCCTCCCCTTTGGCCAGGTTGCCAGTTATCCACATTATTTGTTCAGTCACATCCACCGTGGCGTTGCCTCATGAACCATCCAGGGGCGAGGATGGAACTTTGCCCTTAAACATTCCTTTCACAACAACAACAACATCTCTCTGTCTTTCATGGAGGCTGCTCACTGCTGTCCCACAGCACCGTGGGGCCAATAAACCAGGGCAGGTCACGCAGCAGAGGCAGCTGAACGCTAACCCAGACTCGGCAGGAAATGAGGGCCTCATTTTCACCTGGATCAGTTCTGTGCCTGAGTTCACCTTCTGGCTGCTCAATAGAACTCAAGACTCAGAGAGAAGGCTGGACTGAATCAGGAAGAGAGGAAGGCGAAGAAGCAGCAGCACAGTCTGTGTTACGTTGAATTAAACTGAACACAGACACTCCCTAAGGGTACATAACTCCAGAGCCTGACAAATTCTGCTTGACTGGAGAGGCACCTACAAATGCTACTTCCTCCACAGAACTTCAGGAGAGGCAACTATGGGTGGCTGAAGTCCTGAGTGGAAAAGGATGCTTTGTGCTTTGACAGCTCTTCCTAAATTTCCATTAATTAGTTCTGTCCTACATTATCATAGCAAGATTCCAGAGCCTCTGCCATTTCCCAAGGTGATAAATGTTGGATGAGAGCAGAATAGTACTAAATGCATAGAGATCTGAAAACTTTTGGGGCAAGAAAGCAAAGGTCACTCTGAATCCTTACCAAACACTATAGTTGAAACATCTTTTTAACTGGTTTGGTTAACCACTTGCTGTCAAACAGGGAACTGAAACACTATTTAATCCTCTAACATATCTCAAATGTGCTTGGTATGAAAAGAATTCATCAGATCCTATTCTGAAAGCCTAGAAAACAATCAATAACATAAAAAAGGAAGTTAAGAAGCAAGAACAGTACATGGAAGTATTGTGGATTGAGATGAGAGAAAATCCTGCAGCAGGCACAGAAAACTAAGATCAAACAAGTATGGGCAAGGTGCCCTCTGTCCTATCCAGCTCAGCAGAACCATCAGAATTAATACAATGCTGACTACACAGGCTTTAGCACTGCAACCTCACACCATGACTGACACGTATGTTGTTATTTAGGTGCAGTCTGTCAAGTAGCAAAGTGCTGTCAAATAGAGAAGAAGCCCTACTGCAATGAATTTTGGTTTTGTTTTCATACAAGAGCAGGTCTTAAAGCTTGTATGTACCTCATTTTTAAGAGTCACAGAGTTTAAACAATGTACAGCATAAATTAGTTCTTTGAACCAACACTTTCAGCAGCTGTGGTGATTTCAGGAGTTTATCCTGCACTGTCAGTGCTAACACAGGCACTGATGTGACAACAGAAACTTCCACTCACATTTCAGGTGTCACTTACAGTCACTGTACATAGACACAGAACCACAGAATCACAGAATATCTGGGTTGTAAAAGACCTCAAAGACCATGGAGTCCAACCATTCCCCCCTGGCACTGCCCAGGCCACCACTGAGCCGTGTCCCCAAGTGCCACATCCACATGGCTTTTAAACCTCTCCAGGGATGGGAACTCCAACACTGCCCTGGGCAGCTGTGCCAGGGCTGGACAGCCCCTTCCATGGAGGAATTGTTCCTGATACACAATTCAAATTCCCAGTTAAGTGACAGACACCCCTTGCCATGTGTGTGTTTGCAGCACAGACACGAGCACTGCAGGGAGCCAAACACTGAATTACTGCATAAAGCAGTGCTGGAAACAGAGGCTGTGACTGACACTCCCTGACCCCCTCCTCACCTTCTGCACCCCCTCCCCATGCTGTGCTCCCCATTCCTACCCTCTCCACCTCATATACACCCCCTGACCACATTCTCACCCTCTGAACCCCATTCCAACGCTCTGAACCCCATTCCCACTCTTTGAACCCCATTCCCACTCCCTGAACCCCATTCCCACTCTTTGAACCCCATTCCCACCCTCTGAACCCCATTCCCACCCTCTGAACCCCATTCCCACCCTCTGAGCCCCATTCCAACGCTCTGAACCCCATTCCCACTCTTTGAACCCCCTCCCCTCTCTGAACCCCATTCCCACCCTCTGAGTCCCATTCCCACCCTCTGAACCCCATTCCCACTCCCTGAACCCCATTCCCACTCTTTTGAACCCCCTCCCCTCTCTGAACCCCTTCCCCACCCTCTGAGCCCCCTCCCCACCCTCTGAGCCCCATTCCCACCCTGTGAGCCCCATTCCCACTCTCTGAACCCCATTCCCACTCTCTGAGCCCCCTCTCCACTCTATGACGATCATTCCTACCCTTTTCACCTCATTCCCACCTCCGACTCCCTCTGCCCACCCTCTGACCCCACGCAGCCCGGAGTTTTTTCGAAGTTCCTAATAACTTCCAGCTGTCTGGCCGTGACGGCACCGACGGGACCGCGGTGAGGGCAATCCCCCGGGAGCGACGGGAGCGGCTCTCGGGCGCTCTACTCCGTAATTCCTGAGGGTCCCACGAGCTGCCCCGCATTAGGAGCCCCTACAGCGTCCAAGCCGTGACCGCCCACCCTCAGGGTGGCCCCGGAGCCCCTCCGGGAGCCCGGGATCCGCGGGGGGACGCGATCCTCACCCCTCAGCAGCGCCATGGCCGCTCCGCGCCCCGGCCGAGTGCCCCGCCCGCCGCCCGCTCCGCACATTCGCCACGCTGGGGGCGGAGAGGGCGGGCAGGCTTGGCCGGCGGGCACTGCGCTTAGACTTATTATTCTACACGTGGTGTTAGTCTTGAGTTTAAGTTGTTTTAAATGCAGGGGTGTGTTTTTGTTTTGTTTGTTTGTTTTTTGAATTTGCTGCTGCTTGGTTCGGTTTTTTTTTTTCCCCGCGCGGTTTTGGCGAATCGGCGGCACGGGGGGCAGGGGGCGGGAGGTGATGGCTGAGGGCTGAGGGCTGAGGGGAGAGGCGGTGCCGCCGCCCGGCCCGCGGGTAATTACGGCGTGTTACAGTTAATTACAGATAATCGAGGAATCGCTTCCGTCGGAAAGGTCCTCCGAGATCACCGAGTCCAACCTGTCACCCGATCCCCGCCTTGTCACCCAACCCAGAGCACTGAATGCCACGTCCAGGCCTGCTTTGGACACCTCCAGGGATGGGGACTCCCAACACCTCCCCGTGTGGCAGTTCCAGTTCCTGACCACCCTTTCCATGGGGAAATTTCTCCTGATGTCCAGCCTGAGCCTACCCTGGCGCCGCTGAAATCTATAAACCTCCTCAAGGGAGTTGTGGAGGGTCACGTCCCTTAACTCGTGCACAATCCGTGGCTGACCCAGCGCTGCGCCTGATTCCAAACTCTGCCTTCCTTGGACATGGATGGAGACGAGCAGGAGCTGCCTGCGGTTTGACACCAGAAAGCCTTTGGATACTCTCATTTCCCAACATAGCAGACACCGAAAATCTAGGGGATAAAAGGGCTGAAAAGCCTGCAAGCACTGGTCACCAGCGGGAAGGACGGATGCCACCGTGGGCTGCAGTGAACTCTCGGTCTCGGTGATGCAACACCGTGGATGCTGCGTGCAGGACAGACCCATGGCTTACTCTGATAATATGAAATAGTTAAAAACACACACAAATATCCTAGAATCCCACAATGGTTAGGATTGGAAAGCTTATCCAGTGCCACCCCATGCCACAGGCAGGGACACCTCCCACTGTCCCAGGCTGCTCCCAGCCCCAGTGTCCAGCCTGGCCTTGGGCACTGCCAGGGATCCAGGGGCAGCCACAGCTGCTCTGGGCACCCTGGGCCAGGGCCTGCCCACCCTCACAGTCAAGAATCTGTAACCTCCAAGCTGCACCACAAAACCCACCTTCCACAGTTGCAATGCACCTTGAAGTATGATTTATCTGTAAAATTGCTTCAGTGGAACCATCCTGGCTGTCAGCAAAGCCAGTGAAAATATTTTGTGCACAAATAAAAATCGCCATATGTCTTCAGGGACACATGTAAAGGTTTGTAAATTTTGTAGAAGAAAAAAAATGTTATCCCTTGAAGACTCCCATTTTTCATTTAAAATAATCTCTCAACTACTTTCCCTACATAATTCCAATGATTTAATAAATCTATAAATCAGTGAACATGCAATGCTGTTTTTAAAAAGAGCCAAGAGTTTTGCTGTATTTTCTCCCTTTGCCATTGACTTCCCTCATCCAAGTCTCATTTAAGGCTGAGGGAAGGCATTCTGCCCCTGTGCCCCTGTGCTCAGGTGAGAGCCCACCTGCAGAGCTGCCCCAGCCCTGGGCAACAACAGCACAAGCACCTGGAGCTGCTGCAGCCAGGCCAGAGGAGGCCACGCAGATGCTGCCAGGGCTGCAGCCCCTCTGCTCTGGAGCCAGCCTGGCACACCTGTGGCTGCTCACCTGCACAAGAGAAGCTCCAGGGACACCTCAGAGCCCCTGCCAGGGCCTCAAGGGGCTCCAGCAGAGCTGCACAGGGACTGGGGACAAGGCATGCAGGCACAGGACACAGGCAATGGCTTCCCAGTGCCACAGGGCAGGCATGGATGGCATCTTGGGAATTGGGAATTGCTGGCTGGGAGGGTGGGCAGGCCCTGGCCCAGGGTGCCCAGAGCAGCTGTGGCTGCCCCTGGATCCCTGGCAGTGCCCAAGGCCAGGCTGGACACTGGGGCTGGGAGCAGCCTGGGACAGTGGAAGGTGTCCCTGCCCATGGCAGGGGGTGGCACTGGATGAGCTCTGAGGTCCTTCCAAACCAAACCATTCTGGGATCCTGTGATTTCAGAACAGGCACAAGGGGTGGCATTTCCTCCCCTCTTCTCCACTCATTTGCAGTGGCTCTCAGGGCCATAACATTCCACACTCATCGAGTTTGTAATTAGCTGCCAATTATTCGGCAGCTCTGAAATCATGGTGTAACTTCTAAACCTTTCAGTTTTCTAAGTAAAACAGATTATCCTAATTTCTGTTTTAAAACTACTTTGTAGTATAAAAATAGAAGTTTCTGTTAGATAGAAGTATATATTGAAAGGGGTTATTTTTGCATTCCCATTTTCAAAGAAGAGCCGCAATTTGTTTAAAAGTGTTTATTTCACAAATTTTTTTATCCCCAGCTGAATATTACAGTGACTATTACAAGCATTTTCTTATAAACAAAGGTGTAGTTTACAGATTTGTTCAAAATGGAAAAATATTTTATAAGCAGTAGTATTTCATCTACAGTATTCACTCATGTATATCATTCAACTTTGACAGCAGCTCTACCTTCTGCTCGTTAAGGTAATGACACTTCACACCACAAAAAAAAATAAAAATATCCCCAAAGATTTCAATATAGTAGCACTTTTTTAATATATTTTTTTTTCTTCTGATTTCAAATTAATCTGAAAGTCTTTGTCCACTGGCATTCACACCTTGAAATAATCTGGATACTCATCAGAGTATTATGTCTTCTAGATTGTGTTACTTAACATCTACCTTGCTAGTTTCTTTCAGAAAAAAAAAGACCAATTTATGGGTGTAATATATATGTGAATCAATAAAGTGTGAGGAAAAAGCTTCGTGGAAGTTCATGCAATTAATTTTAATTAGTTTCCATTTATATGCAGTGATAAAATGTGGATTTTTTCAGTTAATGGTCTGAAATAATAACTTTGTGCTGCTGTAATCATTTGCTATTGAAAATGGAGAAAAACAACCTATTGTTTCATGCGCATCTTTTTCATTTGTACCTTTTGCAAATCACACAAATGAGGAGTCATGTCCTGCAAGAACTTCATGTTTAGGTTTCAGGGTGATAAAAAGCAGCCACTTATGCTGGAAACATGCCCACGTTTTGGTACTGTCTCACGAATGCAATGAGATTCTTGTGGAATAAACTGCAGGAGCAAAAAATGTTTGTAATGTAGGATTGCATAAATTCAGTCTTGAGGTCTAATGTTCTTTTTCTACAGTCAACTACAGCAGCTTTATCAGTTAAGATAAGCAACCTCAGCTACAAGATGCCAATTAAAATTTAAAAAAAAAAAAGAAAAAAAAAAAAAAAGGAACTTTCTGGTGAAAATGAAATGTGGACGTTGTCCTGGATGCTATTTGTAGGTCAGCCAGCATATGCCTGAACTCATGTTGAAGTTTTGGTTCCTTAATGCTGGTGATGTGGGCATTTTGATGGTTAAATTTATTTTATTTTATTCCCAATAGTGCTTTTCTGTGATATAAGCCATCATGTTTGCAAAAATCACCGTGGGTCACTATTGCTTTTTTTCCCAAGAATTTCAAAGTGTTTACGCAGACGTCCTCACAGTAAGATTTTATAAGTAGGCTTTTAAATCCACAGACAACTTTTTCTATGACAGAATAATAAAAATATTCCACTGTTTTAATGCTTATTTCAGATAAAACAGTGGTTGAGCTAAACAACTAAAGGCACAGAGTGGGAAAACACTAAACTTAATAATCAATATTTCAAAATAAGGACAGATCTGGAGAAGAGCCAGCTTTCTCTAAGCCATGCTTTGTGTTCATTTTGCTTTTAAAATAAAGAAGTGTAAATCTGAGGAAAGAAAGGCATGCTTGAGCGGAGTAATTTAACTAAATTAACATTTAAATACAAATTTTAAAAACTTCTAAAAGAAAAGGTAACATATATTAAAGGTATTTCATACAGAGCTCTCTTCCAGATGGATCTCACTGGATAAACTACATGATCACAGATCAAGATGTTAAATCCCAGTTCCCATCTACACATACTAAGACTTTTTAAGAAAGAACATATAAATTACGATCCTGAAAGTGCCAGTGAAGGACTATTATCCCCTAGAAGACCATTAAGCACATTTTAAAATTATGATCAGCAACAAAGTCACTGCAGAAGAGGCTTCTGCAGCAGCCTGTCACTTAGTGATAAGCACAGGTTTAATCGATGTGTTGGGAATTGTACTCCAAATAATTTACATCACAAAGAGGTAGAGACCTGAACTGCCTGAAACTGCTGACCTAACGTGAATCCTGAGCAACAGCTCTCTGTTAAAACCACCTTACAGAAAGGCTGAATCCTGCTTTGAATTATTTATTTTTAAACCATGGTGACTACTGGAGCGTGGAAAGAAGGGAGAGGAGACAACCAAAAAAAATTCAGAGCACTGCAGAGACATTCATTGTGAAAAGAGGTAGGTGAAAATAAATAAAGATATGGGGGTGAGTGGGTGGCAGGGATTGCTGGGCATGTACAGCAGACTGGTGGCATTACCCTCATTTTATAGCAAGGGGAGATGAAGGCACTACTGAAGACACAGCAGAGGGGAGTGCTCAAGGATTGCAGTTTGGAGGTAGTCCTGCCTCTATACAAGCAAGACATCTATAATTAGATGGGTGATGGTTAAGGGGGAAAAATTTCCTTTTTGGCCTGAAGTCTGTCCTTCAGTGGCTAACAGTTGTTCTAAGTTCTAGTCTCTGTTCCAAACTAGGTATTTACCCACTGGCATAGACTGATACAATTCTGCACAACACTCAACTGTTTCTTTTAAAATGTGCTTTTTTGGACAGTAATATACACGTATAGTACATACAGGACTACTGCAGTTTGTATATACACCCATTATATACATGATGTCTAAATCACAACACTCTCCTTGCCTAGAAATGAAACTGCAGCAGACAGGAGTTAGTGTATCTTCAAGAAACTTCACATTCTACTTTAAATCTCTGAGCAGACAGCGCACCTGGTCATAAATTTGCTGTTTGGATTTACGCCAGCTAAAAAGAGTCAGGTGGAGAGAGGGGCTTTTTCTCTGAAAGCTCTTAGTCACGATGGAGCTGTGGAGCACAGAAGGAACCACAAACAAGACTAAGATGGGAGTGGGAAGGGCAGAATGCTGGCAGCCACACATCCTGATTGCAGTTTGGCACGTTGTGCTATGGCAGGAGCATCCCCACGCTGAGCAGTCGGGGAGCAACAGTGACCCACGGGAACCCACATCCTCCCCTGCTCAGCAGTCACTGAGAACTCAGCGTATGCTGGCAAGGACCAAAGGAAAACCAATGGCTGGTCTCCTTCAGCATCTGTGTGGTGAGGTCAGAGGATTGGTTTGGTTTAGTTCGCAACTCTGGTTGAAAAAATAAAGCAAACCCTAACAGAATCTGAATTGAGAGCAGTTATTCAGTTAAGGTTGTTGCAGACAAAGAGTTTGGGTTTACTCTTAAAGAAATGACCCACATTACTAACACACCAGCTGACACCTTTTCTTGTGTGTGTTAGACCATTTAATCTCTTTTAGAACTTCTTTTTTCATTTTCAAAATATTCTTCATTTATCCAAGCTGTATATTTGCACAATTCCTAACATTTCAGATGGCCACTGAACTGAATGGAGTTTTCCCATGGAGAGCTACAGGTAGGACTGAACTACTGAACTCTGGTAGGGCTGGGTGATACCACTGGGTTGCCTTAACATGATCTATGCATGAAATTCTGATACTGGCCATGTAAGAGGTCCAAGAACCTTGACAGCCACTGGATGAAAGTTTTTGATGCCTGAAAGCACAAGGAAAGTCAACAGTGGGATCAGGATGATGTTATACTACAAGCAGAAGGCTTCAGGCAGTCCTTTGCACCATGATTATTTCACTAGGACAGAACTTTTGCTAACATAAATTTGGTAATGTAAGAAAGTCCAATGGAACAAAGTCCTGCCAATTTATTTAAATTTCCACGAAGCAGATGCACTGAATGTATTTAGGAGGAGCAACGGCATTTCTCAAACACAGAATTTGTGACAAATTCCACATCATTGGAAACAAGCAGCCTCCCAGCCCTGTTATCTTTATGATGTGATCAATATGTACCTTCTGCACTTCACCTTCTCAATTCACTATCATGAACGCAGTTACTAGCAAAATCTGGAGGCAGAACTGCATGTTCTGTTACTCACACAAGACCACCTCCTACTAGACAAATGACACATCCCTCAAGGCAGCACAAGTGTCTCTGATTTTGTTTTTGTCATAGACACCTATGAAAATCAAAATAAGCTGTCTCCCACTTCCATCCTTTTTTCTTAGTGGCTTTCGGAGATGATTATGGGCTTTGAACGATGTCAACATAAAATCACGCAGTAAAAAATAATTCTGTTTTTCAAGTATCCTTATTTCTGAGCTGCAAATTACCAAAAAACAAAAAATCACATACAGACCAGTGTAGTGTACATTTTAGCATCCATTTGTTACTGTGTACTGGTTCTTCTATAAGCCTGTTTGGTCCATATTTAAAGAGCTCCTTGAATTCTTTTTATGAATTTTTCTTTCGTTGCTGCAAGTCTCTGGGTGTGAGAGGTGAGCTTAATTCTACTTTCTTCAGACTTTATTGAGAAAATCCAAGTTGAGAGAAGCAGGGAGATGAATGGAGTCCATGGTGATGGCAGATGGGTTGAATGGGAACAGAACTGGGAACGTGTGCTTCAAGTCCATCAGCAGCTGTGGAGGGTCATTCCGTTCCTGCAAGTGCTTCTGTTGGGTGTGCGAGAGGAAAACAAATTTACCATCAGTTGTTGCCTTTTCTTGTCATGCTCAACACCATCAAAGGTTTGAGAATGTGCATCATTTTACAGACACTGCAGAGAACAGCACTATTTTGTTCTTTTCTGCAGCAGCTTTCCTCTGAGCAAATACTTACAGGAACTTCTACACAGACTGTAGGAAACACTGCTTCAGGAGAACCCAGTTACATTTTCTACGTGACCACAAAGAAAGATACAGGGCCTGGAAACAAGATGACCCCCTTGGCACAGCAAAACCAGGACTACATGATATCAGCAGACCCCCTCTGATTCAGCTGCTCAGCCATGGAAATGTGTTCTGGGGGTAGCTGAACACATGCCCTTCCTTCTCCTGCCTGCTCCTTAAAAGGTGTTTGGCTTTAATTCGTTTATTTTTCCTTTAGTTGCCAATTTCTACCTCCTGTCCCAGAAATAACTGCATTTCACCAACGCTGCGTTGACTCCTGCACCCTTAATTCTCAGTGGTGCTGCCACTGAAGAGGTGAATTAGCTGGGCTGGGTGTTTGGGTGCTTATTGCCCTCAGTGACTAACAGCCTGGTTATCCCTGCAGCTGCCTGTTGTAAGTGTGTGCCCACACAGAGCACTGAATTCAGGACAACCTGCAGCAGCAAGCCTTTTACAAAATGCCTGAGTCAGCAGTGACTTAATACAGATGTCACTAGAACTAGAGATGTCATTTGTGCCCTCCAACTGACAGCCCTTTAGATTTACCTGTATGTTTCGTATGAAAGCTACTGTCACACGTTCTTCAAACTCATTCACAGGAGTGTAGAGATTAAGTATCTTTACAATCTGTTGAGAACAAAGCAGGGTTACAGTCATGAGAACCCAAACCTTTCCAGAACACAAAGCACCACCAGCACTTTGTCACGACATGGCCACAACAAGTCTGCCACGACAAAACTGAGAAGCAGAAGCAGCAGAAGTATCATCTTGGTGTTTTCCTTTGCCTGCTGTAAGGTATTGCAAGGTCTATGGACCTCTTAAAATCACTTCTTATGGGAACATTTGCAAATTGGGAATAGACTTAGACAATAGATTTATGCAAGGACTCCACTTGGTTGGCACATGGTGACATGGATTACTTCTGCTGTCACCTCTGAAATACTTCTCTTGATGCTCCCTCACTCCTGCTCCTCCCCTCAGCTTTTCTCAAAAACACAAGTTCAGGACAGGGTGATGGAGACACAACAGAAGGCTCTCTGAGAAAATTAGCTCACACCTCTCATTTCTCCCTTCCTACAACATTATGAAATTAAGGACAGGCGCTCCAGCAGTAAAAAAACCATGAGTTTATATCCTCCTGGAATGGAGTCTCAAAGTTTAAGGTCATATCCAGGCAGCCTAGGCTGGTACTTCTCAACCTCCTGCCTCAAAGAGGAATCCTTGGTGGGCATCCTGCCCACAGCCAGTTTAAGACCTGGCAAAAAGCAACAGGTGGGTTTACAATGCCAAGAATCTGACTTACACAACAAACTCCTTGGGGCTGGGTTTCATCTTTGCACAGTTCTGGAGCTCCAGTGCCATCAGTGGCACTGAAAGAGAGGAGCCACCACTGTGACCACCTCTGAGAGGGGCCAGGATGCAACATCAGTCCTGGAAAGGACAGGCTGTGCCCATGGAAGGAATGGCCTGCTGAGGCTGGGCACAGCTGATCTGGCAGCAGGAGACCACCCTTTCCCACTCCCTAATTCCCCTGAGCTGCAAACCCCTGCCCTGCTCCCCACCTGCTGGGTCGTGAGCGATGTGCACAAGGAGCAGATGGCCTCAGCATCCTCAGAGGTTTTCTTTTTCAGCTGCAGGAGCTGTGCTGCCTGAATCAAGGGCTCCAAGGTTTGTGCTGCTCCACTCTGCTGCAGATTCTTCCCACGCAGCCATTCCTCCAGCTGGCTGATGTTAAACCTGGGTAAGCAACCGGGACAAGACGTGAGCTGAGAGGTAAGAAGCATCATCCTCAAAACTCCTCTTTGGGGGCTCAAGGTATGTTGCAGTGCTGGTGTATGTGGCTTTTTGTGATGCATATTTGTGATACACGTGGCAAGAGACAATCAGACCACAGATTAATACTCAACAACTCAGAGTAAAATTTACACTCCAAATACTTTACAAATAGATGAACCATGTAACAGCAGAACAACACAGGAGAGATGCTTTCCTACAGCATTCCAATTCCTCCAAGTTTCAACACTTGAAACAAAGCTTCTAACCAGCTTTGAAATGCTAACAAGATCCTGCAGGGTACCCAGGTACCTTTGAGAATACCTACGCAGAAAATGCTTTTGCTGTGCCCACCCTCCAGCTCAAGAAGAACACACAAAGATCCAACGTGGGAAGGGGAGAGGGTAGCAAAAGGAAGATTTAAGAATTTGCACTGAGAAGTGCACTTTATTTTCCTATTTTCCACCCACTTATAACATTAACAAAATCTCCCCCCAGGCAGGCACAGCCCTGGCCCACGCCCCAGCCCCACCTCATCTGCATGCCCGTGCTCCAGGAGCAGACATCCTTCCTCAGCAGGAGGTTGTTCAGGGTGACAGCGTTGATCATGTAGAAGAGCTGCCTGAACACCTGCTGGATGATCTCAGGGTCCAGGCCCTGGTCACACATGATGCTGTGGAATGTGTTCAGCTGCCGAATCATCTCATCCAAGGTGTAGGAGGTGTCACCTTCTGATTTGGAGGAGTATTTCCTGTAGCCCATCGGTTTGACAACTGAAAGCCCTTGGATACTCTCGTTTTCCAAAACAGCAGACACTGGAAAAAAGTGGGAAAAATGGGGCAAAAAGTCTGCATCCAGCTATTAGACATTAGAGAGAAGAACTGGTCCCTCTGTGGGCTGCAATGAACACGAATCAGATGCAATGCCATGGATGCTGCAAGAGCAGCACAGATCCATGAATGGCTGGCTTACTCTGGCAATACAAAATAGTTACAAAGCTTTATCCTAGAACTGTACAACACAAATATCCTAGAACTATACAACAGTTTGCTTTGGAAGAGACTTTAAAGGCCGTTTAGGTTCAACACCCCTGCCATGGGCAGGGACACCTTTCACTATCCCGGGTTGCTCCAAGCCTTGTCCAGCGTGGCCTGGGACACTGCCAGGGATGGGGCATTCCTCAGAAGAATCCTCAGGGATTTGGCTGAAGAGGTAACTCTTCTCATACCTTCTCTCACCCTTGGAAAACAAGGTCTTTATGCATTTCTTACGTCTTCCCAATCCCGTCCTCCCTAATAATGTGCATTTCCATCCATAAAAATATTCACCCCAAACCTGGTCTGGAGGGGAAATCAGACCCACCAGCACAACCTCACCTCTTCCACTGCCTCCCCAACAGAAATGAAAGGGACACCTTCTACAGTGGGGTGGGGGAAAACCCTCATCCCTATTAGTCTCTATCACTGGAGAAGATAAAACCTCTCCCAGGTCATGCTGGCACTGTGCAAAGGTCTGAAAAGCAGCTGGAGCAGATAACCTGGGCCAAGAAAGCCCTGCTGAAGGGCAGCGTGCTGGGAGCTCACCAGTCATGGGGTACAGGATGCTCCCTGCAATGTTGATGAGCTGCTGGTAGATCTGGATGGAGAGGTGCCCCAGCACCTGCCGGTACTCGGTCAGGTCAAAGTTCTTCAGGCAGTGCTCGTTCTGCTTCGCCGTGTTCTGGGTCATGAAACACTGAGCAGGAAATTAAAAACACCCAGGTTCGTTATCCCAAACATTGACAGTCCATCAGAATCACTGCATTAAATCCCCCTGCACCCCTGCAGTGCCATAGACCAAAGTATGTTACCAAGGAAAGATCAAAACTCATAAATCACCTTTGATTTACCCAGGCATTTCTTCATAAATTAGTACTAGAGGACTACCTTTTGGAGAAAATCATTAAACTACCAGTTCTTCATTTTATCCTTAGCAAGGATCTGCATGTTTGCATTACCTGCAGCATACAGGATTAGAAAATGACATTTCAGGCCCTCTGAAACTACCTTTTCAACTACATGCTTGTCCCTTTGAGTTCCAGCTGTTTATGGAAAATAAAATATATTTTGAAATTAAGATTGTAGAAAATTGGAAAAAAAAAATTATGACTGCATGTTATGTGCTTTGACAACATTTTAGATTGTTCTGAAATTCACAAATCTCCCCAAATAACTGAAATTGTTGCCTGCCTTTTGGTGATACAGCTGATCTCTGATCCTGCATTTGGCTGCTGTAAGCCCTCAGTTCTGGGCTCAGATACTCACACCAGTTTTAGTGGCAGAAGCCAATGAGGTGTTTTAATCAACACACATGCTTTAATTGCCTGTTCATATGGTCTTACTTGGTGTGAAAATGAGAACTATGCAACTCCTTTTGTAGGCTGCTGACTAGTAAGATGCAAAATACAACATGTTCAAATTTGAGTGCTTTTCACAATTTCCACATTTTCCTGACTAATCAAAGAGCATCGTGCTCGTCACGGGACAGGACTGCACATGGGCTGGGATTCTCTTTTAAACCTTCTCTTAAAAATAGGCTGGGTTTAAAACTAGAGATACCAGTATCTTGCAAAGTGCTCTGCAGCATTTCTCCCCTCTATATTTTGCACCACAATGCCAATGGAATTTTCAAGCAGCTGGTTCATGTAACACAGTAAACTGGGGCAAACAACATAAAATTTAGGACTGTGTTTTAACCCAGCTGGTTTTTTGGGATTTTCTTTACATGTAGTATTATTATCCAGACAGAAGAGGGCAAAAAAGAGCACAACTTCTGGTAAGTATTCTCTAAAATATTTTTAATTTAACTTTTTTATTTTAGATCTTCAAAAGTTCTGTGGTTTTACACACAAATCATTATCTTTTGAATGAGCGGAACAGTTAATTGAATTTTATGAAATATTTTTTTTCTTACAGTTTGAATGCTCAATAAGTCTAACAAAAATCAAGACTACCAAAAAAAAATAACACTATTTGGGTCTGTTGAAAATTTTAATATGCACAACACATAGTTATAAGGATGGCAGTGTGTAATAGTTTTAGGAGGACTGTGAAAATCCCATCTTTTTGGAAGGGACCAGCTTCAATAAAACTTATTCCAAGCTATTAAATATTGTTTAATGAAAACCTGTGTGATCAACTAAAACCAGGATAACAGCCCTCAAAACAGCCCACCAGAAAGAGCACAGAGAGGCTGGGAGAGCTGCACAAGAGAAGCTCCAGGGACACCTCAGAGCCCCTGCCAGGGCCTCAAGGGGCTCCAGCAGAGCTGCACAGGGACTGGGGACAAGGCATGCAGGCACAGGACACAGGCAATGGCTTCCCAGTGCCACAGGGCAGGCATGGATGGCATCTTGGGAATTGGGAATTGCTGGCTGGGAGGGCGGGCAGGCCCTGGCCCAGGGTGCCCAGAGCAGCTGTGGCTGCCCCTGGATCCCTGGCAGTGCCCAAGGCCAGGCTGGACATTGGGGCTTGGAGCTTTAGTGGAAGGTGTCCCTGCCCATGGCAGGGGGTGGAATGGGATGGGCTTTAAGGTCCCTTCCAACCCAAACCATCCTGTGCCTTTAGGAGCTTTTCCAGAGCTGCTGTGCCATATCCAGGTTAACCAAGGAGGGAAGTCTGAGTTGCCCCATGCCACAGTCAGAGGGCAGCCCCTGGTGCCAGGAGGATGCAGACCCTCCCTGCAGGGATGTCACTTCCAGGCTGGGATGCAGACCCTCCCTGCAGGGCAGCCACCCCCAGGCCAGGCTCTCTCTCACCTCTTCCCCACTGTACTGCTTCAGGCAGTGCAGGAGCCGGCAGGTGTTCGCCAGCCAGAACGATGTCATCTCGAAGTCATCCTTGTTCTTCTGCAGAGACACAGTGAATACATGTGAGATCCCCCCTCCCTTTTGTGATGGTGATGCCTTTTCCTGGTCTTAGGAAATCAAAGCTCAGACACACTTAGAGGGTTGGGGGTCGTTCCCCTCGGTATTTAATAGGATCCCATTCCATGCATGGCTTCACCCAGGTGACAGCGTCGCAATGTCCCCTCACCCCCAATCGAGGGTACAATTAAAGACCTTACTCATTAGCATATCTAATGAGAGGGCCCAATAAGGGCTGGGGTGGGCTAACTTCTAGTTTACAGAATCTGTCCTGCCAGGAGACCTTGAGTTCTTATGACAATAGAGTGTTTGGTCTTCTAACTCTCCAGCTCTGGGGTGTTTGGTCTCCCGGCCTGCAGGACACCAGGAAACCAGGCTAAACTATCACCTAAAGCATCACAAGTGTGCATGCTGATACCTGTGGATATAGGGAGCTGCGTAAAAGGTATTTAAGAGAAAAAGCAAAAAATTCTTCAGGCATCAATGGCATCACAAAACAAACCAATTTTGAGTTTCCCCACGCAGAATCAGAAAGTTTTCCCTCTGTAGCCGGGCAGTATTAGCCATTTCTTCCCCACAAACTGGTTTTTTTTTTAAATCTCTAAATTGAAACAATTTTATTGCTAAGATCACAAGTCTCCCTGTTCTTCTAAAACAGGAGGCCCTAAGAGTGATTTGGCTTGAAAATCACTGTGAGAGCTGAGTGCCACACACTTGGACATGGTTATTGCCACCTGACAGCCTCCCAGCCCTGAGACAAGAGCAAGTGGGCACCTGCCTTCAGCACTTTCTTGATGCCGTTGATGATGGAGGTGAGCAGGGAGTGCACCTTCTGGTCATCATTGATGTAATCTGCATGTCTGATGCACATGTACAGGATGTAGGCAGGAAGGCAGGGAACAGTAGCAGACACCGCCTGGGGCTTGAGATCTAGAAGATTTGACAATAAAAAAATAAAAATATATTCACAAAAAAACCCCAAAACTTAAATTTCCCCAAATGACAAATGAAGCAGAGAATGCCAGAGCTGGAGATGCACCCAGGCAAACCCCTCTCCCCTCAGCCCTGGGGAAGATGATATTTTGGTTCTGCAGCTTGCATCCCTCTCTGCAGCATGCCAGAGGTCCAGCTGCAGGACAGAGGGAGCTGCCCCATACCTTCAGCACGAGGGCTTGGGAGAGCAGCTCTGTCTGCTCTGAGGTTTATTACAGCACCCCATTTCACCTTGTGGATGCACAGTAGAGCCAGAGCAGCTTTACCAGGTAAAAGCCCAGCCCAGCAGCACACAAACCACCTCAGAACAGGTCCCTGAAGCTTTCAAGGAATACCTCCCACAAGTTATAAATCCCCTCTCTGAATTGATGGCACATTAAATTGCTCCTTCCCTCAAGGTACTGAATCCTAATGGCAGCTGTGGGCATTTGGAGCCTCTAAAGAATGAGCTTGTCTGATTAGGGGAACTTCCATGTCCACAATAATGGGCTAGCACTGCTCCTTGAACACTTTTTGGATCCTCACTAGGCTCTGCTGGGGTTAGAGAGTGGTGTTAAATATAAATATCTATCCAGGGAAGCCTGACTTCTGGAACAGCACTGAGTGAGGGGATGCTGCAGCAACTCTGACCAGGCAGAAGAGCTCACAAATTCATTACCTGTTGACTGTTACTACCTCATAAACTGAGCTACCTTTGTTCCACACGGTGCCAGACCCCAGGGGTCTATCCCTCTGCCACCCCCTCCCCATCTATCACATCATATGAAGCTCAGCAAGTTACTGCCTGCTCTAAAAACTGCAGTCTTGCCTTGTATTTCCCATTTTTTGCTACCCTTAAGGGACTGTATCCATAGTGCTCTCATCCTCTTAGTGCAGCAGTGCTTTACCTACCCAAACTGCCATCACCACAAACATGCAGCCCCAGAAGGGATTAATTGAGAAGATCTATTTGTCTACCTTGATTTCTTAATGTCAGGTTTGCAAACTCCCCCAGGCAGGAGAATGAGCAGCCAGGCAGAGGAGCAGAGCAAGTTCCCCACCTGTAATGAGGTTTTGGATGAGGAGTGGCTCATCTTCTTTGTAGTATTCCAGCATGCCCTGAAAATCTTTCTCCTTCCTCTGGACAGCAACCTGCATGTTCCTCTTGTGTGGCCCCCTCTCCACTGGCACCGTGGTCTGGGATGCTGTGAAGAGAAAAGACCATCAACACCTGGATGGCACCTGGAAAGCAACAACTGTTCAGGCTCTGCACTGGACTCCTTGGTGTAGACACCAAGCCAAGAAGTTATACATAATTAATTCCCAATAATGTCATCAGCTTTGATAGACTTACAAAAATATAAATAATCACGCCCTGGATTAACAGTCCACAGAGTTCTGACTGTGAATGAAAGAAAAAGTGCAGAACTTGAACTTACAGGAGGAAAAAATGAAGCCATTTTTTACTTGCCAAGAGAGCACAGGTTAGAAGGTAGAAACCCTAGTGTTTTCACAGAGCAGGGCAAAAAGCAGGCAATGCAAAATCCCTAAGCATGGCATCCTGCGTGTGCCTGCAAAGCTGCAAACCACGCTGGCACACTGATGAAGTGCAATAAAGCAGAGGAGACCAGCATGCAAATCACACTGACAGAGAGCAGCTGGGCCAGCCGTGGAAACCCTCCAGTTATTCAGCTTATTTTCACTTAATGCCTGGTTTCCAGAAATTAACTCATGAGAACGGGGCTCTCAGATCAACCACGGCTTCTCCAGACAGCAGGGAGCGCTTTCGGTGCAACACGGATGCCACATTTAAGGTGCTTTCTCATTAAGCAGAATATACAGACAATTTTTAATACTAAAGGGTTATAATCCTTCAGAATTGACAGATCAGAGCATTTTCCTGCTGGCCACTGGGCTCCTTTCTGTATCACTGGGTCACTGCATTGACTGCAGTGACAGCAAAAAGCTTTCCTTAAACATCCTGCAAACCCTGCTACAGGGGCACTGTCAGCTCAGTGCCTGCTGCTAGCTCAGTGCCAGAACAAGCAAAATCTTACTTTCACAGAAAGAAAAGGAGAAAAAAAAAAAACCCTTCACCTCTCCAAGGTTAGCCAAAGGAGTAAAACCCAAGAGCAGTTCCCCCAGCCCAGTATCTCCCAAAGCACAACCGACCTTCAAAATCTTGGACCTTCTTAATGTAAATCTTCAGCTGCTTCTTCAGCTTCTTTTCATTCTTTTCCAACTTTTCCAGCAATTCCTTCAGATTCTGAAAGACAGAAGGTACATTTAGAAGAACTCCCCCAGCATTAAACCCGAGAAGAACTCATTTGGGGTGAGTTAGAGGCTGGAGTCTGGTCTGTGCCTCAACAAGGCCTGGTGTGATCATCTCAGTGGAAGAGGAGCACCACCCACAGCATTTAATCCTGGCTGTTAATCACATTTGAACAGTTTTATTTACATTCTGGAGTAGGTGAAAAAGGCAAAAACCCAGGAGGTGCCAGCATTCCCTCCAGGCTTTGCACTCGGATACAAAAGGGGAGAAAGGGAAAACTCCTGATCGTCCAGGCCAACTTTTTGGAGTGACAACTGCCCTTCCACACTTCCAATAAAAGCAAGTTGAGATTAAAGGACTATGCTGCCTTTGGGCCTGACAGAGTAGAGGGGTCCCCAGTGATCTGTGTTGAAAGCCAGTGCCACAAAGTAGACAGTCTTAAAAAAGCATTAAAAAAATCTAAAAATCAAGCACCCACGCAGTCACAGAAGTCACACAGCCATGGAATATCAGCTCAAGGCCAAGTACCAACACTCCCAGATGCACCAGAGGGAGATGCTGATGGATTCTGCACATTGCTTAGGAAGGGTGAAAGAGATCCCAGTTCTCTCCCCTCCCTGTTATGCTTCCTATCTCCTTTCTCTCAAGGCTGTGTTCCCCCCTCCTCCTGTGTTTTCAGCACAGCCTCTTACCAGGTTTTCATTGGTCAGACGTGTAATTTCCTGCTGGAGTCCCAGCTCCACCTGGACCTCTGGGGAGAGCTGCAGAGTCTGCAGGAATGCCTGCTGCTGCTTCTCCAGCTCCTCCTGCATTAAATCCACCTGTTTTGTCAGAGCTTCCATCTCCTCCTCGTGCTCCCTCCTCTGCTCCTGGAGCTGTGCTTCCAGCAGCCTGAGAACAGAACCACAGTGATTAGTCTGTGATGGCAGCATGATGGTGCTAATCACCATTTGAGTTCAGATCCCTCAAAATCAGCCAGCCTGGGAGACAATCCCAGTCAACCTCCCTATAAAACCGACAAACAAGAAGCTGTGGCTATTATTGCCACAGTAGTCTGTCATTTTCTATACTCCTGATGAAATAATTTTGAAATTAAGAGATATGAAATCAGATGTTGGTTTGGTTTTCTTTAAGAAAGTGGGGAAAAAATCCCAAATCACCCTTTTTTATTTAACTGCATCAAACATCCAGGTTCCTTTACTTGGATAAGGCAAATGCATGGCAAGGAAGCATCACAGATCAATGCCTGCAGGTTTTGTTTTCAAAAGCTCAGTTTGAAGGACATTTGTTCCTGTGCTCCTCTCCTGTCAAACATCAATTCTCACTCTTGAGAACCCAACTGCAGGTGTTGCAAACGGCTCTGTTCAGCCAGAATGCCACAGACTTTGTTTGCTACAGCTGGGAGTATCACAGAAGGCAGAAGATTAAACCCCCCATTCCCTCTAGCTGTTTGTAGAGCTGCCATCCATCTTTATTTAAAAAGAAGGACACTCACCTATGCCTCAATTTGCTTCCTCCTAGCCTGGGATATACAAATACCAACATCACCACACATAGCTGAGAGAAGCCACCAAAGCCACCCCTTCTCACTCTTTTAGGTGTGCACTCCATGTATTCCTGCAATAATTTGTCCTGCCAGCCCTTCCCACCGCCTTTCCACCCACACCAGGTCGCCTCCCAGCCTGCATGAGGACTGTGGAATGCTGAGCTAAAGGGTCAGTAACACATTCAGCTAAGGCATTACCCAGCCATTTGCTAAGCCAGAATGCCTTTGTACATCCAGTGGAGGAATGATTCATCACTGTTACCTGCAGACACCTGTGCTGATGGTGATGGTGACAAACCTGGCAGGTGACATGGTAATTGATTTTTTTAAGAGTGTCCCCTGCCCTCTGCCACGTGGGAATCTCACTCCAGCTGTTGCCAGAAGGCTGCAGTGACTCCAGAAGGTATGAGGACTCTGAGAGGCCACCAAGCCAGGAACTGTAACATACAGTCCCAGATTATAGGACAATGGTGGCCAAGAGAAGGAATGACCCAAGGGGACAGCCAAGCCCCTGGCCCTGCTGCAGCTCATGGATGTGCCTGGCCAGAGCTCTGCATCACCTCACACCCAGCTCAGGGCCCTCTGACACTGGATGCAAACAGAAATCCTCTCAGATGAGGAAGATTCTGCTGCCCACAGCTTTCCACTGAGCCAGGACAGGCACAGACACAGGAAAAAGGGGGAAAAGCCACTGGGGAAAAAGCCACAACTCTCTCTGATCCACAGAGAAATTGATGGTAATCCATACCTCTCAACTGTTTCCCTACAGGAACAACTATGCATGGAAATTTTTTTTGTTGTTTAGGCGTTTTTTTCTTTAATAACTTTTATAAAAGAGTGTTCTTTCAGGGAAGATTCCTGGATGAAAAGCACTAATCATTCCCCAGGTTGTTTTGTGTGGCTGTTGTTTTTGTTGTCTTTAGAAAATTTAACAACACAATCTCTACTCCCTCCTTCCAGTACAAGACAGAAAAGCTTGTTTTCCACCTATAGAAACATGGGCAATAAAGCAGCCAGCTTCATAATCCTGTCAGGAGTTATATTCTTAATAGGCTTGGAAAATACAGATCCACCATGAAATAAGTATTAAGTACTTAATTTTCATTTTATTTCTTCATACTGGGATTAGTTTGGATTCAGTCTGGATAATCCATGAGACACCCTCAGAAGAACATGCTCCTTCTGTGAGCCTGGGTTCCTACTTTGCTTGGAAAAACACATTAAATAATCCCTGTTATTTCTTCCTTTCACTCAGGTACCTTCAGATGTTACCACTTTAGACCACTCTATACAAAAATATTTAAGTTTTTCATCTCTCTAATGTCCTTAAATCTTTTATAAAAATCACATACATTGGGGCCCCATAACCACCAATCAGGGGGGTGATGCAGGACAGGAATCCAGGAGGGAGATTTGCCCAGCAGAGCAGGGCCTGGGGGGAGCTGTGGAAGGATGGCACCCTGTGCCCACCACGTGCCTTTCTCACCCACAGAAAACACATGGAAGGGAGCACAAAACCCCCAGGATCATGCACAGGTGACAGCACTGGGACACAAGGACAGACCCTTCCCTTCTAACAGTCAAGAACTGGGAGAAAACGCTTCTGAGAGGTGCCATACCTTACTGCAATTTGGGAAAAAAATAATAAAGTGGGAGGGGATTTTTGGCTTCTTGGAGATCCCAGCTTCCCAACCCCTTCATCACCCAATTTCCCATGAATGTCACATAATCCTTCCTGGGTCACAGCTCAGGCATTAGTGACAACAGCCACCAGCAGCAGCAGCCAGCAGGAACCAGGACCCCTCTGGAAATCAGAGGAGGGTCTGAATTCCAGCAGTTTGGAAATCCTGCCTCCATCTGCTCCCAGAGGGGACAGTGGGCCCTGTCCAGCACCACACAGCAACAGCAGAGCAAGAGAAAGAAACCAGAGGGCAAGGAAAAGGGAGGAAAAGGGAGAAGCAGCAGTGGGGGAAAAAAGAAAGTGTTTGACCTGGCAACTTGCTTTAAACCTTGATAAGCCAAGCCGAGCTCTCCATCTTCATTGAGATACCCCCAGTCCTCAGTCTTGCTAGAAATAAAGGACAGAAAAAGGAAACAAGAGGACAGAGAAAGACAAAAGGTCAGTTGAAAGAGAAGGGGGAAAGGTGCAGAATCCTTATTTATTTTATTTAGCATTATTTTTCAGAGCACACTTCCATTGCATTGCACTTCTTGTTCCTCCACAGAGAAGGAGAGCCCTGCCCTGGTTGTGCCTTTTATGACATTTTAAAAACAAGTTTCTCCATTCCTTCCCTGTGGTCAAAATGAAATTCTCCTCCTTCCACTTCAGCCAAGGGTTTTCTTCAGCATTTGGGTCAAACACATCAGTCTTTTCCTCTGGTCCAAATACCACATGCATCCACACAAGACCAATCTCCTCTGTACACATCCAGGCAGAATAATGGCCAGAAAAGTCTCACCTCACTTTAATACTTTTAGCAGACTGTTTTTTTTTTTTTAGTCTCCTTTCTAGCAGATTGTTTGAAGGTTTGTTTTTTTTTTCAAGTTGTATGAGGCAAGAAGCTGATTTCTCTTCTTTAATGAGGTGCTGAACACATTGCAGATGAGTGATGTAAGCTGCTCAGCCGGACCAGAAACATTTGTTACAGCAGGATTTTACCTGGCTTTGGTGTCAGTTAGAAAACAGTGCTTGTTTTAAGCAATAACAACTTAAACATCAGACTTAATGTATCATTATATAAAAGAAAAAACAAAAAACAACCAAAACACCAAACCCACCCCCCCAAAAACCCAACATTATATTAAAAAAAAAAAACCAAACAGCCAAAACAGAAAAGGAAGCAAGCCAACACACATCTCCAGTTTTGAAAAGAGCTGTAGCAGATGCCATTCACACAAACTTTCACCAGCAGATTTTCACACGAGGAAAGCAGTGACAAATGTGGTGCTGCAGCAGTGCCTTGGAAGGGCTCTGGAGGTGCCTGAGCACCACAGGCAGCTCGTGCACCCCTCCTGGAGCACAGCACTTCTCAAAACCAGCAAACATTTCAGGCACTGACACTTGCAAAGTTCATCTGTTAGAGCCACATGTATGAATTTAAATTAAAACCTTGTTGCTACCCCATATGCAGCAGGTTTCCAAAAGCAGGCTGACAGATACAGGGGGGGGGTTTATTGGTCTCATTTGCAGGAATTTGTTAGTAAAGTGGGTTTTTTTCTTGGTTCACATAATCTTAGCAGGTCATGTTGTCAGGCACTGAAAACCAAAGGAAAAAGCAGGAAGGATCCTCAGTATTTACTGCACATCAGAAACTTGTGAAATCTCACGTGGTGAGCAGCATTTTTAAGAGACAGCCTCCTTGGAAAAATAGCTTTCCTTCCTTTTTTAATCATAGACATTGAGGTAAATGAGGAGAGTAGCCTAAGAAAGTGCCATGGTAAGATAAATATATAAAAATGCTGACAAGATAAAACTGCACTGGGAAATAAGCATTCAGTTCATCTCCATCAACGCAGCACTGACTCAGAAATCACTGCACTCCCCCTTCTCCCAGAAGTTCATGTTGACCAAGACATAAGAAGGGGTCCTTTCAATGTAATTAGAGTAATTAGCATCTGAAACATCATTTGCTAGAATGCTGAGTAAATCCTATTCTCAAATAAGGCTGGGGAGGAGTTGAAAGGGCTGATTCAAAAAGCCTTTTTTCCCCTTTCTCCTGATCTTGGGGCACAGGTCTGGGGGAGCAGCTGGGACCTGCAAAGTGCCCCTCATCAAGAGCAAAAATTCCTGTCCAAACACCTCCTTGTCCTGTGAAAGCAGCTTAAAGGAGAGGGATGTGTCCCAGCCCCAGGGATGTCAATGTCAGCATCTTCAGCAAATGATCCTCTCTTCACAAAGTGGGGGCATTTCGCTTTCAGGCACAGACACATCTTTTAGTTAAAAGGAAAAATACTGTGCATCCCAGAGTGGCTGTATGGCAGAGTGGGAAGATACCCACTGGAGAGTGGGAAGCAGAGTCAGGAACTCTTTTCATACCATGGCCTCTCCCAGCTGCAAAAGCACCTCCCTCGTGAAGCCAGCATCAACTCTTCCCTTTGTACAGCAGCTGCAAGTGGCACTTGCCCAACAGGAAAAAAAAAATCCATGTACTCAACAGAAATCACTTGGAACCTATAAGGGAAGCTAATTCCAAAGACACAGCCTGATTTACTTGGAGCTGCCAGGTTATTGTCTCTAACACCATCACCAGGTCTCTCACTGGCTCTGCATTCCCACCAAGATCAAACAGGCTTGAGGGAATGATCCCAAGAACGGGAGCAGGGAACAAAATGCCTACTCAGCTTTAGATTCAGTTATTGAAGCAGAAAATGAGGTAGGAACTGACTTGATGATTTTCCCCTTAGCAGCTGAAATTCAGCAGAATTTTTTTTTAAAGGAAAAAAGAAAAGGAAAAAGCTGAGTTTAATGCATTTATAAAGGAAGAGCTGCTTTCAGTTCAAGCTTGCCCTTGACCTGGAATCAAAGGGCTCTCCCCTGAAAGCTCTGTGGGGAGAGAACTGCTACCTGAGCAGGGTTAGCAGCACCTGGCAGAGTTCTTTCTGGTTCCCTCCTGCTGTATTTAGAAGTGCTGCATTATATAGACAAGAAGAGAGGAAAAGGTTGATCTCTCACCAAAATAAAGCCATGCTCTGACCTCAGCCTGAATAGCTAAGACATGATGGCCTGGAGCCAGGAGTGACTCCTGGGTGGAGGGAGGTTTTACCAGAGCAGGCAGCCTGGGCTGGTGGCAGCACAGCCTGGGGGACAAGGAGCAGCTGAGAGCCCTGAGGGACCTGCACAAGCCCAAGCAGAGGCCCAGGGGAACCTCTGAGTTTAACAAGGCCAAGTGCAGGAGCTGCAGCTGGGTCAGGGCAGTCCCCAGGATCAATCCAGGCTGGGGATGAGCAGAGGGAGCAGCCCTGGGAGCAGGAGCTGGGGGTGCTGTGGGTGAGAGCTGCACCTGCCCCAGCCCTGAACCCCCCGTGCCCTGGGCTGATCCCCAGCGTGGGCAGCAGGGCAGGGGGGATTCTGCCCCTGTGCCCCTGTGCTCAGCTGAGAGCCCACCTGCAGAGCTGCCCCAGCCCTGGGCAACAACAGCACAAGCACCTGGAGCTGCTGCAGCCAGGCCAGAGGAGGCCACGCAGATGCTGCCAGGGCTGCAGCCCCTCTGCTCTGGAGCCAGCCTGGCACACCTGTGGCTGCTCACCTGCACAAGAGAAGCTCCAGGGACACCTCAGAGCCCCTGCCAGGGCCTCAAGGGGCTCCAGCAGAGCTGCACAGGGACTGGGGACAAGGCATGCAGGCACAGGACACAGGCAATGGCTTGCCAGTGCCACAGGGCAGGCATGGATGGCATCTTGGGAATTGGGAATTGCTGGCTGGGAGGGTGGGCAGGCCCTGGCCCAGGGTGCCCAGAGCAGCTGTGGCTGCCCCTGGATCCCTGGCAGTGCCCAAGGCCAGGCTGGACATTGGGGCTGGGAGCAGCCTGGGACAGTGGAAGGTGTCCCTGTTCATGGCAGGGGGTGGGATGGGATGAGCTTTAAGGTCCCTTCCTACTCAAATCATCCCCTGACTCTGTGGAAGAGAAATGGGAGTACTTCTTGCAGAGAAGGTGAGAGAAGAAATGCCTCTTTCTTATAAATGCCACTTCAGAAGTGCAATAGCATCAGAAAAGCTTCCCAGTAAAATATTTATTGATCAGGATTAGAAAGGGAAGCCATTTCTGTTTCTCATGCTGACACCCTCGGGTATAGAGCTGTGTAAGTACAAATGTAAACTTGTCCTGTGGGAGGGAATGTTAATTTATGTCCACAAACACAGGCTCCATAATCCGGGCTCCCCAAGCATTTGAGTTCATCCACTTTACTGCCATCAACAGCAGCCCACAGCTGCTAAACCAACCCAACACACAGACAGCTGCACGGGGAACCCTGTGGTGGGGAGGCTGGTGGTGCTTAATGAGCCCCTGGATAAATCACTGCAGAAAATCAGGGTGAGAGCAGGTAGAGCTACTGCTGCTGTATTTCAAGAGCCAGGCTTCACTTGAGAGACAGAGGGGACAATAAAGAACTGGCCCTGGAGACTGCACATTTCACCTCCCAAAACTTACAAGGACAAAACCACCAAGGGCAGATCACACAAACTGCTTGAAATTGCAGCTCACCCATGCAATTGCAAGGAAGGAGATTTGTGTTCTTGTGGAAAATTAGATTCTGGGAAATTGTAGGCCCTGGAGGGATTTAAAATCCATGTGGATGTGGCACATGGTTTAGGGCTGGCCTTGGCAGTGCTGGGGGAACAGCTGGACCTCAGGACATCATTTTGGACCTCAATGATTCCATGGTTCAAACCTCTCTGCCAAAGTCAAGTGTGGAACCCAGAATGTCTGGAGGAGGACTGGAGCCTCCTGGCAGGCTCCAGGGGACAACATGCACCAGTATGGGCAGATTAATTACACTGGGGACCAGAGGCACCTCCAGGTCAGACACAGGTCCTGTGACAGCAGCAACTTCTTCTGAGTCCTTCACCAACCCCTGAACACAAAACAACCTCCCCTACACATGCACACTGGGAAATTCATGGATTAATTACAGCTGTGCCCAACAATGGGATTTCACATCTCATACAACCACCCACAGCTCCAGGACAATGTTGGGAAGAAGGATAAGGAAGGAAAGAGGAGAAAATCCATGGAATTTATTAAGTGACCAAAATGCATTCCTTGCTGCAGGAAGCACACTGAGCCCCACTGATTTACTGACAGGAATGTGATGTGCAAATTAATCTCATCACCTCTGCTGCAGCAGGGGCAGAAAATTCACCAGCAAGTTCACTTCAGGAAAGCAAATATTCACCACCAAATTGAAAAAAATCACCAAGACTAATCCTGATCTAGGCAGACATGATGCCCAGGTGAGAAACCAATGTCACAAGAGTCCTGGACCTCAACAATCCCCACTCCTCCAGGCCCCCAGACCTGGTGAAAGCTGGCAGAACAGCTGGGCAGAGCCTCAGTCCAGCCATCAGGAGTCTGAGCTCCACCTAAATGGGCCTTTCCTCATAATCATACAGGTGTGATTAAAATTCTCATTAAGTCAGGGCCCAGGCTGGACTGTTGACACCCTTCTGCAACCACTCTACAAAGCAGCAAACTATATTGTGTTATTAAAAGCCATTAATCCAGAATGGCTGGGTCTTCTTCCTTGCTGAATGCAAATTATTTAGGGAAAAAAGCCTCAAACATCTGTATTTGTCAAGAGGAAAAAAATATATAAACATTCAATTTCCTTGAAGTTAAATAAGAATTTACTTTTCATATTATCTTGCTGTTTAATCCATGTCATTTTTTTCTTCTTGCAAGATACTGCTTTATTATTTGATGTCCTCCTGGTCAGCTGCAAGGACTGATTTAATATCAGCCCATTGTTACTCTCAGGACATATTCTCAATATTAATCCTCACTGAGGTAAACCTGCAATAAAACACTTGCTCCTGACACTCAGTCTGGCTGCAGGAAAACCAATAATGTGCATGTTTCCAGGGAATACAGCATATTTGTTAGCTCAGTTTACCACAACAGGCTTTTGCCTCTGGGAAAACAGGAAGGGAACTGTGGCATCTTCCCAACACGGCATGAGATGCCTGAAACAGAGGTCTCAAACACATCCCAAATCTTGGTCTTGCTGTTATTTCCATGCTGAAAGCAAACTCCAAACCCAGTTCTGCTCACTTTCATGCTTGCTTTTCCACCTGTTCAGTATCTGACTGGAACTGGATGATCTTAAAGGTCTCTTTCGACCCAGATCACTCTGGGATGCTACAATTCCATGAGATGTGTGTCTTTGATGTCACTTTTAGGGTGACACCATCCAGAGGCTGGCAGCTCTCTGAAACACACAGATTTTGGTGTGGATCCCCCTCTCACACAGAAGCCCCCTGGTGCTGGAGGGGTCTGTGCCACTGTGGCAGGACATCTACCCCCCTCCAGAGCACCACAGGTGGCTGGTGCAGAAAGAGAACCCAGGGGCTGAAAGGCCCAGCAGGGCCATCCCTGGCACCAAAGGGCTCAAACCTCAGCTCAGAATCCACATCTTAGTCTGGAGAGCTGATGGGAGGAGAGATAAAGGAAGTATTTCTGACCTCAGAGTCACAGTTTTACATTATAAAAGATACACCAGCTATCACTGGGGCAGAAGCCTCTCACACCCTGAAGGTGTTGGAAGCTTCTCCCCAAAGTCTGGACGCAGTTTCATGGTTCCTTCTCCAGAGATTGAGGGAAAGGATCTCGAGGAGTGCCCCACCAGCAATTGGATGGTAAGATACTTTGAACCCTAAGTTATACTGTTTGTTCACTAGCTGGAAGTGACAAAGGTACCTTATTGTGCACTGGGTGGTAATCTACTCGTGTTCTTTCTTTTTGTTTAATTCCTGTGTAGCATTGGTTTACTTCAAGGCTTATGTCTGTTAGTTTCTTGTGTATTAAGAAATAATTCGTTCTATAATAGACAGAACCAGTCATCATTAAAAGAACTCACTAACAAGAGTGGGTTTTGGGGTGCTGGCTGCCTCAATAAGTTCCTGCCTGCTGCCAAGGGCTGGGCAGGAGGCGAGGGCAGCTCTGCAGTCCCACAGGCCTGGGTGAGCCACACTCACCGGTTGGTCTCGCACATGCCCTGGTAGGCTTCGATCGCGTCCTCCTGGTCCACGTGCCGGTCACTGTTGGGCCAGCTGGCCTTGGGGGACGTGCTCTCCTAAAGCCAACATGCAGAACAGCAATGTGACATCCTGCTCGACAACTCTGCCTGGCTGTAAGAGCTCCTGACAGCACACAGCTCCCAAAAATTCTGTTAAAAGCATCCCCAGGGCATCCACCACACCGCTGAGTTTCTGTGAATCCACACACGGGCAGCAGGGGAGATAAAGGATGGAAGAAGGATGCAGTGAAAAGAGATGGAAGAGGGATGCACTGAACTTGGGAAGAGCACAGCTAGGGTGCTTGGCTTGGTGTGAAATACAAAATACACCAAAACCTTTAGGAATGCTATGGCAGCAAATCCACAGAGGTTGAGTTTCTGGGAGATGTGCCCTTCCATTGCAATGTGCTCTAAACACAAATCCCATCACAGCTGCTTGAGAGACAGGCTCCCCTCTTGCCTGCATATCAGAAGAAACATATTACAGCTGCACCAGCCCAAAGTGAGCAGAATCTGGTCTAGAAAATCTTTTCCCTCACCCCATTTCCTAGCAGGAAAAGATTGTTGTCACCAAACATCACCAGGAACATGCTGAACCACACACACTGGGGCAGGGCTGCTGTGGGCTGGCTTACCCTCATCAGGTGTGGGGTGAGCACCCTACAGCAGCACCATGGCACAGACAGTGCTGGGCTGTCTGAAATGCCAGGGACTGTGTCTCATCCCTGAGCAGGACCTCCTGTATCCCTGCACAACCCTCCATACCCTCCCTGCGCCATCCTGCCCACCAGAGCACAAATGGCATTGTCCAGGCAGACAGTGAATCTCCACCGAGAGAGGGGAAGAAGGAAGAGAAAGCCCATTACCCTCTCCTTTACCATGTTTTCCCCCATCTCCTTCTGCTGGGCTGCCTTCATGATCTGGGACCTGAGGATGAGCACCTCCTCCTTGCGCACCTCCAGCTCCTCGTGGGCTGATTTCAGCTGGTTCAGCAGGAGGCTGTAGCTGTCCTGCACGTCGTTGGAGGAGTTGTTCTGTGTGGCGTGGTCTGCAATGGCCTTCCTCAGCTCATTCAGCTCATTCTTCAGCTTCTTGTTCTCCGACTCCAGCTCTTGCCTCTGGAAAACACCGAGCCATTCCGCAGGTCAGAGAAACTGCCCTGAGGTGCCTCATCCCCCTCTGAGGTGCCTCAATTATTCATGATTGCAGATCAATGCAAGTCAGAATCTGTGTTTTGCTGCCAGCCCAGCCATCTGTGGTTCAGGAAAAGTTTCTGCTTTAGTCACCAACCAGTTCCTATTTAATAACAACACTTCAGAGTGACCCAGGGTGTTTTTTATCTATTGACACCATTTCTAAACACAAAAGCAGGCTGTTAAAGAAGCTAAGCATGCTCTTTTCTCCTCCTCTTTCCCTTCTGAATCAATAAATCACACAACCCCCACAATGTTCAGCTCACCTTTCACATTCATTAGATCAGCTGGGAGATGCTGATTTGCACAAACCATCATCATGGCAGGCATCCCTTAGCTGAGCCATGGGACTGTGAATTCCCTCTCCTTTTCTCACACACTCTGTAATTCCCCCACCCCAGTGCAGTGTTCATAGCTGCAGGATTTCCTCACCCTGATGCCTCCTCAGCCACTGGAGTCTGACAGGCAGGGCCAACACTGTGCTGGTTTGATGCCAGCTGATTCTCCTGAATAACAGGAGACACCTTTGCTGAGACACCTGAGGGGCTTATTTGCTCTTGCATGGCAGCAGAAGACAGAAGAATAAAACTCTGGCAGCTAAGAGAGCCTTTATTTCAGTCTGTCACCACAAAGCTTTGGTTGCAGCTCTCTCTCACCACCCAAAACCCACCTGGAGTGCCCTTGCTGGCTCAAGAGCAGCTTTGCTCCTGCACATGCTGCAGTCACAGAATCATGGAATGGTTCAGGTTGGAAGAGACCTCAAAGCTCATCCTGTTCCACCCCTGCCATGGGCAGGGACACCTTCCACTGTCCCAGGTTGCTCCAAGCCCATCCAACCTGGCCTGGGACACTGCCAGGGATTCAGGGACAGCTTTCCTGGGAAACCTGTACCAGAGCCTCACCACCCTCACAGCCAAGAACTTCTTCCCAATATCCCATCTAAATCTACCACCTTTAAGCTTAAATCCATCAGTCCTTGCCATGGGTCACAGGCTGGGTGGGAGCCAGACCTCTGGGGTCCTGTTGACAACAATCCACCTTCCCTTTGCACTGCTCCTCCTGCCCTGGCTGCTGCAAGGTGGCACCCAGAGCTGTCCCCTCCTGTCCCCACCCTCCCAGACCCCTCAAGCAATGCCAAACCCCAGCAGGACCCCAGCCCAACACGGCACAAACCAGCATCCCTGCACATCAGCTCTCTGATGTGGGGCTAGCTCTTCCCTAGGGACCAACCCCCCCAGTCCATGTGGATTTTCCAGTGCCCACAGCAGCACAAGGTCACTCCCCACTGTCACCCATGTGCCTCATGTCCCTGCTGCTCCCTGAACCTTCCCAGAGCTTCCTCTCACAACCCCTCTTATCTCTGGGATATCTGCTCCATTATCAGCTTGGGCAGAGTCAAGCTAATGAATCCAGAAATGGCTGGGGAGGATGGGGGCAATTTATACAATTTACACAGTGTGCAGCTAGCACAGCTGTGCAAACCCTGTTTCCATAGGAAACGGGCGCTGTAATTATAAATCCTCACAGATTATAAATAGCAGGGCTTATCACAGCAGAGGTGTGAACAGAATGGCTGATCTGGCATCTGGGCAGCACGCTCCTGGCTGAACAAACAGCACCAGCAACGGGGCATTTTCAGGTGCTTTGTACCATCTGTCATGAAAAGACAAAGAGGATAAGGAATGCCTCAGATCTATCAATTCCTGCACATTTACAGAGGGAAAATATGAGACACAGGCTTCTCTGTAACTGGTGTTTAGAGCAGGAGCTGGAAGTGTGTGCATGGTGGGAATTGATGTCAAACTTTAACTGTTTTATGTTGAATTTAAACTTTACTGTTTAAATACTGAATTTAACTGTTCCTGCTACACAGAGAAGCATCACCCCTCACTGATTGTGAAAACAATTAGTTGTTTTTCTACTGAAATAACTCTTCTGTGGGTTTTGTTATTCACTGGGTGAGATCTCTGCTCTCCTTTATCTTCCTCCTCCTTCTCTTTCTATCCCTTTCTCCCTCTCTCTTTTACAAGTTAGTCACACTGCTAACTCCAAGGACTGGCAACTTCAAGCTCTGCTCTGGCTACAAACAAAGCCAGGAGGACCAGGAAAGAAAGCAACAACCAACAACCCTGTTCCAAGAGCCCCTACCTTACACTCCTTTCAGAGTTTACATTTAAATTTACTCCCTACTCCTTTCTTTGTGGATTACATGGGGCAGTGTTAAAACACCTGCCCCCAGCTCATACATCAGCATCTGCCATGGAAGATCAGAAGCTGAAATAAAATGCTGTGGATGTGGAAAGAGATTTCTACTGGCAAGGTGAAAATTGTTCTTTTTTCAGCGTAGTCCAGTCATGCTGATTTATTTGACAAATGAAGGTGACAAAAAAATTTTACAGTCAGAATGTACAGAACTTGAGCTCACACTTGCCCCAACATCTGCAGTGTTACAGAGCTCTGACAGAGCACCCAAGCACTAATGGTGATGGAAATAATTCCACTCCTCAGCAAAGGGCTTGCAGAGCAGGGCTGGGGGAAGGTGAGCCTGCCTAAGTCAGAGGTTAGCACAGCCATGCCAGGATTTGGCCCCCTCTCTTCTGCTTCTGGAGCTCTGCAGGAAAAGAAAATGAAATCCTGCATGCAGCTCACTTTGTGATGAGCTGCCAAGTGCAAGGGATGAAGCAAACATCCCAGCTATGCACTGAGTGAGGAACTGAATTATGCATCATGCTCCTGCTTGGAATCCTAGAATGTGTGAGCTGGGAAGGACCTTTAAAGGCCTTTCAGTCCAGCTGCAGGGACAGCTTCCTCTAGCACAGGCTGCTCAGAAACACAGTCAGAGCAAGGGCTCCCTGGTGCTTTCATTCCCACTGCCACTTTCCCAGCTGGAAAAAACAAGGAAAACACATTTTTCACTGTCTCAGGCACAAATCTCCCTGTTTTGCATTCCTGGATAATGACAAACCAAACACCTGGCTGGGTGTATTTTGGCACAGCATCCTCTGATAAATGTATTTATCCATTAGAGAGGACAGGTAACTTCTGCCTGTAGATTTATCACTGTTAGCTCAAGTTTTACACATTTCTTTGCAGCCTTACACAATTAAACAACCAACCCTTTGTCCCAGTGAGCCCTTTCTAAGCCCTCACTCACTTCCCTCCATCAGAATCTCCACTATGAACAGGTTCCCCACCAGAGGATAATTCCAGAGGCAAATCCCTGCCATCATGGGTGTCATGACAGTAATAATAACAGTAATAATTACACCAAGACACCAAGGTGGAGGACAGCAGACACCTGTGAAGTATCAGAGCAAAACCTCCATGGCCACCCAGTAGCACCCACACCTTGCATCATCCTGCTCAAGGGGCTGTGAGTGCCAAAACTGTCTGGAATGGGACACAAAAGTATGGAAAACTTTACAACAACAGAATAGTTTGAGTTGGAAGGGACTTTAAAGCTCATCTTGTCCAAACTGAAAGAGAGAAGGTTTAGATCAGACATGGGGAAAAAAATTCCTGTCTGTGAGGGTTTGAGGCCCTGGCCCAGGGTGCCCAGAGCAGCTGTGGCTGCCCCTGGATCCCTGGCAGTGCCCAAGGCCAGGTGGGAGCAGCCTGGGACAGGGACAGGTGTCCCTGGTACCTTCCAGGCCGTTCAAGAGCATCCACAGAAAGACTGTCCTGTGTGTGAGCTTTCAGGCACCTCAGCCTATTTCCCCAAGATAAAGTCTTTTTATGCTGCTAAAAACGAAAAATGAACATATTCACAAGAAACTGCTGAAGGAGCCTGAGATAGTGCAAATATTTGAGATACAAATTAGAAGGAGAAATAGAGAGAAGAGAGGAAGAGCTCTGTCATAGCCATGGAAGCAGCTGTCAAGGGGGAAGGAGGGAAATGAAGCCCTCAGAATCAGCAGGAAGTCACTGCTTTGCTGCAGACAGAGACTTCAGGCTGTGTCCTATGTTCAGATGTGGGGAAAGCAGCAGGGAGATGTATTTGTCTGTATTTTTCAGTGGTCCTCCTCAGGTAAATATTTCTATAGGGAATGTGAAGTCCCTGCAGGTTCATTTTTCCACCTGTTTTAGGCTAAAGGTTAAAGAACCCCGTATTTTTAGCAACACATGCCACCTATTCTTATGAACTGTTATTAACATTAAATGGTATTTTAAAGTTTGTCAGCTATGTAGAACTATGTAGGCCAGTGTGTTAGTGTGCAGAATGTAGGAAAATCCAAAATTAGTATTTCCACTCTGCACTTCCAGGGTTCAGCCTTGAGGAAAACAGAGTTTGTGAACTCACACAGAAGTCAGAACTCCAGAAGCCATTTAAGGAGGTGGTGGCTCTCATCTGCTGGATTTTCCCCTTCCAAACTGCAACTCCACTTTGCTTTACAAGGTCAAGAAACTCAAACCTTGCACAAGTAAGTTTAACCAGCTGGAAGACACTTGGGCAGTGACCCTGCCAGGCTTGTTCTCCAAGGGGCTGTGCAGAGGCACTAAGGAGACTCAGGGGGGCTTCCCTCCATCACTAACAGCACATTTAGCCACACCAGTATCATGTTAGGAAAATAAAAATGGGATGGATTAAGCATCATAAAAATCTACTGCTAGAGATAAGGGCTTAGTGAGGGTTGGACATCCTTTACATCTCTAATTTCTGCTTTTTTTTTGCATTCTTCTGAGGAGATGATGCAGAAGCAAAAACTGATATTACTACTGACAGATGGTTTAGCATCACGTTGTTCTGGATAACATATGTTCCTCTGGACTTCTCAGTTGCACTGAAATATTTGTTAAGGGGATAGGGAGAGAAGGAACCATGGAAAGGCAGATCTGCACTGAAAAAAACAACAGCATAAAAAAAACTTCCCATAGAAACTCTACCGTAGGAACTGGTTAAGCAGGACATAAGAATTGCTCTAGAACAGTCAAGGCCAGAAGTGTTTGAACAGAGTTAGAGCAGGAGGAGAGAACCCACAGAGGCTGCAAGAGGAGCCCAAGAGGTTTCAGTTGCTCTGTTTGTCACAGGGAGAAAGTGACAGGGACAGAAACTTTCAGCATCTAGAGCTTGGGGCAAGATGAATTCTAGGGCAGGGCAATAGCTAGGAAGACACAGGACGAATGTGGCACTTCTGCTGGGAGCTGGAGGCTACTACTGCAACCCACACCACAGATCTCTCTGGGTCTGAGCTGAGAGGCACCTTGGGAAGGGGGTGAGAGGCAGAGCTGGAGCCTGGAACAAGAAACAGCTGTAGGAATTCACACTCACTGCAAAGCTGAGACCTGCAGGGCCCCTCAAAGGGAGCCCAACAAAGTCCACTGGAAATACCTGCCCCCTCCACCATGGGTGGGTTTGTTACCTCCATGGGTAACCCAGAGACAGGGAGATCAGCAGAGAACAGATGTTGCCCCAATGAGGAACATCTGTGAGCTCATCCCAGCCCCAGGAGCTGAGGGAGAGCTGCAGCTTTCCACCTGCCCTCCCTAGCAGAGCTGATTCCAGCAGGTTTTGGATTATTACCACACTCACACCATGTGTTTGGGCTGCTGGAGCCATGCAAGAGGTTACAGCACTAAGCAGGAGCCTCTCACTCACCTTCAGGCTGTTGTATGCAAAATCTTCCTGCTCTGAAGCCACTTCAGCCTTTGTTTCAATTACCTGTGCAGAATAAAGAGGCAAATTTGTATTTAGGAGCAGGGAGAGGAACTGGCACACAGCACAGGGTAGCTGGGCACGTCTCCATCAGCAGCCAGCCCTGACAGCCAGCTCAACCATAATAATGTCACTAATTGCCATCAGACAGCATCCCAGCAACACCAGTGGGGCAGAGGGCACTCCAGGAGAAAACGGTTTAATCTCTCATTAATATCTTGACAACTGCGCCTCGCTGCAGCTTTCAGACAATGACAGTCATTAAGGGAACAATCTTCAACACAGCAGTTGGGAAACAGGTTTTTAATCCTCCTGCAGCAGGAATGAGAGGCTGGGGAGGTCTCCTGTTTCATGTGTTCCCTGCAAATCACCAGGGGTGATCAGTAAGAATATCCAGTGAAGCAAGTAAATAATTACTGTTGATGATTTTGTTGAGTCTCTTACTGCATTTGTTCAAAGGTACACTGATCTCACACTGGAGAGCAATAATGGAAACAATTCCCAAACAAAGCAACAGAAGCCCCAGAAATTTCAAATATGTAGCCAAGAGGGATGGCACTTGCCCAGCAATTTGTAGGAGAGCATCCTCAGTGCTTCAGGACACCAAGCACTGCTGTTGCACAGCCTCTGAGAAGCCACAGAGCCTTGGCTGCACACGGCAGGGAAAGCACAAACAGGAGATCTGCTATTAAACCTCCCTAGAAGTCAGCTCACCACAGCCTAGAGAGCTGCATTTTCAGACTTATGGAGTCCTGAGTTACCACTGGGCTGTCAGTAACCTTAATTTCTTTAATATACATGCTTTTAAAAAGCTTTCCAGCAAGCAACTCAAACTGTAGGAAGTTTGGTTTTGTTTGGGACTTTTTCACAAGGAAGGAAGAACACAGCATGAGAACATCCCTGCCTTGCAACAGAAATGAAGAACCCTTTCTTCTAACAGCTACCCTGATCCTTCTGATTTACCACACTACTTTTACCCTGTATTCCTCTCTGTGATCATTACTGGGGATAAAAAAAACCCAACCAAAACACAAAGATGGTAATAAAACCAAAGTGAGGACACCAGCCTGACTGACATGTGCATGAAGTGCTTTTCAGCTCATGCACACAGTGCCAGGACAGCAAAGAAATGCCTGGTAACAGAAATTATGCAACAGGGAGGATTGCTGAGCATGCAGGGTGCCACACGTGAGACACGGGGTCACTGCTGGTGGAATAATGTGTGCCAAAATTGATTCCACATTTCACTGCTTCCAAGAAGCTTAAGATACTGCCCCTAAATGTGTTATAACCAGTTTGTTTAAACAAATAAAAATAGCTGCTCTCCTGTCCGATTGTCCTTAGCTGACCAAAAAAAAAAGTTTATCTCCGTTTTCCAGATGGATTTGTAGCCTCTTACGTTGAATGTGTCACTCTTAAAGCTAAATTCCCACATCACGTGGCCTCAGGCAATCAAGGAAAGCCAGTTACAAATATGAAATATTAGTGTCCATTAAAAGAGCCTCTTGCCTGGGATTTCTTCCTCTCTTGCTCCTTTTTCTCCAGCTGGGCTTGCAGCTTCTTCCTCTCCATCTCGAGCTCCCTGACTCTCTTCTGCAGCTTTAGGAAGAGGGTCATGTCCATGGCTGCTTTCTCCATCCCAATCTCCTGGAGCAGAACAGGAGGGGAAAAAAAAGAGAAGATCTCAGTGTGAAGTTTTATAACCATGCACAGTGCCAGACACACCCTGACTGCACATCAGCCACTGCCAAGAACTGCAGCATCCTGAGAAACATGTGAACTTCCACAGAGCAAATCCACATTTCAAACAGCTTTTTAATGTCAGCAAAATGCCTGACTTGTTTTGATAAATCACTGAATGCTTAACAGCCCAATAGGTAAGTAGCTGATGGGGGCTAAGAACATAAAAAATGCCCCACTGGGTCCCTTTTTACCAAGTGTTTATTTGCTGGGGGTTTTTAACTGCCTGCACCTGGAATATTTTATGTCAGAGCATTGTCAAAACTGATTATTTTGACTTCAGAAAATGCCTTCAGAGCAGCTCAGAAATACTGAAGCAACATAACACAGCAGCAAGGGGAAGTGAGGGTTTCTGCAGGCATGGGATGGGGACACAAAATATGGTCCTGCCAGGGGGTGGCAGACCCCAGGAACATCCATCACCCACAAGTGACTCTCCAGTCAGAAAAGTGGAGTTTAAAAAGCAGCCTCTTCTATCAGATGTAAGTAGAAAACACATTTCCCTTTTCCACAGGATTCTTGATGTCCAAGGAATAATTGGTGCTGCTCTTTTCTGCATTAGGAGACTGCTGGTTTGATTAGAGGGGCTGTGCTGGCCAGCAAAGCACCCGTGAGGATGCAGGGGAATGGAAATGCTCAGGGCAGGAGGGCAATGAATGCTGGTGTCCTTGTGGAGAAGGATCATGACACAGACACGACCCATCAGTGCTGGGTGTAGCTGCTGTGGTGAATCCCCATCACTCTTCAGGCTGGTATGGCCCAAAGACAGTGTTGTGTTCATTTTCAGAGCCCTGATGCTGCAAACAAGCAGAGTTTTCCCGAGCTCCACAGTCCCTCCCACACCATTAACGCGTGTTTCTACAGCAGGAAATCCATTTCATCCATCACACCTTGCTGCCCAACCTGCCCTGCAAACCCCTCAGCCAGCACCCCCTGGTTTCTGTACCTCCACCTGCTGTATCACATCCTCGGTGTCCCCGATCTCAGAGGTGCAGATGGAGGGGTTGTTGGAGTCAGACTCCAAGCTGCTCTGGTTGGAGGGGTTCCTCCTGTGCCCTGGGGCTTGCTGCCAAGAAATGATGCAGACACATAAAGCACTCAATGTTACAGGATTCCTCTCAAGGTGCTGTTTCTTGAGAGCAAATATGTGACTGTACACTGAAGTAACCTCATAGAGGATTACATTTTCTAAGTTCGTATGCCCTAACCTTAAAATTCATATTAACACAAAGGAATACTTCAAAGTGCAAAAGTGATACAGAAGCTCAGTTTAAAAAGTGTGCATTAATTAAAGGCTCTTTGTGGCATCAGCTGCCTGCTATGTGTGAACACACAAATCAGAGCTCAAGGCTGTGCTGCTGACAACCAGGACTGCCTTCAAACACTCAATCTTCCACCAAATCCAGAGGCACTCTGATTTTCAACAGTTTTTCTAACACTTAAGCAATGCTGAACCTAAAGACTGGGTTTTGAAATTCTGAAGTCATATTGCTGGAGGTTTTTTGGTTTGTTTTTCTTAACCCAACACCTACATGTGAACATCACTGACAGAAAATAGAACAAGAGCAAGCATGATCCAGCTTTTGCTGAGATTCACAGACAACTCTGAGCACTTCACAGCAAAGCATGGAAAGCCAAGCTCCTTTTTCAAGGCACACAAATGGTTTGGCTCAAGTGCAGAGAGCTTTTCTTTGAAATACCAAGCACAAACTGCCCACTAATGGCAGTTCTATTAAGTGTCTGAGGGGTGAGCAAGCCACGTTATCCAGGCACCAAGATCAGGTCCAGGGCACAAGGGAACAGGGATAATTCCAGTTTCATTACCCTTATAATAGTCATTTCATCCCTCAAGTTGTCATATCTCTGCTCCAGACTTGAATACTCCTTCACCAGGTTCTGATAACGAGACCTCTCCTCTTCCAGCTCTTTCTTCATCTGGATATTTTCCTCAACTGTGTTTCGTGCAAATTCATCTTTAAAACAGGACGGAAAAAGTAACAGAAATTATGAACTCTAACTCAGAAAGAAGCTTCTTGTAAACATCTGCAACAACAACTAATGAACAAATTACTGTCTGCCAAGAACTTTTAAAATACACATAAGCATTCACTAATATTTAGAGACTTATAATTTGTATTTGTCTCCTCAACCTCTGAAGCAGCTTGAGCTCTTCTGCTTGCAGAGCAGTCCTTTGCCTTGAGTTAAAGAGAAGTCTCCAGCACCTACAAGCCATCATTTACCTGTGGCAGCTCCAGCTCCCATGGGCCAGCCACAGACCCATCCCAAAAAAGACCAGCACAGTACAGAAACACATTTGTGTCAAAAAAGTGGTACTTGCTGCATTTTAAAACTCCCCTGCCTGCTTCTCCCCAGCAGCTTTGGCACAGGAGCAAATCAACAACAGCACCTCTTCCTCCTGTCATCATCAACCATTTACCATGGCAAGACTGTGGGGCTTCAAAGAATTTTATATCCAAATAAATTCAGTTATTTGTTAAAAACTCCCCTCTGGAAGCAAACCTGATCCCCCTCTCCCTGAGGAACCAGGCAAATACAGCCCTTGGGTTAACAACAAACCAACCCCCTCCCCTTGCTGGTTCCCATCTTAGAAGTATCCTGGAGGGGATGAAGAAATATTTGCAGCAAGTTTCTTCTTAATATGTTATCTTCATTCCTTTACTTTGTGTTAGGCTAGGAGCAAAAGGCACTTCACAAGTAGCAGGGAGCAGGGATAGTTACATCCACAGCGTGATGATCTTTGTAAATCCTGCTGCAAAGTCAAAGCTGGAAAGGATGACAGAAAATAGAAAAGCTCAATACATGCATGAGAGTCCCTTTTGTGAAATGGGATTTTCCCAGATTGCTTCCCCTATGTGTGACTTGTCAGCTAAGTCTCTGCTTCTAAAAAACACTCACAGAACCATGTCACAGCAGAGAAATCCTTTGTCACAGCTCAGTGTTGTGAATTGTGATGCCTCTTGGATCCTTTATTAATTATTCTTGGGTCACTGCTACTCTCTACTCCATCAGCTTCACTGCCTCCCACACCACCTGCATGAAATGCTCCAACATAACTGAACTAAAAAGCATTTCTAGGTACTTTATTCTGCATTTCACCAATTACACTTGCCTCTGGCTTATCACCCACCAGCAGGACAGCACAAACAGAACAACCTGCACAACAAAACAGTGACAAAAGCCACCAGGAAAGGATTGCAGGAAGATCAGCACTTCCCAAGGCAGGGAAAATGAGCTTCAGGGGGGAAGATTAAGCCCTTAATTTGAACATGCCTCCTCTAATAGAGGCTGTGGGCAGTTTCTCCTACCTTCAGACTGACAGAGAATCCTGCTGTTCAGCTCCTCTTTTTCCTGCTTCAGGAGAGTGTTTTCTTCTTCCAGGTCGGAGATTCGCTGCGGAACAAGGCAGAGTCAGGGCTGGAGCAGGGCAGGGCAGAGCTCAGGGGGGACTGATTTCACCTGGCACAGACAGGGGGCTTTGTTCAGCCTCTCTCTGCTCTTTCAAAGATCTGTTCCCCTGAGCTTTGGTCACTTACCCTTGGTAGCTGAAGCACAGGAGAAAGGCACTGCTACAACAGAACTTTCCCTTTCCTGAGTGCACTTCTCCCTCAAATCAACGTTTTCAGCAGAATCTCACAAAATACTGAGCAGCTGGGCTTGGTGGCCACGATCTGCAGGAGCAAAGCTCTTGCAAGGTGATCAGGTCATCAAATCAGAGGTTTATTTTTACATCTCAATGGGCTTCTCATCGTTGTCTCCAAGTCACAGCTGCTGGGGAAATAAATGTGCTGATTGTCTGGCAGCACTTCAGGGGCTGAGATGGACACAGGGAATGTGAGCTGAGTGAACAGGTCAGGCTTTTTTAACTTCATTGTACCCAATCCATGCAGCACAGTGAGTCACTTCAGTGCTTCCCACCACTACAGCAGCTCTGGTACAGTGAGGAATGTCATGTACCAGGGCCCTTGGCCATACAACAGCAGCACATTTATCAACAATTATCAACAACAACAATTGCCTCGTAAAAAATCACGAGAACAGGAACTAAACCCTGCAAAATGCTATTCCACTTGCCAAAACTGCAAGGCTGGACTGGTGCTGACAGCACCCAACCCTGGAACATTATTCAGCCTCCTGAATCCTGGTGCATTCAAATCTCACAGCACACAGGCATCATGTTATCGAGTGGAACAGGCTGCCACAGCTGAGCAGGATGGTTCTGCTGCTGTCAGGTGGGGGAACACACATCACCCCAGCACGTGTCACTCCCTGTGGCTGCTCCTTCCCTTCCTGCAGCCACTGCTGAGGAATCAGCCACACACAGCAGAGGGATCTCAAGGCACCAGCGATAAACAACACTGTAAACACCATAAGAAGAGTTTCCAAAGCCCAAGAGTAACAATTTTGCTGTCACCACTAGATTAAATTTATAGGCAGCCCAGCTGGCGTGCATTCCTAGCACAGATTTCAGTCTTCCACACAAGCGTGTTCAAATTAAGGCATTTTATCAAGCACTGCCTATGCCAGATACACACTAATGGTGAGGACAAAAGCACAGTGAATATTTCCTTGTAAGTCATGACTGAAGCAGTCCTATTCCATGCACAAACTGAAAAAACCTCCCCATCCATTACCCTGCCTGCTCATTTACTCCAGCTGTCTGCATTACACCTGTCTGCACCTCTCCTGGAAGGCTGGAGCCTCAATAAACATGTAGAAAGTGAAAAAACCCCACAATTTAAGCATACAGACCTACTGGTGTTTTAAATGCTGTGAACTGAGCCCAGATTTTAATATTCTGCACCAAAAGCAACTGCACTCCGTCACCATAAATCACATCTGCCATTAGATCAACACTAGTGTCTTCAAGGCAGGAAGAAAGAATTCTTAAAGAATTAGACAAGAGACACAGGAGGGATGGAATGGGATGGGATGGGATGGGATGGGATGGGATGGAATGGAATGGAATGGAATGGAATGGAATGGAATGGAATGGAATGGAATGGAATGGAAACCTGTGCTGCAATGGGACAGCGAGGAACTCCACGTGTTTATCCCACCAGGAAGAGGTGAAAGGCAATGGGATTATTTCACTCATGCTTTTTACTGGGTGCTGATAAGGAATTCTCTGCCCAAAGTCATAATGGTTGGAAACAAAACTGGTCAAAAATCTTGAGGATTCTCAGCTGTGTTGAGAGGACATTTGGAAGAGAGAGACTTAGTAGAATCCACAACAATTATTCAAGTATTTTTAAATTTCTAATCCAGATTGGGTACAGGTATTTTTAAGATGTTCTCCTGAGCCACCGAATTTGTTTTCTGCATTCCTGTTCCTCCATGAAACAGGAACAAGCTCAGAGTTCAAAACCTGTGTGTCACCCAGCCCAGTGGGAAGGAGAGCAGACACAGGGAGAGGCAAGGGGAGCAGGCCACACAACGGCCAAGCAGCACAAACTCCATCCCTGGTACCCACACACACACCTTTGGTACCTCTTGCTCATCTTTCCACGGGAAACAGATCTTTGGGGGTGCTTCCAGTGCAGCAGCACCTGCTTCAGAAGATTTCTGTGGAAGATGCTGAGCAGGGAGCACTTGAGATGGCTGCAGCCCCTATGTCAGTGCCACCCTGGAACACCCTGCCCATGAGATGTGCCCCCCATCCTCCCCCAGCCTTGTAAGGGAAGGAGGATGGCATTTGGCCCTTTCCTAATGACATTCCTGGCCATCCTGTGATTTATCCTAGCTCACCAAGTGAGAAGATCAGGCGCTACCAAAAGCCCTGGAAAGAGCTGTTGGTACTTGCCCAAATCTTTCTACCTTTATCACAAAATGAAGTCAGAAGAGCTATTCTAAAATTAAGGACCTGGAGAGAATAGCTATGATGAAGAGACTGCAGGGCTTTTTTTCAGTAACTGAATCATAACTGACACGGATTTGCAGGAGTTGCAGAAAAACTAGAGGCTCATCTCAGTCTCACTCAGGAGTGAGATGTCTTTGGGAATGGTGGGATGTCCCACCAGAACCACACCTGAGGTGTCACCTTTATATTGAGGGTGAAAACTGCTTCTCCCCCAAATTTAGCTTCAGGACACTCCCCAGCTTCTGGCAGACATTAGAACAACTCAAAAATCTCTTCCCAGAGTTTTTCCTGAAAAGCATTCTGGCTGAATTAATATTTTCAGAAAGGAAACAGGTCCTCTCCATCTTCCCACTCACAAGGAACCAAAGGGAGTAGTGGAAAGCTAATGCCAGAAATGGGAGCCTGCAGAAATATTTTATAACTTTACTTTCACGGTGAAATGCACAGTATTTGCTCTGCTGTAGGCACTTTTACAACAAGGGAAAGCTTCTGCTTTGTTTTCATGCTTTTTAAAAGCATTTCTGCAGTGATTAAGCCAACCTTCCATTCTAGTGCTCAAAGGGCATTTGCAATCAAGAGCAGACAGAGTTTATCCCCAGCTGCATCACCTTTAAAATCAAGGATCCTTTCAGGCCCTAAGAGCCTGTGCTGCACCCAGGTAATGAACAGAGACCTGGGCCAAGAAGGATTTTATAATTCTAAAAGGAAATCACTGGGTGCACCACGGGTACAAAGAATGGAGAAAGCATCACCTGGCAGCTGAGGGTGCAGCCAAGAGACAGCAAAGTGCACAGGCTGCTCACCTCTCTGGGAAGTACACCCAAAAATGCATTCCAGTTGTGCCAGAGGTTCAGGGTAAATCACCCTGACCACAAACCCAGCACCCAGGGCTCAGCCTCAGGGAAAACTGGCCACAGCAGGGGTGAAGTGCACCAGAACACCCTCATGAGGACATTCCCCCACTATAATAAAAACACAGCTAATCCCAGGCTCCTTTTTGTTCTTTTAATTCCAAAAAGCGACTCATCTTCAGGCTGTCACATATCAAGTACTGTTCTAGAATAACAGCTGCAAAACAGCTTTCTCTTTGCAATTTATTGAGTAGAAAAGCCCTAAATTCTTTCCAATAGCAGGATCAAAGATTCAATTCAATTTCTGGTGTAGAAGAGATATCATGGATTTAACTTGAGCAGCCACAAGCGTCTGCAGAAGGAAACTGAACTCATAACTCAGTGCCTCAGGTTAAGAGAACGGATGTTAGTCAGAATCAATCTGATCAGCAAAGAAATTCAGGGCAAAAGGTCCATCTTGGCTATTTGCAAAACAAACTCCACACTCTGCAATCTCTTTCTCCCACTAGAATGCCTTCCTGTACAATGGAGGCAGTGTTGGACCACCTCCACCCCAAGAGACAAAGCACAGGAGCTGGACTTGACTGTCCTTGTGGTTCCCTTCCAAACCAGGATAATCTATGGGTTTGCATGAAGGAGGAAGAAAATAAATAAATATATTTAGTGTAAATCCCAGCTCCAATCTCTGTAAAAGCCCATAACAACCAGCAGCAGGGGCTGGAGCAGTGCCTCTCCTCAGGGAGGGAAGCTGGTCCACACACAGGTCACATTCTGTGTGTGTACCTGCAACAGCAGCCACAGCAGAGTCTGAGCCTTGTGTCCCATCCCGGGCTGGGATGAGGAATATTGACATCTTCCTGTGACAGCCCTCTGCAGTGACTGGAACTGCACACCATGAGGAATCACTGCATGTACACGAGGCTCTGGTATACACATGAATCTCAGGACAAGGGAAAGCAGCCTCAAGTTGTGCCAGGGCAGGTTTAGATTGGATATCAGGGAAGCTTTTTCCACTGAAAGGCTTGTAAAGCACTGCTCGGGGCAGTGATGGAGTCACCAGCCCTGGAAGTGTTCAAAAGCTGCATGGATGTGGCACTTGAGGACATGGTTTAGTGCTGAACACGGTGGTGCTGGGCTGATGGTTCCCTTGGTGACTTCACAGGTCTTTTCCAACCTTTACAGCTCTGTGACTCCATGACATTCATGGTTATTAAGCATCCAGATTTCCAGAAGTGTTTGTGTTTGGGGCATTTCCCTGTGGCTGGCAGCACAGGAGGCATCAGGGTGTCCTGACAGAAGGCAGCCACTGCTCCAGCAGGGATGTCCACCTGTCCTTGCTGGGGAATCTGGTAAATCCTGGGGGTATTCTGTTGGGTTCCACTGTGTGTGTTACAGAAAAGCAGCCTGGAATGCCCAGAGGAGCCTCTTCCCTGGCCCAGAGGTGCCCAGGAAGCACATCCAGGGCACCAGGGATGGGCATGGCAAAGAGGATCATGGCTTTGTGGCCTCTGCACCCATTGTGTGAGAGGATTGTAGGGTGTGACCTTCTAGGGGATTGTTTATCTTTGCTGTTTATGGGATGGCACAGCCTGGGGGTGGGATGGGATCAAGGGAATTTGCACTACACAGCAGTGGGCAGTGGCCATGGGGCAGTGGCCATGGGGCAGTGGCCATAGGGCAGTGACCATGGGGCAGTGGTCATGGGGCAGTGGCCATGGGGCAGTGGGCAGTGGCCATGGGGCAGTGGTCATGGGGCAGTGGCCATGGGGCAGTGGCCATAGGGCAGTGGCTGTGGGGCAGTGGCCGTGGGGCAGTGGCCATAGGGCAGTGGTCATGGGGCAGTGGCCATGGGGCAGTGGCCATAGGGCAGGGGCCATGGGGCAGTGGTCA
>JAVTVJ010001695.1:0-32381 GCA_034509425.1 Eopsaltria australis | reverse complement strand
TGGAGCCCCTGTGAGTGTGTGTGGCATCTCTGGTGTTTGGAACTCTGGGGATTCCCGGGATGTCCCCATGGAACCCGTGTGAGTGTCTGCGACATGCTGTCTCTTTGGCAGCCTGGGGACTCCTGCGATGTCCCCATGGAGGCCCTGTGAGTGACTTTGACATCCCTGCTCTTTGGCCTTGTCGGGATTGCGGGCATAAGGCCGTTGAAGCCTTGTAGTGTCTGTGAGGTCCTGGCTCTTTGGCTGCCTGGAAAGTCAGGGGATGTCACCATGGAATCCCTTGGAATTTCTGTGACATCTTAGCTCCTTGGAAATCTGGGGACTGCTGGGGTATCAGCATGGAAGCCGCGTGAAAGTCTGTGACATCTGGGCTCTTAGGCAGGCAGGGATCACATGGGATGTGGCTATGGAGGCCATGTGAGTTTCTGTGGCATGGCAGGTTTTTGGAAGCTTGGGGACTCCTGGGATTTCACCATGGAGCCGCTGTGAGTGTCTGTGACATCGCAGCTCTTAGAGAGCCTGAGAACACCTTGGATGTCTGCATGGTGCTGCTGTGAGTGTCTGTGACATCGTGGCTCTTTGGGAGCCTGGACACTCCTGGGATGTCACTCTTGAGCACCTGTGAGTGTGTGTGACATGCCGGCTCTTTGGCAGTCTGTGGATTCATGGGGTTTCTGCATGGAGCTCCTGCTAGTGTGTGTTGCATCCTGGCTCTTTGTCACTCTGGGGGCTCCTGGGATGGCAGTCTGGAGCCCCTGTGAATGTCTGTGACTTCCCGTCTCTTGGGGAGCCTGGGGATAGGTGGGATGTGTGCACGGATGCCCTGTGAGTGTGTGGGACATGCCAGCTCTTTGGCAGCTTGGGGATCCCTGGGATGTGTGCATGGAGCCCCTGTGAGTGTCAGTGACATGGCCGAGGTTTGGCAGCTTGGGGACCGCTGGGATGTCCCCATGGAGCCCCTGTGAGTGTGTGTGGCGTCTCTGGTGTTTGGCACTCTGGGGATTCCCGGGATGTCCCCATGGAACCCGTGTGAGTGTCTGTGACATGCTGGCTCTTTGTCAGCCTTGGGTCTCCTGGGAAGTCGCCATGGAACTGTTGTGAGTGTCTGTGATATCCCAGTTGCTTGGAAGCCCGGGGTCTCCTGGGATGTTGCCATTGATCAGCTGTGAATGTTTGTGACATCCCGGCTCTTTGGGTGCCTGGGGACAGCAGGGACGTCCGTGGAGGCCGCTGTGAGTGTCTGTGACATCGTGGCTGTTTGAGAGCCTGTGGATTGGTGGGATGTCAGTCTGGAGCCCCTGTGAGTGTCTGTGACAATGCGGGTGCTTTGGGCAGCCTGTGGATTCGAGGGATGTTCTCCATGGAGCTGCTGGATTGTCTGTGACATCGCTGGCTCTTTTGGTGCTCTGGGGGCTCCTGGGATGTCACTCTGCAGCCCTTGTGAATGTCTGTGATGTCCCAGCTGTTGAGGAGTCTGGGCATAGCTGGCATGTCTGCATGGATCCCCTGTGAGTGTCGGTGACATGCCGGCTCTTTGGCAGCCTGGGCACTGCTGGCATGACCCGATGGAGCACCTGGGAGTGTCTGTGACATCCCTGCTCTCTGGAAGACAGGGTAAGGCAGGGATGTCCGCATGGGGTCCCCTTGGGTAACTGTGACATGCTGTCTCTTTGGCAGCCTGGGGACTCCTGCGATGTCCCCATGGAGGCCCTGTGAGTGTCCTTGACATCCGTGCTCTTTGGCCTTGTGGGGATTGCGGGCATAAGGCCGTTGAAGCCTTGTAGTGTCTGTGAGGTCCTGGCTCTTTGGCTGCCTGGAACGTCCGGGGATGTCACCATGGAATCCCTTGGAATTTCTGTGACATCTTAGCTCCTTGGAAATCTGGGGACTGCTGGGATATCAGCATGGAAGCCACGTGAAAGTCTGTGACATCTGGGCTCTTAGGCAGTCAGGGATCACATGGGATGTGGCTATGGAGCCCATGTGAGTTTCTGTGACATCGCAGCTCTTAGAGAGCCTGAGAACACCTTGGATGTCTGCATGGTGCTGCTGTGAGTGTCTGTGACATCGTGGCTCTTTGGGAGCCTGGGCACTCCTGGGATGTCACTCTTGAGCACCTGTGAGTGTGTGTGACATGCCGGCTCTTTGGCAGTCTATGGATTCATGGGGTTTCTGCATGGAGCTCTTGCTAGTGTGTGTTGCATCCTGGCTCTTTGGTGCTCTGGGGGCTCCTGGGATGGCAGTTTGGAGCCCCTGTGAATGTCTGTGACTTCCCGTCTCCTGGGGAGACTGGGGATACGTGGGATGTGTGCATGGATGCCCTGTGAGTGTGTGTGACATGCCAGCTCTTTGGCAGCTTGGGGATCCCTGGGATGTGTGCATGGAGCCCCTATGAGTGTGTGTGGCATCTCTGGTGTTTGGCACTCTGGGGATTCCCGGGATGTCCCCATGGAACGCGTGTGAGTGTCTGTGACATGCTGGCTCTTTGTCAGGCTCGGGTCTCCTGGGAAGTCGCCATGGAACTGTTGTGAGTGTCTGTGATATCCCAGTTGCTTGGAAGCCCGGGGTCTCCTGGGATGTCGCCATTGAACAGCTGTGAATGTTTGTGACATCCCGGCTCTTTGGGTGACTGGGGACAGCAGGGAAGTCCTGATGGAGCCCCTGTGAGTGTCTGTGACATCATGGCTGTTTGAGAGCCTGTGGACTTGTGGGATGTCAGTCTGGAGCCCCTGTGTCTGTGACATGCCGGTGCTTTGGCAGCCTGTGGATTCGAGGGATGTCTCCATGGAGCTGCTGGCATTGTCTGTGACATGCTGGCTCTTTGGTGCTCTGGGGGCTCCTGGGATGTCACTCTGCAGCCCTTGTGAATGTCTGTGATGTCCCAGCTGTTGAGGAGTCTGGGCATAGCTGGCATGTCTGCATGGATCCCCTGTGAGTGTCGGTGACATTCCGGCTCTTTGGCAGCCTGGGCACTGCTGGCATGACCCGATGGAGCAGCTGTGAGTGTCTGTGACATCCCTGCTTTTTGGAAGACAGGGTAAGGCAGGGATGTCCGCATGGGGCCGCTTCGGTAACTGTGCCATGCTGTCTCTTTGGCAGCCTGGGGACTCCTGCGATGTCCCCGTGGAGGCCCTGTGAGTGTCTTTGACATCCCTGCTCTTTGGCCTTTTGGGGATTGCGGGCATAAAGCCGTTGAAGCCTTGCGAGTGTCTGTGAGGTGCTGGCTCTTTGGCTGCCTGGAAAGTCCGGGGATGTCACCATGGAATCCCTTGGAATTTCTGTGACATCTTAGATCCTTGGAAATCTGGGGACTGCTGGGGTATCAGCATGGAAGCCGCGTGAAAGTCTGTGACATCTGGGCTCTTAGGCAGGCAGGGATCACATGGGGTGTGGCTATGGAGCCCATGTGAGTTTCTGTGACATGGCAGGTTTTTGGAAGCTTGGGGACTCCTGGGATTTCACCATGGAGCCGCTGTGAGTGTCTGTGAAATCGTGGCTCTTTGGGAGCCTGGACACTCCTGGGATGTCACTCTTGAGCACCTGTGAGTGTGTGTGACATGCCGGCTCTTTGGCAGTCTGTGGATTCATGGGGTGTCTGCATGGAGCTCCTGCTAGTGTGTGCTGCATCCTGGCTCTTTGTCACTCTGGGGCTCCTGGGATGGGCAGTCTAGAGCCCTGTGATGTCTGTGAGCTTCCGCGTCTCTTGGAGCCTGGGGATAGGTGGGATGTGTGCATGGATGCCCTGTGAGTGTGTGTGACATGCCAGTCTCTTGTGGCAGCTTGGGGATCCCCTGGGATGTGTGCATGGAGCCGCTGTGAGTGTCAGTGACATGGCCGAGGTTTGGCAGCTTGGGGACCGCTGGGATGTCCCCATGGAGCCCCTGTGAGTGTGTGTGGCATCTCTGGTGTTTGGCACTCTGGGGATTCCCGGGATGTCCCCATGGAACGCGTGTGAGTGTCTGTGACATGCTGGCTCTTTGTCAGCCTCGGGTCTCCTGGGAAGTCGCCATGGAACTGTTGTGAGTGTCTGTAATATCCCAGTTGCTTGGAAGCCCGGGGTCTCCTGGGATGTCGCCATTGATCAGCTGTGAATGTTTGTGACATCCCGGCTCTTTGGGTGACTGGGGACAGCAGGGAAGTCCCGATGGAGGCCCTGTGAGTGTCTGTGACATCGTGGCTATTTTACAGCCTGTGGACTCGTGGGATGTCAGTCTGGAGCCCCTGTGAGTGTCTGTGACATGCCGGTGCTTTGGCAGCCTGTGGACTCGAGGGATGTCTCCATGGCGCTGCTGGCATTGTCTGTGACATCCTGGCTTTTTGGCACTCTGGGGGCTCCTGGGATGTCACTCTGCAGCCCCTGCGAATGTCTGTGTCATCCCAGCTGTTGAGGAGTCTGGGCATAGCTGGCATGTCTGCATGGATCCCCTGTGAGTGTCGGTGACATGCCGGCTCTTTGGCAGCCTGGGCACTGCTGGCATGACCAGATGGAGCAGCTGTGAGTGTCTGTGACATCCCTGCTCTTTGGAAGACAGGGTAAGGCAGGGATGTCCACATGGGGTCCCTTTGGGTAACTGTGACATGCTGTCTCTTTGGCAGCCTGGGGACTCCTGCGATGTCCCCATGGAGGCCCTGTGAGTGTCTTTGACATCCCTGCTCTTTGGCCTTGTGGGGATTGCGGGCATAAGGCCGTTGAAGCCTTGCAAGCGTCTGTGAGGTCCTGGCTCTTTGGCTGCCTGGAAAGTCGGGGGATGTCACCATGGAATCCCTTGGAATTTCTGTGACATCTTAGCTCCTTGGAAATCTGGGGACTGCTGGGATATCAGCATGGAAGCCGCATGAAAGTCTGTGACATCTGGGCTCTTAGGCAGGCAGGGATCACATGGGCTGTGGCTATGGAGCCCATGTGAGTTTCTGTGGCATGGCAGGTTTTCGGAAGCTTGGGGCTCCTGGGATTTCACCATGGAGCCGCTGTGAGTGTCTGTGACATCGTTGCTCTTTGGGAGCCTGGACACTCCTGGGATGTCACTCTTGAGCACCTGTGAGTGTGTGTGACATGCCGGCTCTTTGGCAGTCTGTGGATTCATGGGTGTCTGCATGGAGCTCCTGCTAGTGTGTGTTGCATCCTGGCTCTTTGTCACTCTGGGGGCTCCTGGGATGGCAGTCTGGAGCCCCTGTGAATGTCTGTGACTTCCCGTCTCTTGGGGAGCCTGGGGATACGGGGGATGTGTGCATGGATGCCCTGTGAGTGTGTGTGACATGCCAGCTCTGTGGCAGCTTGGGGATCCCTGGGATGTGTGCATGGAGCCCCTATGAGTGTGTGTGGCATCTCTGGTGTTTGGCACTCTGGGGATTCCCAGGATGTCCCCATGGAACCCCTGTGAGTGTCTGTGACATGCTGGCTCTTTGTCAGCCTTGGGTCTCCTGGGAAGTCGCCATGGAACTGTTGTGAGTGTCTGTGATAACCCAGTTGCTTGGAAGCCCGGGGTCTCCTGGGATGTCGCCATTGATCAGCTGTAAATGTTTGTGACATCCCGGCTCTTTGGGTGCCTGGGGACAGCAGGGAAGTCCCGATGGAGCCCCTGTGAGTGTCTGTGACATCGTGGCTGTTTGAGAGCCTGTGGACTTGTTGGATGTCAGTCTGGAGCCCCTGTGAGTGTCTGTGACATGCCGGTGCTTTGGCAGCCAGTGGATTCGAGGGATGTCTCCATGGAGCTGCTGGCATTGTCTGTGACATCCTGGCTCTTTGGCACTTTGGGGGCTCCTGGGCTGTCACTCTGCAGCCCCTGTGAATGTCTGTGACATCCCAGCTGTTGAGGAGTCTGGGCATAGCTGGCATGTCTCATGGATCCCCTGTGAGTGTCGGTGACATGCCGGCTCTTTGGCAGCCTGGGCACTGCTGGCATGACCTGATGGAGCAGCTGTGAGTGTCTGTGACATCCCTGCTCTTTGGAAGACAGGGTAAGGCAGGGATGTCCGCATGGGGCCGCTTCGGTAACTGTGACATGCTGTCTCTTTGGCAGCCTGGGGACTCCTGCGATGTCCCCATGGAGGCCGTGTGAGTGTCTTTGACATCCGTGCTCTTTGGCCTTGTGGGGATTGCGGGCATAAGGCCGTTGAAGCCTTGTAGTGTCTGTGAGGTCCTGGCTCTTTGGCTGCCTGGGAAGTCCGGGGATGTCACCATGGAATCCCTTGGAATTTCTGTGTCATCTTAGCACCTTGGAAATCTGGGGACTGCTGGGGTATCAGCATGGAAGCCGCGTGAAAGTCTGTGACATCTGGGCTCTTAGGCAGGCAGGGATCACATGGGATGTGGCTATGGAGCCCATGTGAGTTTCTGTGGCATGGCAGGTTTTTGGAAGCTTGGGGACTCCTGGGATTTCACCATGGAGCCGCTGTGAGGGTCTGTGACATCGTGGCTCTTTGGGAGCCTGGACACTCCTGGGATGTCACTCTTGAGCACCTGTGAGTGTGTGTGACATGCCGGCTCTTTGGCAGTCTGTGGATTCATGGGTGTCTGCATGGAGCTCCTGCTAGTGTGTTTTACATCCTGGCTCTTTGGTGCTCTGGGGGCTCCTGGGATGGCCGTCTGGAGCCCCTGTGAATGTCTGCGACTTCCCGTCACTTATGGAGCCTGGGGACACCTGGGATGTGTGCATGGATCCCCTGTGAGTGTGTGTGACATGCCAGCTCTGTGGCAGCTTGGGGACACCTGGGATGTGTACATGGAGCCCCTGTGAGTGTCAGTGACATGGCCGATGTTTGGCAGCTTGGGGATCCCTGGGATGTGTGCATGGAGCCCCTATGAGTGTGTCTGGCATCTCTGGTGTTTGGCACTCGGGGGATTCCCGGGATGTCTCCATGGAACGTGTGTGAGTGTCTGTGACATGCTGGCTCTTTGTCAGCCTCGGGTCTCCTGGGAAGTCGCCATGGAACTGTTGTGAGTGTCTGTGATATCCCAGTTGCTTGGAAGCCCGGGGTCTCCTGGGATGTCGCCATTGATCACCTGTGAATGTTTGTGACATCCCGGCTCTTTGGGTGCCTGGGGACAGAAGGGAAGTCCCGATGGAGGCCCTGTGAGTGTCTGTGACATCGTGGCTGTTTTACAGCCTGTGGACTCGTGGGATGTCAGTCTGGAGCCCCTGTGAGTGTCTGTGACATGCCGGTGCTTTGGCAGCCTGTGGACTCGAGCGATGTCTCCATGGCGCTGCTGGCATTGTCTGTGACATCCTGGCTTTTTGGCACTCTGGGGGCTCCTGGGATGTCACTCTGCAGCCCCTGCGAATGTCTGTGTCATCCCAGCTGTTGAGGAGTCTGGGCATAGCTGGCATGTCTGCATGGATCCCCTGTGAGTGTCGGTGACATGCCGGCTCTTTGGCAGCCTGGGCACTGCTGGCATGACCCCATGGAGCACCTGGGAGTGTCTGTGACATCCCTGCTTTTGGAAGACAGGGTAAGGCAGGGATGTCCGCATGGGGTCCCCTTGGATAACTGTGCCATGCTGTCTCTTTCGCAGCCTGGGGACTCCTGCGATGTCCCCATGGAGGCCCTGTGAGTGTCTTTGACATCCCTGCTCTTTGGCCTTGTAGGGATTGCGGGCATAAGGCCGTTGAAGCCTTGCGAGTGTCTGTGAGGTCCTGGCTCTTTGGCTGCCTGGGAAGTCCGGGGATGTCACCATGGAATCCCTTGGAATTTCTGTGACATCTTAGCTCCTTGGAAATCTGGGGACTGCTGGGGTATCAGCATGGAAGCCGCGTGAAAGTCTGTGACATCTGGGCTCTTAGGCAGGCAGGGATCCCATGGGATGTGGCTATGGAGCCCATGTGAGTTTCTGTGGCATGGCTGGTTTTTGGAAGCTTCGGGACTCCTGGGATTTCACCATGGAGGCGCTGTGAGTGTCTGTGACATCGTGGCTGTTTGGGAGCCTGGACACTCCTGGGATGTCACTCTTGAGCACCTGTGAGTGTGTGTGACATGCCGGCTCTTTGGCGGTCTGTGGATTCATGGGGTGTCTGCATGGAGCTCCTGCTAGTGTGTGTTGCATCCTGGCTCTTTGTCACTCTGGGGGCTCCTGGGATGGCAGTCTGGAACCCCTGTGAATGTCTGTGACTTCCCGTCTCTTGGGGAGCCTGGGGAGAGGTGGGATGTGTGCATGGATGCCCTGTGAGTGTGTGTGACATGCCAGCTCTGTGGCAGCTTGGGGACACCTGGGATGTGTACATGGAGCCCCTGTGAGTGTCAGTGACATGGCCGAGGTTTGGCAGCTTGGGGACCCCTGGGATGTCCCCATGGAGCCCCTATGAGTGTGTGTGGCATCTCTGGTGTTTGGCACTCTGGGGATTCCCAGGATGTCCCCATGGAACCTGTGTGAGTGTCTGTGACATGCTGGCTCTTTGTCAGCCTTGGGTCTACAGGGAAGTCGCCATGGAACTGTTGTGAGTGTCTGTGATATCCCAGTTGCTTGGAAGCCCGGGGTCTCCTGGGATGTCGCCATTGATCAGCTGTGAATGTTTGTGACATCCCGGCTCTTTGGGTGACTGGGGACAGCAGGGAAGTCCCGATGGAGGCCCTGTGAGTGTCTGTGACATCGTTGCTGTTTGACAGCCTGTGGACTCGTGGGATGTCAGTCTGGAGCCCCTGTGAGTGTCTGTGACATGCCGGGGCTTTGGCAGCCTGTGGATTCGAGGGATGTCTCCATGGAGCTGCTGGCATTGTCTGTGACATCCTGGCTCTTTGGCACTCTGGGGGCTCCTGGGATGTCACTCTGCAGCCCCTGTGAATGTCTGTGTCATCCCAGCTGTTGAGGAATCTGGGCATAACTGGCATGTCTGCATGGATCCCCTGTGAGTGTCGGTGACATGCCGGCTCTTTGGCAACCTGGGCACTGCTGGCATGACCCGATGGAGCAGCTGGGAGTGTCTGTGACATCCCTGCTCTCTGGAAGACAGGGTAAGGCAGGGATGTCCGCATGGGGTCCCTTTGGGTAACTGTGCCATGCTGTCTCTTTGGCAGCCTGGGGACTCCTGCGATGTCCCCATGGAGGCCCTGTGAGTGTCTTTGACATCCCTGCTCTTTGGCTTTGTGGGGATTGCGGGCATAAGGCCGTTGAAGCCTTGCGAGTGTCTGTGAGGTCCTGGCTCTTTTGCTGCCTGGAAAGTCCGGGGATGTCACCATGGAATCCCTTGGAATTTCTGTGACATCTTAGCTCCTTGGAAATCTGGGGACTGCTGGGGTATCAGCATGGAAGCCGCGTGAAAGTCTGTGACATCTGGGCTCTTAGGCAGGCAGGGATCACATGGGCTGTGGCTATGGAGCCCATGTGAGTTTATGTGGCATGGCAGGTTTTTGGAAGCTTAGGGGACTCCTGGGATTTCACCATGGAGCATGTGAGTGTCTGTGACATCATGACTCTTAGAAACCCTGAGAACACCTTGGATGTCTGCATGGTGCTGTGAGTGTCTGTGACATCATTGGCTCTTTGGAACCTGGACACTCCTGGGATGTCACTCTTGAGCACCTGTGAGTGTGCGTGACATGTGCCAGCTCTTTGGCCGGTCTGTGGATTCATGGGGTGGCTGCATGGAGCTCCTGCTAGTGTGTGTTGCATCCTGGCTCTTTGGTGCTCTGGGGCTCCTGGGATGGCAGTCTGGAGCCCCACAGCAGATGTCTGCTTCCCGTCTCTTGGGGAGCCTAGGGACACCAGGGATGTGTGCATGGATTTGCCCTGTGAGTGTGTGTGTGACATGCACCAGCTCTTTGGCAGCAGAGACCCCTGGGATGTGTGCATGGAGCCCGTGTGAGTGTGTGTGGCATCTCTGGTGTTTGGCACTCTGGGGATTCCCAGGATGTCCCCATGGAACCCGTGTGAGTGTCTGTGACATGCTGGCTCTTTGTCAGCCTCGGGTCTCCTGGGAAGTCACCATGGAACTGTTGTGAGTGTCTGTGATATCCCAGTTGCTTGGAAGCCCGGGGTCTCCTGGGATGTCGGCATTGATCAGCTGTGAATGTTTGTGACATCCCGGCTCTTTGGGTGCCTGGGGACCGCAGGGAAGTCCCGATGGAGCCCCTGTGAGTGTCCATGACATCGTGGCTGTTTGAGAGCCTGTGGACTTGTGGGATGTCAGTCTGGAGCCCCTGTGAGTGTCTGTGACATGCCGGTGCTTTGGCAGCCTGTGGATTCGAGGGATGTCTCCATGGAGCTGCTGGCATCGTCTGTGACATGCTGGCTCTTTGGCGCTCTGGGGGCTCCTGGGATGTCACTCTGCAGCCCCTGTGAATGTGTGTGATGTCCCAGCTCTTGAGGAGTCTGGGCATAGCTGGCATGTCTGCATGGATCCCCTGTGAGTGTCGGTGACATGCCGGCTCTTTGGCAGCCTGGGCACTGCTGGCATGACCAGATGGAGCACCTGTCAGTGTGACATCCCTGCTTTTTGGAAGACAGGGTAAGGCAGGGATGTCCGCATGGGGCCCCTTTGGGAAACTGTGACATGCTGTCTCTTTGGCAGCCTGGGGACTCCTGCGATGTCCCCATGGAGGCCCTGTGAGTGTCTTTGATATCCGTGCTTTTTGGCCTTGTGGGGATTGCGGGCATAAGGCCGTTGAAGCCTTGCGAGTGTCTGTGAGGTCCTGGCTCTTTGGCTGCCTGGAAAGTCCGGGGATGTCACCATGGAATCCCTTGGAATTTCTTTGACGTCTTAGCTCCTTGGAAATCTGGGGACTGCTGGGGTATCAGCATGGAAGCCGCGTGAAAGTCTGTGACATCTGGGCTCTTAGGCAGGCAGGGATCACATGGGCTGTGGTTATGGAGCCCATGTGAGTTTCTGTGGCATGGCAGGTTTTTGGAAGCTTGGGGACTCCATGGATTTCACCATGGAGCCGCTGTGAGTGTCTGTGACATCGTGGCTCTTAGAGAGCCTGAGAAAACCTTGGATGTCTGCATGGTGCTGCTGTGAGTGTCTGTGACATCGTGGCTCTTTGGGAGCTTGGGCACTCCTGGGATTTCACTCTTGAGCACCTGTGAGTGTGTGTGACATGCTGGCTCTTTGGCAGTCTGTGGATTCATGGGGTGTCTGCATGGAGCTCCTGCTAGTGTGTGTTGCATCCTGGCTCTTTGGTGCTCTGGGGGCTCCTGGGATGGCAGTCTGGAGCCCCTGTGAATGTCTGTGACTTCCCGTCTCTTGGGGAGCCCGGGGATAGGTGGGATGTGTGCATGGATGCCCTGTGAGTGTGTGTGACATGCCGGCTCTTTGGCAGCTTGGGGACCCCTGGGATGTGTGCATGGAGCCCCTGTGAGTGTCAGTGACATGGCCGAGGTTTGGCAGCTTGGGGACCCCTGGGATGTCCCCGTGGAGCCCCTGTGAGTGTGTGTGGCATCTCTGGTGTTTGGCACTCTGGGGAGTCCCGGGATGTCCCCATGGAACGCGTGTGAGTGTCTGTGACATGCTGGCTCCTTGTCAGCGTCGGGTCTCCTGGGAAGTCACCATGGAACTGTTGTGAGTGTCTGTGATACCCCAGTTGCTTGGAAGCCCGGGGTCTCCTGGGATGTCGCCATTGATCAGCTGTGAATGTTTGTGACATCCCGGCTCTTTGGGTGCCTGGGGACAGCAGGGAAGTCCCGATGGAGCCCCTGTGAGTGTCCGTGATATCGTGGCTGTTTGAGAGCCTGTGGACTTGTGGGATGTCAGTCTGGAGCCCCTGTGAGTGTCTGTGACATGCCGGTGCTTTGGCAGGCAGTGGATTCGAGGGATGTCTCCATGGAGCTGTTGGCATTGTCTGTGACATCCTGGCTCTTTGGCACTCTGGGGGCTCCTGGGATGTCACTCTGCAGCCCCTGTGAATGTCTGTGACATCCCACCTGTTGAGGAGTCTGGGCATAGCTGGCATGTCTGCATGGATCCCCTGTGAGTGTCGGTGACATGCCGGCTCTTTGGCAGCCTAGGCACTGCTGGCATGATCCGATGGATCAGCTGTGAGTGTCTGTGACATCCCTGCTCTTTGGAAGACAGGGTAAGGCAGGGATGTCCGCATGGGGCCGCTTCGGTAACTGTGACATGCTGTCTCTTTGGCAGCATGGGGACTCCTGCGATGTCCCCATGGAGGCCCTGTGAGTGTCTTTGACATCCCTGCTCTTTGGCCTGGTGGGGATTGCGGGCATAAGGCCGTTGAAGCCTTGTAGTGTCCTGTGAGGTTCCTGGCTCTTTGGCTGCCTGAAAGTCCGGGGATGTCAACCCATGGAATCCCTTGGAATTTCTGTGACATCTTTAGCTCCTTGGAATCTGGGGACTGCTTGGGTATCAGCCTGGAAGCCGCTGTGAAAAGTCTGTGACATCTGGGCTCTTAGGCAGGCAGGGATCACATGGGAATGTGGACTATGGAGCCCATGTGAGTTTCTGTGACATGGAGGTTTTTGAAGCTTGGGAATCCTGGGATTTCACCATGGAGCCGCTGTGAGTGTCTGTGACATCGTGGCTCTTTGGGAGCCTGGACACTCCTGGGATGTCACTCTTGAGCACGCTGTGAGTGTGTGTGACATGCCGGCTCTTTGGCAGTCTGTGGATTCATGGGGTGTCTGCATGGAGCTCCTGCTAGTGTGTGTTGCATCCTGGCTCTTTGGTGCTCTGGGGGCTCCTGGGATGGCAGTCTGGACCCCTGTGAATGTCTGTGACTTCCCATCTCTTGGGGAGCCTGGGGATAGGTGGGATGTGTGCATGGATGCCCTGTGAGTGTGTGTGACATGCCAGCTCTGTGGCAGCTTGGGGATCCCTGGGATGTGTGCATGGAGCCCCTGTGAGTGTGTGTGGCATCTCTGGTGTTTGGCACTCTGGGGATTCCCGGGATGTCCCCAGGGAACGCGTGTGAGTGTCTGTGACATGCTGGCTCTTTGTCAGCCTCGGGTCTCCTGGGAAGTGGCCATGGAACTGTTGTGAGTGTCTGTGATATCCCAGTTGCTTGGAAGCCCGGGGTCTCCTGGGATGTCGCCATTGATCAGCTGTGAATGTTTGTGACATCTCGGCTCTTTTGGGTGCCTGGGGACAGCAGGGAAGTCCCGATGGAGCCCCTGTGAGTGTCATGACATCGTGGCGGTTATGAGAGCCTGTGGACTTGTGGGATGTCAGTCTGGAGCCCCTGTGAGTGTTCTGTGACATGCCGTGGCTTTTTGGCAGCCAGTGATTCGAGGGATGTCCTCCGTGGAGCTGCTGGCAATGTCTGTGGATACTGGCTTTGGTAATCACTCTGGGGGCTCCTGGATGTCACTCTGCAGCCCCTGTGACTGTCTGTGACATCCCACCTGTTGAGGAGTCTGGGCATAGCTGGCATGTCTGCATGGATCCCCTGTGAGTGTCGGTGACATGCCGGCTCTTTGGCAGCCTGGGCACTGCTGGCATGACCCGATGGAGCAGCTGTGAGTGTCTGTGACATCCCTGCTCTTGGGAAGACAGGGTAAGGCAGGGATGTCCGCATGGGGTCCCTTTGGGTAACTGTGCCATGCTGTCTCTTTGGCAGCCTGGGGACTCCTGCGATGTCCCCATGGAGGCCCTGTGAGTGTCTTTGACATCCCTCCTCTTTGGCCTTGTGGGAATTGCGGGAACAAGGCCGTTGAAGCCTTGCGAGTGTCTGTGAAGGTCCTGGCTCTTTGGCTGCCTGGAAAGTCCCGGGGATGTCACCATGGAAATCCTTGGAATTTCTGTGACATCTTGAGCTCCCTGGAAATCGGGGATGCTGGGGAGCAGATGGACGCCGCGTGAAAGTCTGTGACATCTGGGCTCTTAGGCAGGCTTAGATCACATGGGATGTGGCTATGGAGCCCATGTGAGTTTCTGTGGCATGGCAGGTTTTTGGAAGCTTGGGGACTCCTGGGATTTAACCATGGAGCCGCTGTGAGTGTCTGTTACATTGTGGCTCTTTGGGAGCCTGGACACTCCTGGGATGTCACTCTTGAGCACCTGTGAGTGTGTGTGACATGCCGGCTCTTTGGCAGTCTGTGGATTCATGGGGTGTCTGCATGGAGCTCCTGCTAGTGTGTGTTGCATCCTGGCACTTTGTCACTCTGGGGGCTCCTGGGATGGCAGTCTGGAGCCCCTGTGAATGTCTGTGACTTCCCGTCTCTTGGGGAGCCTGGGGATAGGTGGGATGTGTGCATGGATGCCCTGTGAGTGTGTGTGACATGCCAGCTCTTTGGCAGCTTGGGGATCCCTGGGATGTCCCCATTGCGCCCCTGTGAGTGTGTGCGGCATCTCTGGTGTTTGGCACTCTGGGGATTCCCGGGATGTCCCCATGGAACGCGTGTGAGTGTCTGTGACATGCTGGCTCTTTGTCAGCCTCGGGTCTCCTGGGAAGTCGCCATGGAACTGTTGTGAGTGTCTGTGATATCCCAGTTGCTTGGAAGCCCGGGGTCTCCTGGGATGTCGTCATTGATCAGCTGTGAATGTTTGTGACATCCCGGCTCTTTGGGTGACTGGGGACAGCAGGGAAGTCCCGATGGAGGCCCTGTGAGTGTCTGTGACATCGTGGCTGTTTTACAGCCTGTGGACTCGTGGGATGTCAGTCTGGAGCCCCTCTGAGTGTCTGTGACATGCCGGTGCTTTGGCAGCCTGTGGATTCGAGGGATGTCTCCGTGGAGCTGCTGGCATGGTCTGTGACATCCTGGCTCTTTGGCACTCTGGGGGCTCCTGGGATGTCACTCTGCAGCCCCTGTGAATGTCTGTGACATCCCAGCTGTTTAGGAGTCTGGGCATAGCTGGCATGTCTGCATGGATCCCCTGTGAGTGTCGGTGACATGCCGGCTCTTTGGCAGCCTGGGCACTGCTGGCATGACCCGATGGAGCAGCTGTGAGTGTCTGTGACATCCCTGCTCTCTGAAAGACAGGGTAAGGCAGGGATGTCTGCATGGGGCCCCTTTGGGTAACTGTGCCATGCTGTCTCTTTGGCAGCCTGGGGACTCCTGCGATGTCCCCATGGAGGCCCTGTGAGTGTCTTTGACATCCCTGCTCTTTGGCCTTGTGGGGATTGCGGGCATAAGGCCGTTGAAGCCTTGCAAGCGTCTGTGAGGTCCTGGCTCTTTGGCTGCCTGGAAAGTCGGGGGATGTCACCATGGAATCCCTTGGAATTTCTGTGACATCTTAGCTCCTTGGAAATCTGGGGACTGCTGGGATATCAGCATGGAAGCCACGTGAAAGTCTGTGACATCTGGGCTCTTAGGCAGGCAGGGATGACATGGGATGTGGCTATGGAGCCCATGTGAGTTTCTGTGGCATGGCAGGTTTTTTGAAGCTTGGGGACTCCTGGGATTTCACCATGGAGCCGCTGTGAGTGTCTGTGACATCGCAGCTCTTTGGGAGCCTGAGAAAACCTTGGATGTCTGCATGGTGCTGCTGTGAGTGTCTGTGACATCGTGGCTCTTTGGGAGCCTGGACACTCCTGGGATGTCACTCTTGAGCACCTGTGAGTGTGTGTGACATGCCGGCTCTTTGGCAGTCTGTGGATTCATGGGTGTCTGCATGGAGCTCCTGCTAGTGTGTGTTACATCCTTGCTCTTTGGTGCTCTGGGGGCTCTGGGATGGCAGTCTGGAGCCCCTGTGAATGTCTGCGACTTCCCGTCTCTTAGGGAGCCTGGGGATACGTGGGATGTGTGCATGGATCCCCTGTGAGTGTGTGTGACACGCCAGCTCTTTGGCAGCTTGGGGATCCCTGGGATGTGTGCATGGAGCCCCTGTGAGTGTCAGGAATGGCGTAGGTTTGGCGCTTGGGGACGCTGGGATGTCCCCATGGAGCCCCTGTGAGTGTGTGTGGCATCTCTGGTGTTTGGCATCTGGGGATTCCCGGGATGTCCCCATGGAACCGATGTGAGTGTCTGTGGACATGCTGGCTCTTTGTCAGACTCGGTCTCTGGAAGTCGCCATGGGAACTGTTGTGAGTGTCTGTGATATCCCACAAGTTTGCCTTGGAAGCCCGGGGTCTCCTGGGATGTCGCCATTGATCAGCTGTGAATGTTTGTGACATCCCGGCTCTTTGGGTGACTGGGGACAGCAGGGAAGTCCCGATGGAGCCCCTGTGAGTGTCTGTGACCTCGTGGCTGTTTGAGAGCCTGTGGACTTGTGGGATGTCAGTCTGGAGCCCCTGTGAGTGTCTGTGACATGCCGGTGCTTTGGCAGCCTGTGGATTCGAGGGATGTCTCCGTGGAGCTGTTGGCATTGTCTGTGACATGCGGGCTCTTTGGCACTCTGGGGGCTCCTGGGATGTCATTCTGCAGCCCCTGTGAATGTCTGTGACATCCCAGCTGTTGAGGAGTCTGGGCATAGCTGGCATGTCTGCATGGATCCCCTGTGAGTGTCAGTGACATTCCGGCTCTTTGGCAGCCTGGGCACTGCTGGCATGACCCGATGGAGCACCTGGGAGTGTCTGTGACATCCCTGCTTTTTGGAAGACAGGGTAAGGCAGGGATGTCCGCATGGGGCCGCTTCGGTAACTGTGACATGCTGTCTCTTTGGCAGCCTGGGGACTCCTGCGATGTCCCCATGGAGGCCCTGTGAGTGTCCTTGACATCCGTGCTCTTTGGCCTTGTGGGGATTGCGGGCATAAGGCCATTGAAGCCTTGTAGTGTCTGTGAGGTCCTGGCTCTTTGGCTGCCTGGAAGTCCGGGGATGTCACCATGGAATCCCTTGGAATTTCTGTGACATCTTAGCTCCTTGGTAATCTGGGGACTGCTGGGGTATCAGCATGGAAGCCGCGTGAAAGTCTGTGACATCTGGGCTCTTAGGCAGGCAGGGATCCCATGGGATGTGGCTATGGAGCCCATGTGAGTTTCTGTGGCATGGCAGGTTTTTGGAAGCTTGGGGACTCCTGGGATTTCACCATGGAGCCGCTGTGAGTGTCTGTGACATCATGGCTCTTTGGGAGCCTGGGCACTCCTGGGATGTCACTCTTGAGCACCTGTGAGTGTGTGTGACATGCCGGCTCTTTGGAAGTCTGTGGATTCATGGGGTGTCTGCATGGAGCTCCTGCTAGTGTGTGTTGCATCCTGGCTCTTTGTCACTCTGGGGGCTCCTGGGATGGCAAGTCTAAGGCCCTGTGAATGTCTGTGACTTCCCCGTCTCTTGGGACCTGGGATACGTGGGATGTGTGCCATGGATGCCCCTGTGAGTGTGTGTGACATGCCGGCTCTTTGGCAGCTTGGGGACCCCTGGGATGTTGCATGGAGCCCTTGGTGAGTGTCAGTGTACATGGCCGAGGTTTGCAGCTTGGGGACCCCTGGGAATGTTCCCCATGGAGCCCTTTGTGAGTGTGTGTGGCATCTCTGGTGTTGGCACTCTGGGGATTCCCGGATGTCCGCCATGGAACCCGTGTGAGTGTCTGTGACATGCCTGGCTCTTTGTCAGCCTTAGGGTCTCTGGGAAGTCGCCATGGAACTGTTGTGAGTTGTCTGTGATATCCCCAGTTCTTGGAAGCCCGGGTCTCCTGGGATGTCGCCATTGATCAGCTGTAAATGTGTGTGACATCCCGGCTCTTTGGATGCCTGGGGACAGCAGGGAAGTCCCGATGGAGCCCCTGTGAGTGTCTGTGACATCGTGGCTGTTTGAGAGCCTGTGGACTCATGGGATGTCAGTCTGGAGCCTCTGTGAGTGTCTGTGACATGCCGGTGCTTTGGCAGCCAGTGGATTCGAGGGATGTCTCCATGGAGCTGCTGGCATTGTCTGTGACATGCTGGCTCTTTGGCGCTCTGGGGGCTCCTGGGATGTCACTCTGCAGCCCCTGTGACTGTCTGTGATGTCCCAGCTGTTGAGGAGTCTGGGCATAGCTGGCATGTCTGCATGGATCCCCTGTGAGTGTCGGTCACATGCCGGCTCTTTGGCAGCCTGGGCACTGCTGGCATGACCAGATGGAGCTCCTGGGAGTGTCTGTGACATCCCTGCTTTTTGGAAGACAGGGTAAGGCAGGGATGTCCGCATGGGGCCCCTTTGGGTAACTGTGCCATGCTGTCTCTTTGGCAGCCTGGGGACTCCTGCGATGTCCCCATGGAGGCCCTGTGAGTGTCTTTGACATCCCAGCTCTTTGGCATTGTGGGGATTGCGGGCATAAGGCCGTTGAAGCCTTGCGAGTGTCTGTGAGGTCCTGGCTCTTTGGCTGCCTGGAAAGTCCGGGGATGTCACCATGGAATCCCTTGGAATTTATGTGACATCTTAGCTCCTTGGAAATCTGGGGACTGCTGGGGTATCAGCATGGAAGCCGCGTCAAAGTCTGTGACATCTGGGCTCTTAGGCAGGCAGGGATCCCATGGGATGTGGCTATGGAGCCCATGTGAGTTTCTGTGGCATGGCAGGTTTTTGGAAGCTTGGGGACTCCTGGGATTTCACCATGGAGCCCCTGTGAGTGTCTGTGACATCTGCAGCTCTTTAGAGAGCCTGAGACACATTGATGTCTGCATTGGTGCGCTGTGAGTGTCTGTGACATCGTGGCTCTTTGGGAGCCTGGACCCTCCTGGGATGTCACTCTTGAGCACCTGTGAGTGTGTGTGACATGCCTGCTCTTTGGCAGTCTGTGGATTCATGGGGTGTCTGCATGGAGCTCCTGCTAGTGTGTGTTGCATCCTGGCTCTTTGTCACTCTGGGGCCTCCTGGGATGGCAGTCTAGAGCCCCTGTGAATGTCTGTGACTTCCCGTCTCTTGGGGAGCCTGGGGATAGGTGGGATGTGTGCACGGATGCCCTGTGAGTGTGTGTGACATGCCGGCTCTTTGGCAGCTTGGGGAACCCTGGGATGTGTGCATGGAGCCCCTGTGAGTGTCAGTGACATGGCCGAGGTTTGGCAGCTTGGGGACCGCTGGGATGTCCCCGTGGAGCCCCTGTGAGTGTGTGTGGCATCTCTGGTGTTTGGCACTCTGGGGATTCCCGGGATGTCTTCATGGAACCCGTGTGAGTGTCTGTGACATGCTGGCTCTTTGTCAGCCTCGGGTCTCCTGGGAAGTCACCATGGAACTGTTGTGAGTGTCTGTGATATCCCAGTTGCTTGGAAGCCCGGGGTCTCCTGGGATGTCGCCATTGATCAGCTGTGAATGTTTGTGACATCCCGGCTCTTTGGGTGACTGGGGACAGCAGGGAAGTCCCGATGGAGCCCCTGTGAGTTTCTGTGACATCGTGGCTGTTTGAGAGCCTGTGGACTTGTGGGATGTCAGTCTGGAGCCCCTGTGAGTGTCTGTGACCTGCCGGTGCTTTGGCAGCCAGTGGATTCGAGGGATGTCTCCATGGAACGGCTGGCATTGTCTGTGACATCCTGGCTCTTTGGCGCTCTGGGAGCTCCTGGGATGTCACTCTGCAGCCCCTCTGAATGTCTGTGTCATTACAGCTGTTGAGGAATCTGGGCATAGCTGGCATGTCTGCATGGATCCCCTGTGAGTGTCGGTGGCATGCCGGCTCTTTGGCAGCCTGGGCACTGCTGCATGCACCAGGAGCAACTGTGAGCTGCTTTGTGGACATCCCTGCTCTTTGGTGAGACAGGGTAAGGCAGGATGTCCGCATGGGTCCTTTGGGGTAACTGCGCCATGCTCTGTCTCTTTGCCGCAAGCCTCCTGGGGGGAACTCCTGCATGTCCCCATGGAGGCCCTCGTTAGTGTCTTGACATCCTCTCTTGGCCATTGGGGAATTGCGGGCATTAGGCCGTTTGATGAAGCCTTGCAAGCGTCTGTGAGGTCCTGGCTCTTTGGCTGCCTGGAAAGTCCGGGGATGTCACCATGGAATCCCTGGGAATTTCTGTGACATCTTAGCTCCTTGGAAATCTGGGGACTGCTGGGATATCAGCATGGAAGCCGCATGAAAGTCTGTGACATCTGGGCTCTTAGGCAGGCAGGGATCACATGGGCTGTGGCTATGGAGCCCATGTGAGTATCTGTGGCATGGCAGGTTTTTGGAACCTTGAAGACTCCTGGGATTTCACCATGGAGCCGCTGTGAGTGTCTGTATCATCGCAGCTCTTAGAGAGCCTGAGAACACCTTGGATGTCTGCATGGTGCTGCTGTGAGTGTCTGTGACATCGTGGCTCTTTGTTAGCCTGGACACTCCTGGGATGTCACTCTTGAGCACCTGTGAGTGTGTGTGACATGCCGGCTCTTTGGCAGTCTGTGGATTCATGGGTGTCTGCATGGAGCTCCTGCTAGTGTGTGTTGCATCCTGGCTCTTTGTCACTCTGGGGGCTCCTGGGATGGCAGTCTGGAGCCCCTGTGAATGTCTGTGACTTCCCGTCTCTTGGGGAGCCTGGGGATAGGTGGGATGTGTGCATGGATGCCCTGTGAGTGTGTGTGACATGCCGGCTCTTTGGCTGCTTGGGGATCCCTGGGATGTGTGCATGGAGCCCCTGTGAGTGTCAGTGACATGGCCGAGGTTTGGCAGCTTGGGGACCCCTGGGATGTGTGCATGGAGCCCCTGTGAGTGTGTGTGGCATCTCTGGTGTTTGGCACTCTGGGGATTCCCGGGATGTCCCCATGGAACCCGTGTGAGTGTCTGTGACATGCTGGCTCTTTGTCAGCCTCGGGTCTCCTGGGAAGTCACCATGGAACTGTTGTGAGTGTCTGTGATATCCCAGTTGCTTGGAAGCCCGGGGTCTCCTGGGATGTCGCCATTGATCAGCTGTGAATGTTTGTGACATCCCGGCTCTTTGGGTGACTGGGGACAGCAGGGAAGTCCCGATGGAGCCCCTGTGAGTGTCTGTGACATCGTGGCTGTTTGAGAGCCTGTGGACTTGTGGGATGTCAGTCTGGAGCCCCTGTGAGTGTCTGTGACATGCCGGTGCTTTGGCAGCCAGTGGATTCGAGGGATGTCTCCATGGAACGGCTGGCATTGTCTGTGACATCCTGGCTCTTTGGCGCTCTGGGAGCTCCTGGGATGTCACTCTGCAGCCCCTCTGAATGTCTGTGTCATTACAGCTGTTGAGGAGTCTGGGCATAGCTGGCATGTCTGCATGGATCCCCTGTGAGTGTCGGTGACATGCCGGCTCTTTGGCAGCCTGGGCACTGCTGGCATGACCCGATGGAGCAGCTGTGAGTGTCTGTGACATCCCTGCTCTTTGGAAGACAGGGTAAGGCAGGGATGTCCGCATGGGTCCCCTTTGGGTAACTGTGCCATGCTGTCTCTTTGGCAGCCTGGGGACTCCTGCGATGTCCCCATGGAGGCCCTGTGAGTGTCTTTGACATCCCTGCTCTTTGGCCTTGTGGGGATTGCGGGCATAAGGCCGTTGAAGCCTTGTAGTGTCTGTGAGGTCCTGGCTCTTTGGCTGCCTTGGAAGTCCGGGGATGTCACCATGGAATCCCTTGGAATTTCTGTGACATCTTAGCTCCTTGGAAATCTGGGGACTGCTGGGGTATCAGCATGGAAGCCGTGTGAAAGTCTGTGACATCTGGGCTCTTAGGCAGGCAGGGATCACATGGGATGTGGCTATGGAGCCCATGTGAGTTTCTGTGGCATGGCAGGTTTTTGGAAGCTTGGGGACTCCTGGGATTTCACCATGGAGCCGCTGTGAGTGTCTGTGACATCGTGGCTCTTTGGGAGCCTGGACACTCCTGGGATGTCACTCTTGAGCACCTGTGAGTGTGTGTGACATGCCGGCTCTTTGGCAGTCTGTGGATTCATGGGGTGTCTGCATGGAGCTCCTGCTAGTGTGTGCTGCATCCTGGCTCTTTGTCACTCTGGGGACTCCTGGGATGGCAGTCTGGAGCCCCTGTGAATGTCTGTGACTTCCCGTCTCTTGGGGAGCCTGGGGATAGGTGGGATGTGTGCATGGATGCCCTGTGAGTGTGTGTGACATGGCCGTGGTTTGGCAGCTTGGGGACCCCTGGGATGTCCCCATGGAGCCCCTGTGAGTGTGTGTGGCATCTCTGGTGTTTGGCACTCTGGGGATTCCCGGGATGTCCCCATGGAACCCGTGTGAGTGTCTGTGACATGCTGGCTCTTTGTCAGCCTCGGGTCTCCTGGGAAGTCGCCATGGAACTGTTGTGAGTGTCTGTGATATCCAGTTGCTTGGAAGCCCGGGGTCTCCTGGGATGTCGCCATTGATCAGCTGTGAATGTTTGTGACATCCCAGCTCTTTGGGTGACTGGGGACAGCAGGGAAGTCCCGATGGAGCCCCTGTGAGTGTCTGTGACATCGTGGCTGTTTTACAGCCTGTGGACTTGTGGGATGTCAGTCTGGAGCCCCTCTGAGTGTCTGTGACATGCCGGTGCTTTGGCAGCCTGTGGATTCGAGGGATGTCTCCATGGAGCTGCTGGCATTGTCTGTGACATCCTGGCTCTTTGGCACTTTGGGGGCTCCTGGGATGTCCCCATGGAGGCCCTGTGAGTGTCTTTGACATCCCTCCTCTTTGGCCTTGTGGGAATTGCGGGCATAAGGCCGTTGAAGCCTTGCGAGTGTCTGTGAGGTCCTGGCCCTTTGGCTGCCTGGAAAGTCCAGGGATGTCACCATGGAATCCCTTGGAATTTCTGTGACATCTTAGCTCCTTGGAAATCTGGGGACTGCTGGGATATCAGCATGGAAGCCGCATGAAAGTCTGTGACATCTGGGCTCTTCGGCAGGCAGGGATCACATGGGCTGTGGCTATGGAGCCCATGTGAGTTTCTGTGGCATGGCAGGTTTTTGGAAGCTTGGGGACTCCTGGGATTTCACCATGGAGCCGCTGTGAGTGTCTGTGACATCGCAGCTTTTAGAGAGCCTGAGAACACCTTGGATGTCTGCATGGTTCTGCTGTGAGTGTCTGTGTCATCGTGGCTCTTTGGTAGCCTGGACACTCCTGGGATGTCACTCTTGAGCACCTGTGAGTGTGTGTGACATGCCGGCTCTTTGGCAGTCTGTGGATTCATGGGGTTTCTGCATGGAGCTCCTGCTAGTGTGTGTTGCATCCTGGCTCTTTGTCACTCTGGGGGCTCCTGGGATGGCACTCTGGAGCTCCTGTGAATGTCTGTGACTTCCCGTCTCTTGTGGAGCCTGGGGATAGGTGGGATGTGTGCATGGATGCCCTGTGAGTGTGTGTGACATGCCGGCTCTTTGGCAGCTTGGGGATCCCTGGGATGTGTGCATGGAGCCCTTGTGAGTGTCAGTGACATGGCCGAGGTTTGGCAGCTTGGGGACCCCTGGGATGTCCCCATGGAGCCCCTGTGAGTGTGTGTGGCATCTCTGGTGTTTGGCACTCTGGGGATTCCTGGGATGTCCCCATGGAACCTGTGTGAGTGTCTGTGCCATGCTGGCTCTTTGTCAGCCTCGGGTCTCCTGGGAAGTCGCCATGGAACTGTTGTGAGTGTCTGTGATATCCCAGTTGCTTGGAAGCCCGGGGTCTCCTGGGATGACGCCATTGATCAGCTGTGAATGTTTGTGACATCCCGGCTCTTTGGGTGCCTGGGGACAGCAGGGAAGTCCCGATGGAGCCCCTGTGAGTGTCTGTGACATCGTGGCTGTTTGAGAGCCTGTGGACTTGTGGGATGTAAGTCTGCAGCCCCTGTGAGTGTCTGTGACATGCCGGTGCATTGGCAGCCTGTGGATTCGAGGGATGTCTCCATGGAGCTGCTGGCATTGTCTGTGACATCCTGGCTCTTTGGCGCTCTGGGGGCTCCTGGGATGTCACTCTGCAGCCCCTGTGAATGTCTGTGACATCCAGCTGTTGAGGAGTCTGGGCATAGCTGGCATGTCTGCATGGATCCCCTGTGAGTGTCGGTGACATGCCGGCTCTTTGGCAGCCTGGGCACTGCTGGCATGACCCGATGGAGCAGCTGTGAGTGTCTGTGACATCCCTGCTCTCTGGAAGACAGGGTAAGGCAGGGATGTCCGCATGGGGTCCCTTGGGTAACTGTGACATGCTGTCTCTTTGGCAGCCTGGGGACTCCTGCGATGTCCCCATGGAGGCCCTGTGAGTGTCTTTGACATCCGTGCTCTTTGGCCTTGTGGGGATTGCGGGCATAAGGCCGTTGAAGCCTTGCGAGTGTCTGTGAGGTCCTGGCTCTTTGGCTGCCTGGAAAGTCCGGGGATGTCACCATGGAATCCCTTGGAATTTCTGTGACATCTTAGCTCCTTGGAAATCTGGGGACTGCTGGGGTATCAGCATGGAAGCCGCGTGAAAGTCTGTGACATCTGGGCTCTTAGGCAGGCAGGGATCACATGGGATGTGGCTATGGAGCCCATGTGAGTTTCTGTGACATGGCAGGTTTTTGGAAGCTTGGGGACTCCTGGGATTTCACCATGGAGCCGCTGTGAGTGTCTGTGACATCGTGGCTCTTTGGGAGCCTGGACACTCCTGGGATGTCACTCTTGAGCACCTGTGAGTGTGTGTGACATGCCGGCTCTTTGGCAGTCTGTGGATTCATGGGGTGTCTGCATGGAGCTCCTGCTAGTGTGTGTGCATCCTGGCTCTTTGTCACTCTGGGGGCTCCTGGGATGGCAGTCTGGAGCCCCTGTGAATGTCTGTGACTTCCCGTCTCTTGGGGAGCCTGGGGATAGGTGGGATGTGTGCATGGATCCCCTGTGAGTGTGTGTGACATGCCAGCTCTGTGGCAGCTTGGGGACACCTGGGATGTGTACATGGAGCCCCTGTGAGTGTCAGTGACATGGCCGAGGTTTGGCAGCTTGGGGACCCCTGGGATGTCCCCATGGAGCCCCTGTGAGTGTGTGTGGCATCTCTGGTGTTTGGCACTCTGGGGATTCCCGGGATGTCCCCATGGAACGCGTGTGAGTGTCTGTGACATGCTGGCTCTTTGTCAGCCTCGGGTCTCCTGGGAAGTCGCCATGGAACTGTTGTGAGTGTCTGTGATATCCCAGTTGCTTGGAAGCCCGGGGTCTCCTGGGATGTCGCCATTGATCAGCTGTGAATGTTTGTGACATCCCGGCTCTTTGGGTGCCTGGGGACAGCAGGGAAGTCCGATGGAGCCCCTGTGAGTGTCTGTGACATCGTGGCTGTTTGAGAGCCTGTGGACTTGTGGGATGTCAGTCTGGAGCCCCTGTGAGTGGTCTTGTGACATGCCGGTTGCTTTGGCAGCCTGTGGAATTCGAGGGATGTCTCCGTGCAGGGAGTGCTGCATTGTCGTGACATCCTGCTCTTTGGCACTCTGGGGCTCCTGGATGTCACTCCAGCCCCTGTGAATGTCTGTTGACATCCCAGCTTGTTGAGGAGTCTGGCATAGCTGGCAGTCTGCATGGATCCCCTGTGAGTGCGACATCCGCTCTTTGGCAGCCTGGGCACTGCTGGCATGACCAGATGGAGCACCTGGGAGTGTCTGTGACATCCCTGCTTTTTGGAAGACAGGGTAAGGCAGGGATGTCTGCATGGGGCCGCTTCGGTAACTGTGACATGCTGTCTCTTTGGCAGCCTGGGGACTCCTGCGATGTCCCCATGGAGGCCCTGTGAGTGTCTTTGACATCCCTCCTCTTTGGCCTTGTAGGGATTTCGGGCATAAGGCCGTTGAAGCCTTGTAGTGTCTGTGAGGTCCTGGCTCTTTGGCTGCCTGGAAAGTCCGGGGATGTCACCATGGAATCCCTTGGAATTTCTGTGACATCTTAGCTCCTTGGAATTCTGGGGACTGCTGGGGTATCAGCATGGAAGCCGCGTGAAAGTCTGTGACATCTGGGCTCTTAGGCAGGCAGGGATCACATGGGATGTGGCTATGGAGCCCATGTGAGTTTCTGTGACATGGCAGATTTTTGGAAGCTTGGGGACTCCTGGGATTTCACCATGGAGCCGCTGTGAGTGTCTGTGACATCGTGGCTCTTTGGGAGCCTGGACACTCCTGGGATGTCACTCTTGAGCACCTGTGAGTGTGTGTGACATGCCGGCTCTTTGGCAGTCTGTGGATTCATGGAGTGTCTGCATGGAGCTCCTGCTAGTGTGTGTTGCATCCTGGCTCTTTGTCACTCTGGGGGCTCCTGGGATGGCAGTCTAGAGCCCCTGTGAATGTCTGTGACTTCCCATCTCTTGGGGAGCCTGGGGATACGTGGGATGTGTGCATGGATGCCCTGTGAGTGTGTGTGACATGCCGGCTCTTTGGCAGCTTGGGGATCCCTGGGATGTGTGCATGGAGCCCCTGTGAGTGTCAGTGACATGGCCGAGGTTTGGCAGCTTGGGGACCCCTGGGATGTCCCCATGGAGCCCCTGTGAGTGTGTGTGGCATCTCTGGTGTTTGGCACTCTGGGTATTCCCGGGATGTCCCCATGGAACCCGTGTGAGTGTCTGTGACATGCTGTCTCTTTGTCAGCCTTGGGTCTCCTGGGAAGTCGCCATGGAACTGTTGTGAGTGTCTGTGATATCCCAGTTGCTTGGAAGCCCAGGGTCTCCTGGGATGTCGCCATTGATCAGCTGTGAATGTTTGTGACATTCCGGCTCTTTGGGTGCCTGGGGACAGCAGGGAAGTCCCGATGGAGCCCCTGTGAGTGTCCGTGACATCGTGGCTGTTTGAGAGCCTGTGGACTTGTGGGATGTCAGTCTGCAGCCCCTGTGAGTGTCTGTGACATGCCGGGGCTTTGGCAGCCAGTGGATTCGAGGGATGTCTCCGTGGAGCTGCTGGCATTGTCTGTGACATCCTGGCTCTTTGGCACTCTGGGGGCTCCTGGGATGTCACTCTGCAGCCCCTGTGAATGTCTGTGACATCCCAGCTGTTGAGGATCTGGGCATAGATGGCATGTCTGCATGGATCCCCTGTGAGTGTCGGTGACATGCCGGCTCTTTGGCAGCCTGGGCACTGCTGGCATGACCCGATGGAGCAGCTGTGAGTGTCTGTGACATCCCTGCTCTTTGGAAGACAGGGTAAGGCAGGGATGTCCGCATGGGGCCCCTTCGGTAACTGTGACATGCTGTCTCTTTGGCAGCCTGGGGACTCCTGCGATGTCCCCATGGAGGCCCTGTGAGTGTCTTTGACATCCCTCCTCTTTGGCCTTGTGGGGATTGCGGGCATAAGGCCGTGGAAGCCTTGCGAGTGTCTGTGAGGTCCTGGCTCTTTGGCTGCCTGGAAAGTCCGGGGATGTCACCATGGAATCCCTTGGAATTTCTGTGACATCTTAGCTCCTTGGAAATCTGGGGACTGCTGGGGTATCAGCATGGAAGCCGCATGAAAGTCTGTGACATCTGGGCTCTTAGGCAGGCAGGGATCACATGGGCTGTGGCTATGGAGCCCATGTGAGTTTCTGTGGCATGGCAGGTTTTTGGAAGCTTGGGGACTCCTGGGATTTCACCATGGAGCCGCTGTGAGTGTCTGTGACATCGTGGCTCTTTGGGAGCCTGGACACTCCTGGGATGTCACTCTTGAGCACCTGTGAGTGTGTGTGACATGCCGGCTCTTTGGCAGTCTGTGGATTCATGGGGTGTCTGCATGGAGCTCCTGCTAGTGTGTGTTGCATCCTGGCTCTTTGGTGCTCTGGGGGCTCCTGGGATGGCAGTCTGGAGCCCCTGTGAATGTCTGTGACTTCCTGTCTCTTGGGGAGCCTGGGGATACGTGGGATGTGTGCATGGATCCCCTGTGAGTGTGTGTGACATGCCAGCTCTGTGGCAGCTTGGGGATCCCTGGGATGTGTGCATGGAGCCCCTATGAGTGTGTGTGGCATCTCTGGTGTTTGGCACTCTGGGGATTCCCAGGATGTCCCCATGGAACCCGTGTGAGTGTCTGTGACATGCTGGCTCTTTGTCAGCCTTGGGTCTCCTGGGAAGTCGCCATGGAACTGTTGTGAGTGTCTGTGATAACCCAGTTGCTTGGAAGCCCGGGGTCTCCTGGGATGTCGCCATTGATCAGCTGTAAATGTTTGTGACATCTGTCACGATCCGCTCGTAGGAGCGGGGGTCGTGATGGTTCGTTACTTTGAATCTCAGAGTGCAAAAGAAAACAGGGACAAGTATTTTTGCTTAAATCAAAATCAAAAGCACTTTATTGAGTGCCAACAACACGCTTATGCGATAGAGAGAGAGAGAGAAGAAAGAAAGAGAGGGGAAAGGGGGGGCATAGCTACCACGGCACGACGAAGTCCTCGTTGTCCGGATCCGATGGATTCGTCTCGTCTGTAGGGAGATCTCGTAGGGGTACTTTTTGAGAGTCTCTTTATAGTCTTTTCGAAAGCGGGGGGCAGGTAAGCAAGAGATGAGGCAATCCCTCCAGAGACGAGGGGCAAGTAGCCAGCAGGTGGGGAGTAAGGCCCATTGTTTTAGAGTACAGGTGCAGCTGTACCGGACATACAGTTCGGTTCTTTCCATCCCGGTAGCCGGGAGAATGCGGTTCCCACGGGCATGTACCAACACGCCTCTGCAGCACAGCTCAGCAGCACAGCTCTGCTGTACACCTGGGCACCTGGCAGGCACCCCATCAAGATCTGGCTGGACTTCTATTGTGCAAAAGTCCTTTTTCCCTCTTAGGGTCTCTGGGTTTTCGGCCTCTGCTTCTGTCGATGGTCGTGAGGCAGATAGGGATTTCCGTCCAGACTCTTACACCACCCCGTGGCTCACGATCGTCGTCAGGAACCTGTAGCATTGTCACGATGCCTTCTGGAGTCTGTAGTGTTGTCACGATGTCTTCAGGACTCGTCCGTGCCAGTAGCATACCCCGGAAAACAGAGACAAAAGAGAAAGAGAGAAGGGAAAAGAAAAAGGGAAAAGAAAGCAAAAGAATAAGCAATTTTAATCACATGAAATTTTGTTTAAATTTCAACAGGGCAACAATTGTCTTATTATAGTAAAATTTCATTAAAAATTATTCAAATCATTATACTTTAGGATTACATTAATACATTGTTACACCTTAAAATTACATTAATTGATTGAATCACAAAATAATAAAAATACCTTAATATTTCATTAATACTTGTTTAGATTACAATAAGCAGTAAAGTATTTATCCAATTTCTTATTACACCTTAGCTCGCCTTGCATCAATAATGTCAGGGGTGTCCACAGAGGATGAAACATCAACCAGATTATGCATATTCATTATGGATGTCAAGTATGCTACTCGTTTCATCATTCTCCAGTTCATGATATACAAAATTGCCGATAAAACAAAACCTACTAAAACTAAAATCAAGAGAACAATGATGGGATGACACAATTTATTCAGGACCCCTGTGGCAGTAGGTGACCACCCAAAAAGGGTATCCCACCAACTGTGGTCAGCATCCTTTCTTACCCTTTCCAGAACACGATGTATTTTGTTTACATTGTGATGAACAGGTACCAAGGTTTTCTGTCCGTTCTTCTTGATCTTCTCCAAAATTTCGATTAAATCCTGATGAAGCAACAATTGCTTTACCAAGGTAAGGTTCATCCCAATGCGGGTAGGCACAACTTGGTGTATCAGCGAGTAATTGGATTGCAAAAGGTGATAAGAAGTAACTGGAGCTGAATAAGAAAAATCACATCCTATGATTTTAGTAAAATTACAAACACAAAAAATTCGAATGATTTTTAGTGTCCATCACCAAATTTTCTACAACTATTTGATCACAAGCAGTTCTCAAGCATGCACATCCATTGCCTATATACACAAGCACTGTTTCAGGATTCTCTTTAAGATGAATTTCAAAATGACAGATATTCTGCTCCGTGTCTAAGCAAATGTCCTGAGCTCTGATTGCATTACTTTCACAAATGAACCCTAGTTGTTCCCGGACAACACAAGTTTCTAAATCCACAGTTTGCCATTTTTGATCCATTTGACAGGCCCATTGCTTATGTTCAAAAGGATAAAGAAAAGTTCCACCCCAATTCAGCCCCAATGCAATGATAGGGAATATTGAATGCACTGAAGCATTACATACGGTTAACATTCACTGAGTTAATATGTTTGATAACAACCACTGGTGGGTTAATGACAACTGCAGTGGTCGTTTTAATTTGGTTAAATCTCTAATTGTGACAGCCAATTTATTCTTTAGTACTTCTGAATCAATGCTATTCAAGATTCCCAATCCTGTTCCCACAACACCGGTTATGTCTCTTTGTGTTAAAAGATGAACAAGTTGGCTGAATTTCTGTGCATTAGCAATTTAACTTGTTTGAGAGACCATACCTGGTCCTGATTATATTTGGTCCAATTTCAAAAATTTTCAGGCTTAGCATAACCGATGGTTGGGTGATAGGTATTACATCAACTTCAAGTCCCTCCCCCCAGTATCTTGTATTGTTTTTACCACACATAATTTTATGGCAAAATTGTACAACAGCTAAGTTTAACAAAAAGTTCAGCAATCATCACCTCATGTTACCATAAAGGGAGGGAAAAAGCATTATTCTTGTCATCCAGCACAAGGGGGATGTTTATACCATAATATGTAGCTACTGCACTCAGTATGGGCTTTGCTATGGCATTTATTTTAAATCTATAAATTCTTCATGTCCCTCGGAGTTCCCCTGTGAAAAGTAAACACAACAGAGCCTGCCACCAAGGGGCAGAAAAGGTTAAAATGATGGAATTATCCAGCGTGTATTTGTCCGATGCTCCTTCCCTAGGGCATCAGAGGCTGTCCATGCCTTTTGCTGCCAAAAAGAAAGCCACTCAGTCCATTCCTGAAACACAGCATAAAAATAAGTAGAGACACAAACAAGAAAGATATTCTGTACTTCACATTGGAGAACACTCCAAACAGCTATCAGCTCGCCAACTTGGGCACTGCCTTCCCCCTCTGTTTCACCAGAGGAAGTGTGGAGGGCTACCTTAATAACTGAGGCAGGTTTGTCTTGGCTGCTACTGAAGCCTTCTTGTATTGCCAGGTTTTTCACAGCTCCTTCAGTTATTGAGAAAGTGTTACAATAGTGTTCAATCTGAGCATCCCACTTTCTAACTAAGGCCCTCTGGACCACCCCGTCAGGTTGGGGGATCCTGGTAGGAACTGCCCTAATAACTTTAAAAGGGCAACTCAAAACAATTGGTTGTGGTTGTGTAGTTTTCTCCACTTTTATCAGAGCTACGCTGACCACAAACAGCCCCTTTTCCCAGATAGTGTGTCTTTTTTCAGCATCTCTGAAGCCATAGGAATAAATACCAACAGGCCTTGTTGAGCCCTCAGGGCCCCGCTGCCAGATGTGAACTGACAGCCCTGAGGAAGCAAATCTCCATTCCACTTGGAAAGGATCTGTAGGGTGAATAGGGCCTAGGGCTTGGTGAGCTGTTGCTTCAAAAATCAGCAATTGTAAGGCTTCTTCTTGAGAAGCATCCCATTCCCATCTCACCCCTTTTCTCAGCAATTTATAAAGAAGTCTGGCAATTACGGAAAAATCAGGGATGCGTTTTCTCCAGAACACCAATAACCCTAAAGCATGTTGGAGATCTTTCCTAGATTCAGGCATTTTAATCTGATCTAAAAAGGTTAAGATTTCAGGTGGGATATCCTTCCACCAAATTCCCAAAAACCAGTTTACCTGGTTCTGAGGACAAAGTTGTTTTGGCTCGTTGCCTGGACTTTGAAGGAAAGGTTGCTTTGGCTCACTTCCCAGGCTCTGAGGGAGAGGTTGCTTAGGCTCACTGCCCAGACTTTGAGAAAGCAAGGGGGGTCCACTAATGTCTGGGTTTTCACTATGAGGGACCCCAATGTCCCTGCTAGCCAGTGTTTGCTCTGATTTCTCTTGTGGGGTTTTTACAGGTCCACATTTTCTATTGTAATTAATCGGATCTTCTGCAACCTCACAACATGTATAAACTTTGCGATCACTGGCAGGTGAATTCAAGTGTGAACCCAACGGCTGAGAGGGTGTAGAATTTGGAGCATTCCCAGGATCAGTAGATCCAGTTTGGTCTGTTGGGTTTTCAAGGAATTTTTCCAGCTTCTCTACGGGGCCCACAACTGCTATGGTTTTCTGTAAGACAATCGCTGTGGGTTTGAGTGATTCTGGGGGACCCCGAATTAAAGGAGTCTTCATTTCAGGTTTCACAGGCATTTGCACAGGGGATTCATATTCAGGAATCAACTTCTTTTCATGTATCGTTTGCAGACAAGTGGCTTTGTGGACGCTTTCTAGAAGTTGATCAGGGGTACTAACAATAGCTAAAGGGTCTCCGCTTTCTAGAGGACTGAGTCCCCCAGCTTGGAAAGTTGCATGCTGAGTTGGGGACGAGGTGTTATGTTTGTCTCCTGTTGTTAAGAAAACACCATGTCCCCAGTATCCACTGGCCTCCTGTTCAGTTAAATGAATTTGGTCTCCTCTGGTGAGTGACACTTGGGAGACATATTCTGTTTTAATTAAAGGTGTCATAGGAGGACAGCAGTTTTGCCCACAATTTTTTACTTGCTTGAATTCTTTGTGGGGGTAAAGTGATTCCTTTTCCTTTGTGTCTTGTGGTGGATCGGTGTTCCTTGAGTTTTTAAGACATTTTTCTCTCAAAAGATCTTGTAACAAGAGAATATAATTCTCTTTTTCCTCTAATTGTTTCTGTAAAATTTCTACTAAGTTTTGCAGG
>JAVTVJ010001694.1:0-29924 GCA_034509425.1 Eopsaltria australis | reverse complement strand
TGGCTGTCACAATTAGAGATTTAACCAAATTACAACGACCACTGCAGTTGTCATTAACCCACCAGTGGTTGTTATCAAACATATTAACTCAGTGAATGTTAACCGTATGTAATGCTTCAGTGCATTCAATATTCCCTGTCATTGCATTGGGGCTGAATTGGGGTGGAACTTTTCTTTATCCTTTTGAGCATAAGCAATGGACCTGTCAAATTGATAAAAAATGGCAAACTGTGGATTTAGAAACTTGTGTTGTCCGGGAACAACTAGGGTTCATTTGCGAAATTAATGCAATCAGAGCTCAGGACATTTGCTTAGACATGGAACAGAATATCTGTCATTTTGAAATTCATCCTAAAGAGAATCCTGAAACAGTGCTTGTGTATATAGGCAATGGATGTGCATGCTTGAGAACTGCTTGTGATCAAATAGTTGTAGAAAATTTGGTGATGGACACTAAAAATCATTAAAATTTTTGTGTTTGTAATTTTACTAAAATTGTAGGATGTGATTTTTTTTATTTAGCTCCAGTTACTTCTTATCACCTTTTGCAATCCAATTACTCACTGATACACCAAGTTGTGCCTACCCGCATTGGGATGAACCTTACCTTGGTAAAGCAATTGTTGCTTCATCAGGATTTAATCGAAATTTTGGAAAAGATCAAAAGAACGGACAGAAAACCTTGGTAACTGTTCATCACAATGTAAATGAAATACATCGTGTTCTGGAAAGGGTAAGAAAGGATGCTGACCACAGTTGGTGGGATACCCTTTTTGGGTGGTCACCTACTGCCACAGGTGTCCTGAATAAATTGTGTCATCCCATCATTGTTCTCCTGATTCTAGTCTTAGTAGGTTTTGTCTTGTCAGCAATTTTGTATATCATGAACTGGAGAATGATGAAACGAGTAGCATACTTGACATCCAAAATGAATATGCATAATCTGGTTGATGTTTCATCCTCTGTGGACACCCCTGACATTATTGGTGCAAGGCGAGCTCAGGTGTAATAAGAAATTGGATAAATACTTTACTGCTCATTGTAATTTAAACAATTATTAATGAAATTTTAAGGTATTTTTATTGTTTGTGATTCAATGAATTAATGTAATTTTAAGGTGTAACAATGTATTAATGTAATTTTGAAGTATAATGATTTAAATAATTATTAATATGATTTTAAGCTATAATAAGAAATTAAACTGGTCTTATCCAAATAATTATTAATGTAATTTCACTATAATAAGGCAATTGTTGCCCTGTTGAAATTTAAACAAAATTTTATGTGATTAAAATTACTTATTCTTTTGTTTTCTTTTCCTTTTCTTTTCCCTTCTCTCTTTCTCTTTTGTCTCTGTTTTCCGGGGTATGCTACCGGCATGGATGAGTCCTGAAGACATCCTGACAACACTACAGACTCCAGAAGGCATCGTGACAACGCTACAGGTTCCTGACGACGATCGTGAGCCACGGGGTGGTGTAAGAGTCAGGACGGAAATCCCTTGTCTGCCTCACGACCATCGACAGAAGCAGAGGCCGAAAACCCAGAGACCCTAAGAGGGGAAAAGGACTTTTGCACAATAGAAGTCCAGCCAGATCTTGATGGGGTGCCTGCCAGGTGCCCAGGTGTACTGCAGAGCTGTGCTGCTGAGCTGTGCTGCAGAGGCGTGTTGGTACATGCCCGTGGGAACCGTGTCCGCCCGGCTACCGGGACGGAAAGAACCGAACTATATGTCCGGTACAGCTGCACCTGTACTCTAAAACAATGGGCCTTACTCCCCACCTGCTGGCTACTTGCCCCTCGTCTCTGGAGGGATTGCCTCATCTCTTGGTTACCTGCCCCCCCGCTTTCGAAAAGACTATAAAGAGACTCTCAAAAGGTACCCCTACGAGTACTCCCTACGGACGAGACGAATCCATCAGATCCGGACAACAAGGATCTCGTCGTGCCGTGGTAGCTATGCCCCTCCTTTCCTTTTCTCTCTCTCTTCTCTCTCTCTCTCCTCTATCGCATAAGCGTGTTGTTGGCACTCAATAAAGTGCTTTTGTTTTGATTGAAGCAAAAATACTTGGCCCTGTTTTCTTTTGCACTCTGAGATTCAAAGTAACGAACCATCACGACCCCTGCTCCTACCAGCGGATCGTGACAACTACCCTTCAAGAGCCATCTAGAAAGACATTTGCTCTCCTAGGCCAGCCAGTGGCGCAGAAATGCTCCTTAGCCTGCCTCTGCACATGTGGCATGCGAATGCACTCACGCCTTTCTTCCTGGCCCCCCTGTGCAGGACTCTTCAAACACCAGGCTCCATTAAAGCCTTCCTCCCTCCTCAATCCGAAATCTTTCTCTTCAATTCAACAACTTTTTAGACTCTAGGAAGCCAGCACTGCACATCTACTTAGAGGCTTTTTCCCTTAACAAAACTTGAAGTGGATGTCAGACTTGGAATACTAAGAGATTCTCCTGACATCACTTTTTGCCCTTCACTTCCCCTTCAAGCCATGGCTGCACAATTGTGCACACAAGAAGCCTCTGGCCACTGGCTGCAACATCTTGCAAAAGTAGGCAACAGGCTGTCCTCTTTGCCTCTCTTCCTCTACTCAAATTCTTTTCCTATCGTCCTCTTGAACATCCATCAAGAATTCCAATCCTTTTTCCCTCTCTGCAAGGCTGTGGCCAGGAGCCTCACTGCATCTGCTTTCTTTTTCTCCCCTAACACTTGAACATTCTGCTTTTCTACTGATGGCCATTCAGCCACTTTCCTAAGTGGCACGACAGCTGTGTTCTAGGGACACATCCATGCCTCCAAAAGAGCTGCCTTTAGCAGGGACGCAGGAACAGGCTGCAAGGCCTTCTTTCTCTCCCTTGAAAAGAGACATGACTTTTTCCACATCACTTCTCCTGCTTGCTTCAAAGTACTTTGGACAGGCTCCAGAGCTCATTTTTCCTTCTTGTCTGCAGCTGCCCACACATGTGGTGGCTGTTAAAGCTAAGAATAACACCCCCGAAAAAGCCCTTGGTGGAACAGACCCAAGGAGCAGCAAGATCCCCCCTGGGGCAGGGCAAAGTGTGGTAGATGCTGAGTTGGGGTGTGTTCTTAGTAAGCCAGCTGCTCTCTCCCCATTGGTTTGTGCTGATGTTCATCAATTGTCTATCACCCTCAGTTTTTAGAATGTTCGTTTCTACTCGGTAGATGGTTGTTTTTCCCCCTTGTCTTTCTCTCAGCCCCCTCCCTGAAATACCCTCTGTTGGTCCCCTTCCCCTTGTCCCTCCCTTGTCCCTCCTCGGTGCCCCGATCTTATTGGTTGTTATGATCACAATAAAGTCTGATGCGCGGCTGGGCTGAGGGCTCTCAGCTACTGAGTACTCCGCTCTCAGAGCTCACGGAGTACGGATCCCCCGATACTTTGTTTCAGTGTCGTAATTCCGTCTCGGGAGCCCGTCTCTTTGCTACAGTTTCGGCAGCCGCGGTAGCCTTTGCCTGCCTGCTTCGGAAAGCAGCAACCCCCGGCTTGGGGTCCCAGGATCCTGGCGAGCGTGGACCTGACCCCAGGGACACTCACTCGCCGCCTCTCGGGGTGCTGACTAACCCTGGCAGTCAGCTCTCGGAACACCCGAGGGACGCGGCAATATTTCACAGTCCAACTTTGGAGTTAGTTACTCATCATATTCTAGTTGTTGGGTTTTGTTGTTGTTTTTCTTAAGTTCTGTGCCTGGAAATTGACTTAGTAAAGTTTCAGATCAGTTTATCAACAGAAAGGTAAATTAGTGGACTACATGCTGTTTCATTGTTAAATTAGTTAATTTTAAATTCTAGGATTAATTCCTTTATTATTTTGAGTCTTCATGCATGTGTGCTATTCTTATAGTTCAGTCCAGTGTATAAAGCATCTGGCACCCTGAGATGATCTCTTCCGGAAGTCTGTTTCCTTATTTTGGCAAATGACTATACATGTGTAGGCTTTCTTCCCGCAGTGCCTGAAATACGAGGCACTAATACTTGTCTCCTTTGAGACCTACAGTAAGAATCATTATATTTGTGAGACGTATGTGGAATGCCACTTGTTATTTGTCTATAATGTAATGTGGAGCTGTTTGCAGTATCAGACGCTGATCGCAAACCAGCCAAAGGAGTAGCAACTGGATATCAAGATCAATAAAAATAATCATGCTTTCATGCTTTCAGTCATGGAGCATCTGACTCTCCTAGCCTTATGAATCAAGTGTGTGTATTTGAGTAACTGAAATGAAAATGAAGCTGCTGTTAGCAGTGCTGGAGAGGCTGTGTGGAGGCTTATGTCAGAATGATGCGGAATCTTAATAATTGGAGGTGGCAGAAGGGGAAGCAGCTTAACTTCTGATTCTAAGGATGAGCTAGAAATGAGGGAGAGAAGACAATTTTTTTTTTAGTTGACCAAGGGACACACATTTGATGTGAATACCGTTGAGGTAAAATAATCATGAAACTGCACAATCTAAAATGATTTTCTGATATCTGGTACCTTACATATAATAGGTAAATTGACATAATCTATTGCACAAGATCTAAAAGTATGTGCTAGGTACTTAAGTGTATTTGACCTTTTAATCTGAAATGCTTATATGAAACTTTTGTTTCCCCTATAGGCTTATATGAAACTAGATTTCAACAAAACTGGGAGTGTGCCTATGGTAGCTGTCAGAAAATGTTACTGTGCAAAGAAACATCCTCTAATATTGGCAGGTAATTCACATGAATAAACAAACAAACAAAAATCTGTTACTATGGAAGTCATCTTGTTAGCAGAGATAGCAGATCCAGAAACTGGTTGGAAATACAAACTTTTTTCATATTGACTTAGACTTGAGCTGTTAAAGGGGAACTTTCTTCATCTGAGGACTTAAAATGAGTCTCTCCAGAACATGACTATAAATAGTAATGGAGTTCATATACACAATTTTAATACCGGCTCTTTATCAAGCTGCTAATATTGCCTGTATGCAGAGTAGTTCTTTTCCCTAGCTCTCTAAGAAGTTATTTCTCAGCTTTCATCTGTGAGTTATCAGTGGCAAATATGATATTAATAATTTTCACTTAGTAGGATACTCTCATTTTCACATTACTGTTTTCCATCAAAATATGCAAGGATTCCAACTGACAGGGAATGTACTCAGCATTTGAGTAATTTATTTGGAAGGAACATAATTTATTTCTGGGACAGGTTTGTCAACCTTTACAGAGGAAATGCTGGTTTCTTCATTATTTTTTCAGGATTCTCAAAAATGTTTAAAGTCTGCCATTGAAAAAATAGGAGTTTAAATATTTGTATGTCAGTTTCTAAAACAAACCTCCATGCACCAAACTAGCCACTCTGAAAGTCTCCATGGTGACATGACCCTTTCTTTTTTACCTGTAGAAGAGAGGATATTTTTTTACATTGCCAGTGATTTTAATGGTAACACATGAAGTCACATGGGGGTACAGAGATACAATGTGATTTTTTTTTCCAATGCTATAATGCCATATTTTTTGTACTTTTTTTCTCAATGCTATGAAATCATCTTGAGTATTATCTTTATGAAATTGCTAGGACAGATTACAGATGTAAATTGCAGAACACTTTTCAAATGCCAATTTCCATCTTAAAGTTTTCCTAGAACTTTGAAGTTTTATTACAGTAAACACATGCTTTCTTATAACTTCAGAATTTTAGTTTACAAATGCATTATACAGCTTTTGCAGTCATTTGAAGAAAAAATTTTCCTGATCTCATAATTCATTGCAATTGGCCGACCCCATGTTTTCCGTTGATACTTAATTCTATCATGCTATTAAAGTAAGGTAATTTCTACAGATGGTATTAAGTGAGCCAATGACTTAGTTCTAAATTCAGAATATTGAATTTGTTCATGAAAAAAACATTTGCAAGCTAAAATTTGAAAGTTTTTTGCCTGAAGTATATTAAATGCTACATACTCACTCTTCTTTAAAATGTATTTAATAGAAAAATATACTTTCATAGGCAAAGCTGCAGAAGAAGAAATTAAACCATAATTTCTAGAAACATTAGGAGAGTCCTGCAGCAACCCCAATGAAGTGTCCTATTCTGAGTTTGAAGATTACTATGAAGGATTAAGTTTTGGAATCGTGGGTGATGATTTTGTTAATATCTTAGGGAATTTGTGGGGAATTTAGAGTGGAAGATGACAGAAAAGAAGAAGGGATGTTTTCTAAACAAGGAGTGACTAAATAAGAGAGGATTTACTCTTGATATGCATTACTTTATAATTAGTGTCCTAAATTGATTTCAGGGACTGAAAACTTTAGATGCTTTCAGAATAATATATGGTAAATTTTGTGAAGTGTGTTGAGTTATGCTAGCCACCCTTCTAATAAAAATTCTGTTCGTGTCTTTTCACTGGAAATAGTTAAGGCTGTTTCCCATACCAAACCCCATGTTTTTTTATATTAAAAAAGTGGCCTATTTTAAAATAAGAGGGAATTAGAATACTAAAATGCCTGAAGGGGTATGTGCAAGAGAAAATTTTGTTTTATTATGCATTGTGAAAAGCTTCAGATTTGACTGCATAAATGTCAATGGTAGCTTTTCTTCAGAAATTTTCTTATAACATTCTTTGTCTCACTTATTTTTTCTTATGCCAGTACTCAGCTTGAAAGAGAGCAGGTCATCCTTTTCCAGTTTTGAGGATATCTGCTGTACTGAAAGCGCAGAGATGTTCACAGCATTTAGCCCTTTGGCCTGTGCACCATCTTGACTGATCTTATTTTGTCATTTTGGTCAGGCATCTGAAGCTGAGCATTGAATCTCAAAGGTTTTAGTAATCACACATGTATTTTGTAATGCATATCTCCCATTCCTGTATTTTGCTAAGTGTTTTTCAAAACAAATAATTTATATTTAAATATCTGTTTTCTTTATATTGCCGTGATTTTTTTAACTAAAACATAGCAATTAAATATTTTGTCAAACTGATATATAGCATTTCCTATCTACTCTGAAAGTATAAAACAGAAAAGTATTTAAAAAAACACCCAAAACAACCAACTCTGCCACCACAAAAATTAAATCATAAACTAAAATATTCTCTGCAACTTCAAATTTTCTGACAGATACTCTTTTCAATGTAATACATCTTGTTAATTCTGTAAAACTCTTTGTGCTAAGAAATAGAAATATATAGTTAATGAGAGAGAGACTGGTTTTCATTGTCCTGTCACTGAAATTAACTGTATGTTGAACTGCATTTCTTAAGCCTATGCAACTAAAATATATAACTTTCCTCCAAGTTTGTCTGCCTGGTTTTGAATTTATAGTCTGTGATTGAAATGATCTTCCTCTGAGACAGAATTTGTGTTTCATAGGAATTAAAGGGTGGTGCTGGAATGGATGCTGAAATGAGGGACTTTGGTCCCCCTGTGGCTGACTAACAAGTATTGGTGGTTTTACTCTAAATCCTCAAATGAGGGATTTTGGGGGATTCTTTTGGGGCTGCAAAAGGCTGTATGTATTTGTTTACAGGGAAAGGCAGATTTTGTCAATGCTTATTTAAGCAAGAATTCTGACTCATTATGATTTTCTTGTTCCCCATTCCTGCTGGAATTTCTCTCGCTGGAAAAGTTTTTTTAATTCGTGTTCTTGGAACTGGTGATTCTGAGAAGGGTAGGTAGTTCTGAGAAGGGCAACTTTAGCTGGTTGTAGAGGGATCTGCTCGTTAATGTGTCCATTCAAATAACTGAAAAACTACCAAGTGGGATTTTTGTTAGTTTTTAAAAGAATCATGTTCTCTATTTAGACTTGCTCACTTAGAATTTTACCAACAGATAAAATTGTAGCTCAATTTAATGAATGAAAGTGATTGTGAAATGAGGTACTGCCATATTTCTTTTTGCAATGTTTAATTTTATTGTGAAGCTTTTAGGAAAATTGTTCCGCATTCTCCTGTGGAATGGAAAAATTCAAGACAAATAGATGTATACTAAGTGGGCCTGCTTGTCAGAAGAAGCTGTATAGGTCACATCTACTGCAAATTAAGTGTTCTTTATTTTGTTGTTATCGTGGAAATGAGGTACTGTTATAAGAACATAGCTTTGGTAGTCCTGCATTATTTTTTTTTAATCTGAAGACAGATCCCTAACAGGATAATCTAAGATAAATTCTAAATATCAAAATTTGCCTGAAAATAAAAGCAGTACTCTGGTAATTATGTGAAACTTGCTAGCTATGTAATTTCTATTGACTACAAGGTCAGTTACACAGGTCCTGCTTGACCAACCTGATCTCCTTTTATGATCAAGTGACCTGCCTAGTGGATGATGGAAAGGCTTTGGATGTTGTCTACCTGAACTTTAGTAAAGCCTTTGATGTCATTTCCCACAGCATTTTCCTGGAGAAACTGGCTGCTCATGGCTTGGACAGGTGCACTGTTTGCTGGGTTAAAAGCTGGCTGGATGGCTGCATCCAAGAGAGTGGTGGTGAATGGAGCTACATCCAGCTGGGGAGCAGTCATGGTGGTGTCCCCCAGGGCTCAGTAGTGGGGATAGTCCTGTTAATTACCTTTTTTCATGATCTGGATGAGAGAATCATGTTCCCCCTTAGTAAGTTTGCAGACTGTGAGTGTTGATCTGCTGGACGGTAGAAAGGCTCTGCAGAAGGATCTGGACAGGCTGGATCTATAGGCTGAGGCAAATTGTATGAGGTTCAACAAGGCCAAGTGCCAAGTCCTACACTTGGGTCACAACAACTCCATGCAGCACTACAGGCAGGGGGCAAAGTGGCTGGAAAATGGCCTGGTGGAAAAGGACCTGGGAGTGCTGATTGACAGCAGCTGAACATGAGCCAGCTTGTGCCCAGGTGGCCAAGAAGGCCAATGGCATCCTGGCTGTATCAGCAATAGTGTGGCCAGCAGGACCAGGGTAGGAATTGTCCCCCTGTACTCAGCACTGGTGAGACCACACCTTGAGTCCTGTGTCCAGTTTTGGGCCCCTCACTACAAGAAGGGCATTGAGGTGCTGGAGCATGTCCAGAGAAGGGCAGTGGAGCTGGGGAAAGGTCTAAAGAGTCATGAGAGGGGCAGCTGAGGGAGCTAGGGTTGTTTAGTGCAGAGTAAAGGAGGCTCAGAGGAGACCTTATCACACTCTACAGCCACATGAAAGGAGGCTGTAGCCATATGGGGATTAGCCTCTTCTTCTAGGTAACCAGCAACAGGACAAGAGGAAATGGCCTGCAGCTGCTCCACATGCCCAGACAAACCCTTCAAAAAGCAGCTGAATCAATCCTGCCTGGAGGTTCATAACTCTACAGTACTACTTAGAATTCTTATTCCAACTGCATACATCACGTTATTTGTCCTTTATAGTTAATTGCTATCTTCTAGAACTCTGTCTTCAGCGATGGTTTTCCAAGGAGCACTTAGAGAACAAGGCACACACCAGCATATTGCACAGGGGAGGTCCCATGGTACCCAACTAACACCTATAGAGTGATGAGCTATGGAAATTAAGCCACAGGATTCGTCTGTAAACTGTGATCCCATGTGGAAATCACATTGCCTGGGAGGCAAGAGCAGCTATAAGAAACTTCTGCTCAGAATCATCCTCCAGATGAGCTACTGCCTCTCTGGGAAGGGCTGTGTTCCCTCTTGCCATTTGGAAATGTGCACAGAAATGTGAGGAGTAGGGGACATGACCACCTGCTCTTCAGTGGATTCTACAGGTATCAAGGAGAATAACAAGAATTTTTCCACATGCAGTAGTAGAAAATTTAAATTCAAGGCAGCAAGGGTACCAGAAATAGTTCAGAAATAACTAAGCTGCTATGAGTAAATGAAAAAGAGGCAGGGTAAAATGCCTAGATTTTTTTTTTTTCAAATGATACAGTATCTTAGAAAATCGAACTTATTATTAGCTCCAGAACTTAAAACCTGTTTGGATATGAAAGATAAATGCAGTGAAATATGTCTCAAAGACTTTCAGCAAAGATCTAACACATTAAACAGTGATTTCCAAAGTCTTGGAGAAAAGGCAGAGGTGTGCTACAGAAGTCAGGGAAAAGGGAAAATGTAACTTAATATTGTTATTAGAGAGCCAAAGAGAAATAAATGGAATAATAAACATACTCAGGTCTAAAGAGGAAAGATTTAAAGCATCAGAGTGCACAAGCAAATAGAATTATGCAGATACTTGAAAACATACAGAGAACTAACAAAACATAGATCATTACATGGCAAGAAACTATCTGCAGACAGTTATGTGGCAAGTAAGCTTTATTTACTATGAGAGAAAGAAAAGCACTTTCTTCACCTGGTGTTTCCAGCCCTGCTGAATAGACAGTGCTGTGGACAGAGCAGTCCTGGGCAATGGTTCCTCCCCTGCCAGATAAGTATTAACGTAATCACCCACTCTTGCTTTATCTGTAAACACAGAGCTCAGGACTTCCCTTAATTAATCCTTGTTTGAACTGTGTAGGGGATTGGATGGGCAAAGAACACCATGAACCCTCAAGGGTTTTTTCCACTGCTATCACAAACAACAATATTGCAAATATTCTGAACTTCCTATAAAAAATTTTCAGTGTTTGTCTTCTGTTAGAAGTTATTTTCAGAATCTCACACTTTATGTTCAATATAAATTATATTCCTTGATAATATGCAAGATCCTTTTGGTAAAACTGTCTCAGTATAAATCTCTGCCTGCCCTATGTCTACTCCCTTGTGCAGTTCAAGCCAGCAGTAATACCTTCAGTTACCCTTCATTTTTCTAAGTCACCCAAGTTCTTTTAGTCTGAGAAAATGAGCTCTCTGTGACTTAATCATCCGGGTAGTTTGAATTAATCTTCCACAGGCATTAGTAAATGAGACTGTTGCACAATGCTCCAGGGGAAGCTCCCTTTCTCCTCGCTCGGGGGCACAAACTCTTTGCACTCTCTGTTGCACACGTCTCTGGGGCAGCCAGGAATCCCACTGGTCTCTCCCACAGTTCTGTCAGACACCATGAGACCAGCTATACAAACACCACAGGTTTTGTCCTTTTTTTAACCTCCAAAGGATGGTATACTGGGAAATATTTTTTTCACTAATAAAATTGATTTTCAGTTAAAGTGCAGTCAGTTACCTGCCTTCTAATTAAATCAGTGATTACATGAGTTTTATATCCTTCCAGAGTTATCAAATACCAGGCCAAATACCTCACAGAACCTGAAACCATGTTACAGTGTCAAATATTATCAGCCCAGTCGTTTGATCAGCTTAAGCATCAGCTAATCAGCAAAAACTGACTCCCAAATGACCATGCAGCTTGACAGTAACTGCATTGTTCTAATTTAATTTTCCATCAAGAGGGTTCTGCATCAGTCACCCTATCTCTTTTCTTAGGAATAGAGATAAACAGACAGGCCTATTTTGCCATAGCAGTCAGACATCTGGATCTCAGTGCTTCAGAGATGACCGTCAATCACTGTCCATATTAAGGGAACTCCTTTATCAGCCCTGTCCAAACTGGGGTTTCTGGGTATTGACAACTGATACAGAAGCTTTAGCAGGTGTGACAGCACTCCCCTGAGCCCTGCTGGAGTGGGAAGGATTTATTACATGATTAGCATATTAATGCTGTGCTGCTTTTCCCAAATACAGAAGAGAGCATTGGCTGTCCTGCTTAATATTTCTCTCTAGTTTTTTTTGTTTCTCTTTGGGTTTTTTTGTTTGTTTTTAGTTTTGGTTTAGGTTTTTTTTGTTGTTGTTGTTGTTTCTTTAGTTGATTCCATCATTTCTGTCTGTTTTCTTTAGTATAAACCCTTCTTTCCCTCCTCTGTTTAAAAAATGCATCACTGCTGTCCACAAGCCTGTAGGCCATATTCTGGTCCTGTAGCACATTTGGTTTGTTACTTTTCTTCAATAGGCCATCTTCTAATTTATATTATTACCAACTTCTCCTTTCTCACATTTGTTCTGCATATATTATACTTCGGTCACTTTTTCTCTAAGCCAAGCTGCTTTTCCAATCAAAATAACTTTTTTTTTTAAGTGAACTTTTTCAGTGCTCCTAACAAATACAGAGTCTTCCTGCTCAAACTTTTCCTTGCAGAGATTTGATCCAGACTTGGTTTCAGGTTATGAAATTAGCCTTTTGGAAGTACCACCTATATTTTAAATGTCTGGTATCACTTTGGAATGAAATCCACTAGCAGAAATGTTTCAAAATACTTTTAAGCTTGGAGGAAAGATAAGTTATATGGAGTGAAAAATTAAGAGCCTTTTCCAATTTTGAATTAATGAGCCCACAGCTAGAACATTGTATATAGTTCAGAGTACATCCATACTGAACATCTGACATCTGAAAAGGCTTGAGGAAGAAAAAGCATATAAACTAGAACTGACTGAGAGCATTTTTGAAAAATGCTTTAAATAATGAAATAGTTTTAATTAACTGACAGGTGGAAAAGGAGAGCAATCAAACCAGTGTCTATATGTATTTTTAGGGAGATGCATTGCTTACAGGGTTTAAGTAGAATATGCAGAGGAAGAAAGTCAGAAAAAATTACAGAGGCATATTGGATGGGAGGACAGGGAGTTACTTGGTTCATTTAATCATTTAATCATAAGATTGTATATGCCACTTACTTAGGGAACAGATTTTCTTTGGCATGGAGGACATCAAGAAGATGAGCAAATAGATATTTCACCTTGGTCTGTCCCTGGTTATATGTTCCTATTTTACTCTTTAAAGGCACTGGCTATCCGGGCAGAGAAGCTAACCAAGGTGGTTTGAACCCTCAGCACTGCTTGTCTGGACCATGGTGCATTTTTGTGAGATTTATGTACTATTTAACAAAGTGGTGAAAGAAAGGAAAGAGACATCCTTTTTTGCAGCTTTAACTTGGACTCCCTCCAGGATCTGTAGCAGCTGGCAGGTGTCAGCACCTCTCTTGGTCATTGCACAGAAAGTTAGGGTCAAAAATTCTCCCTGAACTGTGTGAGAATGGCACACCCTGTAGCCATTCAGGCAGCTTGCAGCAGTGCAGCCCTAGGCCAGCTGGACACTGGCTTTGCTACCATTCCCACAGGTAGTCCCCAGCCTGGAAGCTTCCTCCTGTATTCCCACCCTTGGCTGGCCTCCCATGACTTATTCACAGCAATAGCATCTGTTACAGAGCAAACTCAGTCAAGCCCCAGCCTCCATAGCCCTGAGCAGTCCTTCCTTACCTGTCAGTATCAGGTCCATAGAGCACCTCAGCTTGTCAACCCCAGGACTGGAGAGCTGCAACCTCCTCAGCAGTTCCAGCTAAGCCAAGGGAGGGCTGATCCCGACAGTGCTAGGACTGGGACCCCTAGCACACCACCACCACCACAGCTGAGCACACATCTGCTGCCCTGTGGAGGCTGCTGGCCCCCTTTGGCACAAGCTGCTGCACCCTCAAACTACACCCAGGAGCTGGACTCAAATCCAGTTCTTCCACTGACATTTCCTCAGCAGCTTCTTCAAGGCTGTCTGGCAGCAGTAATGGGGCTCAGCTGGGACCCAGGACCTTTGGCCAGAATCTGCTTGCAGATCTTCCTGTAAGCTGTCAGACCACATTGATCCTGCTAGAAGCAGCCATAGCCTTGCATAGGCACCCCTTCCCAAGAGCAGCACCAGACACCCTGATGTTCCTCAGAGGCCCCCAGCAATCCCAGAAGGAGTTCCTACAGGATCTTGGATCAGAACCAGGAAATTGCAGCAGTGAATGCTGTGCCCATGGCCACCTTGGCTATCCATGGTCTCTGGCCAGGGAACAGGGAAGGGGGCAGCCCCTCTCACAGTCCTCAAACCTCCTTCAGCATGAATTTTAGCTCTTCACTTTTACTGATGATTAACATATCAGTGACAAAGTGCAGTCACGGAAAACAATTAAAGCTTAGAAAGTCAAAGGTAGTTGATGAGATTTTGGCAAGCACATGGATGGTCAGGTGCCTGTGCCTTGTTTGCCATCAAATCATCAAGCTCAAGGTACAGCACACATGAATGTCCAAAGTGTGCTGGGTGGGGAGAGAGGAACAGGAAGGGGCTGAGGAAGGGAGAGAGGAAGACGTCACAGCTGCCTCGTTGCACAAAATGGCCAGTGCTGTTCCCCCTTGTGACTGCCACTGCATCATTTCCCTAGTCCCCAGACAAGGCCTGGGGCTGATGTGCCCCAGCTGAGGATCTGTGGGTGGGTCCCTCTGGGTCCCTCCCCATGGGTGGGTCCTTCCCCATCTCCAGGTGAAGGGGTGTGGTACAGGGTGCCCCTATAGGGGGGTACTGCAGTAGTTGGCTGGTGCTAGCCCTGGCTCCTGCTGGCTGCCTTGGTCTCTCCCACGATGGTGGGCTTGAGGATGGGCTTCTGCATGCTCCTGGAGCCTCTGGGCTTTGTTAAGGCCCTTGAATGGGTGAGTGAAGCTGGGAGGGCTGTTTCCTCTGCTGCCCCAGGCCTGGCTTTGCTCCTGTGCCTGCTCTGGGTGCCCCTGGAGAGGTGTGAGCCCCTGGGCTGACAGACCCTGCCCCAGGTTCTGGTGCTGAGTGTCCAACACCAGGCTGCTCCTCAGCCAAGCCCTTGGACAGTAGATACACAAGCTCAGTGTGTTAATTGCAAGTGTGTCACAGCAGCTTGTGTTGTGTGTTCTGGTGATTGGGGGTTTAGAGTCTGGATAGTGAAAAAAGGGAAAATAAGAGCTATATAGAGAATCAAGCTGATGTGTGGTACTCTGAGTATGTACTTTCTAGTTACTTAAACTTATAGTTGTGGATATGCAAGACTTATAAAAACATTTCCTTTATCAACTGCAAGAAATACTGTACTGGCTGTCAGCATTAAAAACCCCAATGAAATACAAATCCCAAAAAAACTTTCTGTGCCACTGAAAATAAACAGAAAGCACTTTCAAATGGGCTTTGCTTAGCAGGGTTGCTTATGCTTCTAGATTTTAGAAACTCAGCATTTTCTTCTTGACATCACTTCATACTTCAGCTTTGCTAACTGTTGCTATTTCTTGTCTTTTTCAGCTAAATGTTGAGTTTGCTTCCTTTGAGCTCTAGTGGTGTGCACTAATGTGTCTGTTTATCAATTCCTATAGATTATTGCCATCTTTGCTTTTGCCACATGTGGAAGCTTTCAAGGTGAAACTACTCTTCTAGTTTCCTGCAAAGGTGTGGTAAACAAAACAATTACAGCTGCTTTTGCTTATCCATTCAGGTGAGCATTAGCTCTTCAATTATTACTTGATAATTGTTTATTATTCTGCTTTTCCCTCTCTGTCTCCTTATGAACATGTGCTTACTGTATAAATGAAGATGTGAAACTTCTGGCTTGCTCTGTAACAGCAACAAATAAATATTTAGTTGTAATTGTTCCAAGAATTGTAGTTGTTAGTGCCCTTTAGAAAGAAGTAGGTCTGTAGAAATGGCCGTAGGTTATGTTATGCTTTGTGTTATGCTACCTTAACCTCTAGTCTAGCAGTGCATGAATACTATAGAAATTAATTAGTAGGCAAAACGACATAATTGGTTTTAACAACCTAATTATTTATCAATTTGGAGCTACTTTGTAGGCCCAGATAAGATTATTTTGAATGTGCCATCATCCTACTTTTGTTCAAAGACTGAATGGAAAATTCTTCTCAGTTTATTCCAGCATTACCTTGGTGAGGGTGTTGGGCACAAAAACCTAAGTATTTCAGTGTCATTGCAGTGCTTGTGTAGAGATAAGTTCCTTTCCTGGAGCAGGAGGAAAAGGGCTTCCTCTTTGCTCTTGCAGCTGCACAACTACAATCAGTGCAGGGTTAGTGTTCCATATGAGTTCAATAAACATAAGAACATTAAAAAATATAGAAAAGGATTCAGTGGCCAGCCAGTAAAAACCTCTACAACAGTATAGAATTCGGTCACAAAACCCAGCATTGTAACAGCATTTGGAGGGGAGAGTGGGGATCTGAAATAATTCAGTGCTGGTCACAGAGTAGTTGCTACTAGTCATTCATCTTTATTTGTTCAGCTTCAGTTCCTGTTTCTGTTTTGTGGTGGTTTTTTTTTTTTTTGTTTTTTGTTTTTTTTTGTAGCTATAATGCCTTTTATGTCCTAATCACCTTGTTTAACTGCTATTCTCTTAAATAGTGTTGCGAAGTCTGCTTGCAAATTGGGATTTTTATCTTTTTTTTTTTTGTTCAACTGCTCTAAAAATGAGATTAGAATTCTTCTCCTGTAGGTATATATTAGTGTAGGATTGGGCACAATCTTCAGACAGCTTGACAAGCCTTTGTGTTGCATAACTGATTATTTATATATGTATAGTGTATCTTTCAGAGTAAACTTATACAATCAGGATGCTGAAGTGCTGTTATTGTGGAGTATGAAGTATAATTATATGAAGTTCCCACTGTAGAGCAAGCTCTAACTACATGGATATAATCTTCACAGGTTGAATACTGTTATATTTAGTGCTCCAGATGCAAAAGGCTGTGGTGGTACTTGGACTGATGTCTACCTCATGGGCAACTTCTCCTCTTCTGCACAGTTCTTTGTTACACTGGCAGCACTGGTGTTCCTCTACTGCATATATTGTGGTATATATTGGATATAGCCATGTGTATCAGCAAAATAACAAGTTTCCACTAACTGTAAGTAATACTAAGATATTTCAATGTTTTGACTTTGAAGCTACAAAGAGATGAGAAATATTACTAATGCAGGAATAGTTGGTGAATATCTAGTAGTTACAAAAGTTAAATAGCGTGTGCACAAATATCTCAGACTGGTCACTACAGCACTCGAGCAGAAAAGGGGACTAAAGAGCCCTTGGCCAGCCATGGCATCACACATCATGCAGTTACTGAAGCAGTGGAATGAACTTTCACTTTTTCAGGTGAACACTACCTTCACCACAATTTTCCTTTGTATCATGCATTTGAATATACAGTTGTACCATAGGTGGGACTTCCACTGTTTATCTGAGAATTTTCTCTGTATAGAGCACCTGCTGCAACTGGCAGAGGGAAATAGTTACACTGCGAATTTTAGTCACCTTCCATACTGAAGCTCTGAATGAGAAATTTCATTGCATGCTTGAAAATAGACTTGGTGACCTTTCAAGCCAAATTTTAGCCTATCAACCATCCAGATTTAAATCCTCTGCCCTTCTCTCATCACCCTCACTTAACTTTGGCTTAAATTCTCATAAAATAAGTGTTGGGTATCTGATTTTAGAAACAGATTTCTTAGATTAAGATTTCCTTTTGCATCTACCAAGCACAAGCATGTAATTTTGTAGCTGGTTATCAACATTGAGTTGTAACTATGACATTGTTAATGACTAGATTTGCTTATGTTTGTTAGCACCGATGCAGTTATCTTGGTGATATAATTGACACTGTCTCTGCCTTGCTCTCATGTATATTCCTGCATTTTTTTAAACCTATTAATGAGTGTTTCTCTTGTGTAGGACTTGGCTATCAGTGTCTTGATAGCCTTTCTGTGGCTGGTCAGTACTTTTGTTTGGGCAAAGGCGATTGCTGACATCAAGGTGTCCACAAGAGCCAGCATTATTCCAGGAATTAAATCTTGCAAAGCACCAGGAACAACTTGCCACTTTCTTTCTGTGACCAGCATGGGAATTCTGAATGTCTGTGGTATGTATGCCTTCCACCTTATGGGCACAATAAGTGTGTTGGAAAACAACAAATGGTACCTGAGAGTCCTGTTCTAATGATTGCATGTGTTGCTCTGTGTCAAGATTTCTGTATGGGTTATTATTCATTCAGCTCCATTAATACTGTGGTAAAACACTGAGCAAATGATTTCTTTGAGGAAATTTTCTTCTAAAGAAAACAAAGAGAAATAATTTGCAGGACCTACCTCTAGAGCTGTTACATGCAGCACTTCCAGACGCTTTTGAGTGTCTATGCCTGTAGCCAAGAGCAACTTAAAATATCTCACTGAGCCACCCAAGTGGTTTGATGGCTGATATAAGTAAGGAGGAAATGCTGTGCTGGTGCTGAACCTAGCTTTTTTCTCAGCTGTGAGCATTTTTACACCTCAAACTGAGGTTCCTTGTAACATAATGGTGAGAAGCTCACATTCATACAAAGAACCCTTCATAGCAGAGAAAATTAAGTTTTATTGCTGATCTTCCTAATGAATCCTGCTTTTCAAAACTCAGGCTGTTATTCATTGGCCTGACAGTAATTAGTCATTTGGTCTGAGAGTGCATATGTGGAGGTGCTCAGTGACTGAAAAGAGTTTGCCTAATTCTGTGCAAAGTTTAGAGTAAGTTTGACTATCTGGTCTACAAAGAACTCTGTTAAATAGTTAAAATAGCTTATAATACTCTGAAGAGTGTGGAAATGTCTTGTCCAAATGAAAGGGGTGCCAAAGATAGTGCTTGTTTCTGGTTTGCCTTGAAGAGACTTTCTGGCTTGTTAAAAAAGAACAAAACCCAATCAAACACAAAAAACTTAATATTACCTCTTTCCCCCCCCCCCCCCATTTTTCTTTATCCTACAGGTGTTTGGCTTGCTTAATATGATCTTTTGGGCAGGAAATCTTTGGCTTATATACAAGGACACCAACTTGTACAACCAACGGAGCAGAATTTCTGAAAGTCCAACTGAAAAGGGTATAAAAAAACCAGTTGATATTTTGAAGTGGTTACACTTTCACATCACACTACTAAGAGCATGGAGAAGTTAGGATTCTTTTCAGTAATAACTGTTAAATCATACAAACTTCTATTTTGTCCTATGGTTTGACATAAGGTTTTGGGTACTCCAATTGAAGTGTTTAATTATCATGGAATGTGTTATGTCTTTCGAGGCTGTGCAGCATTATGTTACAGTTTTTGAAGAGCCAAATGAAGGGGTTATCTGAATGCTGACCCTTTCTTGTTCTTAAATTAGCCTTCTAGGAGGGATGGCTGAGAAGCAACTGTATCTGGGTTACTACTGCATCATCTTTAGTTCTGACAAGCCTTCTCTGAAAAATGGAAAGTAAATTCACCCAGGGCTGGCAAAAATGCAGTTTAGTTTCTTCCTATCACTGATACTTTGCAAGAGTCATCTGAGTAGAAGTCATAGCTCTGTCAAAGTTCCAGCCAAGATGTGTGGGTTTCCAGATACTCCTTTCAGATTACTGTATGAAATCTGCTGCTGAGCCTGTCAGGAAGGCCATTACTTCTATGTTTAATATTTTGTTACTGTTTAATGCCTTGGGACAATCTCTGAACAAGGAAAATTGTTGAATGAGTTCATAGCTTCTAGTCTCACTAATATGGGAGTTTGTATATGGGTGCAATAGATGATTTAAACACTTGAAGGAGGTGGGGGAGGGAGGAAAAATAAAATGTGGTCCGAAACATATGCAAATACTGTAGAAATCAAAGTTGGTAATTCTGCTACTGCTTAGGTTTCTGTGTATTACTTTTGATGTACATGAGCAAAGTTTGTGTGTGATAGGATGTAAGGGGAGATGTCTAAACAGGACAAATTCTTCACTGATGTTGTTCAGCTCATTCATTGGGAATAATATTTGGGTCTTCTCATGTGGACTTCTTTATTTTAAGGTATCTGACCCCCTGAAAATTGCCCAACGTTTGGACAAGCCTAATAAGAAAGCTGTTCAGTTTTGGAATTTTTGTTTAAATGGTTTGTGATAAAATAGACATACTAGTGTGTATATAATGCCAATTGTAATTGTTTAGTGTGCCAGAGCTATTGACCTTCTCATAGTAAACTCAAGTCTCAAAGAGTATAATAAAGTGAGTATGACTGCTGCTGAAGGAATGTGCCTTGGGTCCTTACTGCTGTAGCAGTGAATGCAAATCCATTGGGTTTGTAGCATGGGGCATGGTTTACTGTGGCTGCCTGTGATGGGTGAAGGAGCTACCTGTGCTATAGGAGGGGTTTTTACCCTGGGGCCCTGTGGCTCTTTTTTGGAAAGAGGACTATGTGTCACTCCTGCAGGCCACTGCTGCCTAGTGCTGCTCAGCACTTCGTTCTGTCACCTCAGAGTAGGGGTTTTTGTTACTTATAACTATCCAGGATTTCATTTGAGTTGCCTTTTGGAAAAGGTAATAAGTGCAATTTTCACTAGTTTGCAGCACTGTGCAGGTTTATTTATTTAAAATACATATTTCATCCTAAAACCTAAAACTCCTGTTTTCATGCTGTCTAAGAAAAAAATATGGTAATTATACATTAGTTAGATTTTTCAGTCTTTAGGATTTAAGGTTATACATGGTGTGGCTAAAATATTTTTTATTAACCTATAATATTTTAAACACAACTATGTTCCTGTCTATTTTTACATGCTATATTGGGTCTGACTGGGGTAAAACTCACAGCCCTTACAGTGCTGTGCTTTGCTTTGGTAGCTGGCGTTGATAACAGAGCAGTGTTTTGGCTACTGCCAAGCTGTGCTGTCCCTGTGACATTCCTTCCCCCACTGAAGGGGATGGGGGTGGGCAAGATCCTGGGAGGGGACACGAGCAGGCCAGCTGACCCCAGTCAGCCAAAGGGATATTCCATACCATATGACATCAGCTCAGATATATAAGGGAAGGAAGAGAGGAGGAGGCACTCAGGACTGGTCCATGTTTGCTTTCTTGAACAACCATCACGCGTACTGAAGCCCTGCTTCCCAGAGAGTGTCCGGACATTGCTGCTGATGGGAACTAGAGATTGATTGTTTTTCTACTCTGCTCTTGCGTGCAACTGTCTGCTTGCTTGTTCTATTTTTTTCCCCCCGCTGTAATAAAACTGCCTTTTCTTACCCTGATAGTCTTTTTCAATATTATTCTCTCCCCTCTCCTGGTGGGAGAGGGAGTGATAGAGTGACTGAGTGGGCACCTGGCACCTAGCTGGGGTCAACCCATGACAGTCTCTTTGGCGCCTGAACGTGGGGCGAGATAAAGGCAGTTTCATATATATACATATATTGCATGCTCTAGTAATTGCCAATAGCAGCTCTCAAGTAGTAAGCTCCTGTGTGGCATACGGCCTTTGGCTGCCACACTGCTTATCTTTGTTTTGCTAAGTTTAGGAACATGTTGGAACAAACAATGACTGTGAATGAATATAACTCCTTCTCTCTGCCCAGGGTGAATTTGAGTATGGATGATCTTTTACTGCAGACTCCTGTGATTACTGCCAACCCTTACATAAGCTTCCTGATATTATTAATAATATTAGCCAACACTGTTGTTACCTTATGGAATTCATGGAAATTGTCATCTCCCTGGTACAGAAGGAAACAACCCTTGGGTGAGGAGCTGTTAAAATCTGCCCTGAGGTACCCAGTTCCTGGGTGGAAAGGTGTATGGAGGGATTTGGGCGGGTTCCTAGGGCGGTTATCACCTCCCGTTGCCTGGGAGTTTACTCCTGAAGAGGTAAATAAGCCTAACAAACTGGCCCGTCGGCTGACAGAAGGGTGCCTCGTTTACTCCCAGGAATGCGAGCAGCTTCTCGCCCTGTAGTGGGGGCTGGCCTGGGCCTACTGGGCCTCTGTTCAATATTCTCAGAGGACTGTAGTTGAGGCAGGAACTCAAACTGTGTCTGAGGACATTATAGCTGAGACAGGGACGCAAACTGCAACTGTGGCTGAGGCAGGGATACAAACCATAACAACTATGTCTGAGATAGGAACCCAAACCACAGCAACTACAGTAATTGCCCCAGTAGTGAAAAAAAAAAATGGACAAGGCAAGTTTCACGCCGATTAGTAAGAGAAGAGGAAGAAGAGATGGGGCTAGATCAAGAGGCAGGTCCCTCAGCAAAGGAATCGAAGGGAGTTGAGGCAAGTTAAACAGGAAACCGAAGTTACTCAGTCCCTGACCCCATCCGAACTTCGAGACTTGCAAAAGGATTACAGCTGCCAGTCAGGTGAGAGGATCCCTGCATGGCTGCTGTGATGCTGGGATAATGGGGCCAATAGTCAGCAGTTAGAAGGCCATGAAGCCCAACAGCTGGGATCCCTTGCTAAGGATCGGGAAATTGAAACAGGACTTGCAAAGAAAGGAGCAACTTGTAGCCTCTGGAGACGGCTTCTTTCAAGTGTGAAGGCAAGATATCCTTTTAAGGAAGATCTTGTAAAGTCCCCAGGGAAGTGGACCAATGTGGATGAAGGTATCCAGTACTTGAGAGAATTAGCAGTGCTGGAAATTGTCTATAGTGATCTAAAGGATGATAGCGTCACCAAATAGCCAGAGGATGTCCCTTGTACACTTGCCATGTGGAGGAAGGTGGTTCAAGGTGCCCCGGCATCGTATTCCAGCAGCTTGGTGGCACTTTATTATCTGCAAATGGATACACCAACTGTAGAGTTGGCGTCCTCCTGGCTCCGAAATGTAGAAGAAACTCTGGGTACTCCCTCATCCCTGTGAGCCCCCACCCCAACTTTTAGGGGCAGCCCAAGAGATTGCTCCTCTCCAACCCCAGTCAGAGGGAAAGGAATCCCCAAGAACAGGCCACATAACGAGCTCTGGTTTTTTCTGCGTGAGCATGGAGAGGACACGAGGAAGTGGGATGGTGAGCCCACCTCTAAGCTGAGCGCCCGGGTCTGAGAACTGAGGGGGAAGAGACCTGTTAAGAAGGGGCCACCCAAGAAGACTGTCAGTGTAGTTGCCACAGAGAGACCAGAAGACAATCAGCAATTTCCCAGATATAAGAGAACTAAAACTGTTTCCTACAGTCCTGAGGAGGGAACTTCTGATTTGGCATCACAAAGGTCAGACAGTGAATTCTCTGACCAGGAACAGGAATAGAGAGTCCCTGCCTCTTGCCAGGAGGAGGAAAGGGATGACTGGGTATACTGGACGGTGTGGATTCGATGGCCTGGCACATCAGATCCACAGAAGTACAAAGCTTTAGTGGACACCGGTGCACAGTGTACATTGATGCCATCGAGGCACAAGAGTGCAGAAGCCATCTGGATCTCTGGAGTGACAGGGGGATGCCAGGAGTTGTCGGCAGTAAAAGCTGAGGTGAGCTTAACAGGGGACAGATGGCAAAGGCACCCCATCGTGACTGGCCCAGAGGCCCCTTGTATCCTTGGCATCGACTACCTCAGGAGAGGGTATTTTAAGAATCTGTAGTGGTTTCAGTTCGCCTATTCAGGTTTGTGGCTAAATGCCAGCACACTTACCTAAATTTACTTGATTGCTTGTTGTGAGATAAGGATTAGGAGTAGGCAAAGCAGGCTCAAAATTTATAAAGTACAAAGAAGTTTTATTAATATATCTAAGACAAAGGGAAAAAGAAAAAAAAACCCAAGAAAAATCAGAACAAACTCCCCAGACTACCCCTCCTTCCCCCACCTCCATTTCATTCTCCCTGACAACATACAAAAGACAACACTTCGACCTCCAGTCAGTTTACCACCTCAGAAACAGCTCTTGTTCCAGTTCATTTAGGGAGAGAAGTTTCTTTTGCTTACACCATGGATCTTCTGTAAGAAAAATACAGTTTTTATGGTCTTCTGCCTCACCATAACCGCGCCCGGAGCAAAGTCCAGCTTAATGGTGGATCCCTCCCACACCAGTAGCCTTCCCACAGCCACTATGGTGGGTTATGAACAGTCCACAGGGTACCTGTTTTAAGGATGCCAGTTCAATTGCAGCAACAAAGAAAATCTCCTTCTTCTGTGCTTAGCAACACAGGTTCTCCTGACAACTCAGGTTCTCTAGCATTCTCCCTGGGACCAGGGCTCTGGATCACAGCCTCTCCTCTCTCTTGGTTCTAGTTTCTCACAGGCTGTACTTTTTCAACACTTACTTGTCTGTACTTAGGTATTTCAGTTCATTGGCTGCAATAAGAACCTCACATCCCCTTTGGACTATATCTTCATATATTACAGGAATTTATTAGCTCAGTCCCCAACCATGGTTCTCCAAAAGAGTTTTCAGCTTCACTCTTGAAGCAACTTCCCATGCACCTCCTTGTGAGTATCAGTTCTGCTTTCCTCACTGACTGTAAAGTCTCTGCGCTGCACTATGTAGGTGTCCTCACTCGTTCCTCTCTCTGCGAGGAAGGATGGGTGTCTGTGAGTTTAGTCCAGGCATGGAGAGAGTTAATCTCTGTTTCTCTCTCTCTCTCCGGCAGTGTGAAGATCACGTGCTCTTTGCCGGGCTGCTTGAACAGGTCTGAGCTGGATGCCAGACGCTCTCAAGAGTCTCTACCTGGCTCGGCCAAGCTGGCTCGGCCTGGTAGGGCCATCTGGGCCCAGGGTGACAGGGCAGAGCCTGGCCCGAGCTGGATGGAGTCTGGCCCGGTCCTTGCCTGGCCCAGAGCAGGGGCCTGGCTCTCCTTCTCGTGTAGCTGGCACACCGGCTGAGCTGTATCTGCTGAAGATTCCAGCCGTTCCTCCCCCATGCCTGCCCAGCTGCAGCGGCACGGCTGCCGTAAAACCTCCCTTCCCCCCTCACCATCCCTCCTTCGGAAGGAGGTGGGGGGGGCCTTACCAGCGAGAGAAGCAGGAGCTGCTCCTCTCCATACAGCAACAGCAGGTCCAAAGAGGAAGAGCGTCAGAGAGTCTCTGCTTATATATGGTTTTTTCCTCGAAGGCGCATCAACTTTTTAATTGGTTTACCTACCTATCAACCCTTAAAACTACCTGATTATTGGCTCTCTCTCCCAGGAAGGAAGTTGTATTCCTTCCTGCAGCACAGATCACTTCCTAGATTTTGACCCCTCTGGCCTAACCCAGGACAGGATCCAAAAAGATTTCGATGGGCCTTTGGTGTAGCTGCGGTGAATACAGAGAAGATCAAACAGTTATCCACCCTGCCTGGCCTCTCAGAAGATCCCTTCATCGTAGGATTGCTGCAGGTGGAAGATCAACAAGTACCGATTGCTACCAGGACAGTGCACCGGAGGCAGTATCGTACCAACCGGGACTCCGTGACTCCTATCCATGAACTAATTCGTCGACTGGAGAGCCAAGGAGTTATCAGCAGGACCCACTCACCCTTCAACAGCCCCATATGGCCAGTGCGGAAGTCAAATGGGGAATGGCGGCTGGCAGTGGACTATCGGGGCCTGAATGAAGGCACACCACCTCTCAGTGCTGCCGTACCAGACATGTTGGACCTCCAATATGAGCTAGAGTCAAAAGCAACCAAATGGTATGCCACGACTGACATAGATAATGCTTTTTTCTCAATCCCTCTGGCGGCAGAGTGCAGACTACATATTGCTTTCACTTGGAGGGGTGTCTAGTACACCTGGAACCGACTGCCCCAGAGGTGGAAACACAGCCCCACCATCTGCCATGGACTGATCCAGACTGCCCTGGAACAGGGTGGAGCTCTGGAACACCTGCAATATATTGATGATATCATTGTGTGGGGTGATACAGCAGGAGAAGTTTTTGAAAAAGGGAAGAAAATAATCCAAATTCTTCTGAAAGCTGGTCTTGCCATAAAACAAAGTAAGGTGAAGGGACCTGCACAGGAAATCCAGTTTCTAGGAATAAAATGGCAGGATGGGCGCCGTCATGTGCCTACAGAGGTGGTTGACAAAATTGCCAATATGTCTCCACCAGTTACTAAGAAAGAAACACAAGCTTTCCTGGGCCTTGTAGGATTCTGGAGAATGCACATTCCAGACTATAGTCAACTTGTTGGCCCCCTCTATCGAGTGACCCAGAAGAAGAATGACTTCAAGTGGGGCCCTGAGCTGAAACAGGCCTTTGAGCAAATCAAACAGGAAATAGCTCGTGCGGTAGCTCTTGGGCCTGTTCAGACAGGACCAGATGTGCAAAATATACTCTACACTGCAGCTGAGGAGCAGGGCCTCACCTGGAGCCTCTGGCAGAGGACCGCAGGAGAAACCCGAGGTCGGCCATTAGGATTCTGGAGCAGGAGTTATCAAAGATCAGAAGCCCACTATACTCCAACTGAAAAAGAAATACTAGCGGCTTATGAGGGGGTTCGAGCGGCCTCAGAAGTTGTTGGGACAGAAGCATGTCTCCTCTTGGCACCACGATTGCCTGTCCTACACTGGATGTTCAAAGGAAACATTCCCTCCATGCATCATGCAACCAGTGCTATATGGAGTAAGTGGGTGGCCTTAATTATACAACAAGCCCGAATGGGAAAACCCAATTTCCCAGGAATCCTAGAAGAGATTTTGAGTTGGCCAGAAGCCAGAGATTTTGGAGCACTGTCTGAGAAGGTGACTTGTGCCCAAGAAGCACCACCATATAACGAGTTACCAGAAAACGAAAGAAAATATGCTTTATTTACTGATGGATCCTGTCGAGTGACAGGAAACCATCGGAGGTGGAAAGCTGCTGCGTGGAATCCCACACGACAAGTCATTGAGACTGCTGAAGGGGAAGGTGAATCAAGCCAGTTTGCAGAGGTGAAAGCCATCCAACTAGCCCTAGAGATTGCTGAGAGAGAAAAGTGGCCCATACTCTATCTCTATACTGACTTCTGGATGGTGGCTAATGCCCTATGGGGGATGGCTGCAGCAGTGGAAGAAAACCAACTGTCAGCGCAGGGGAAAACCCATCTGGGCTGCTGCATTATGGCAAGACATTGCTACACGGATAGAAAACATGTCTGTGAAAGTACGCCATGTAGATGCCCATGTGCCCCGAAGTCGTGTCACTGAGGAGCATCAAAACAACAAACGGGAAGATAGGGCCACCAAAATAGGAATAGCTCAGGTGGACCTAGATTGGGAGAGAAAGGGTGAGCTATTTATAGCCCAATGGGCCCACAAAACATCAGGGCATCTGTCCTGGTTTGAAGGACAGGTGTCTGTTAAGGAAGGCAGGAGCCTCCCTTGGAATGGGAAACTGTAACCCCTCTCCCTCCGAATTATTATAAATTTGAAATCAAGAGGCTCTCAGGTAAAGATATGGAAATAGGAATAACAGTTCTTTACTACTATCTAAAACAAAGGATAACAAATAACAACTATAACATTGACCAACAAACAGAACCAGAAACCCAGTGGCAGCCTGCTCGGCTTCAGGCACCTTTTTCTTTTGGTGCAGTTCTAGTCACAGCCTGCAGGGGCGCTCTGGGTGTGGTGATTCCCCGGTGGCTGCAGGGGCGCTCTGGCGTGAGCTCAGGTAGCACACGGCATATGGCAGATGCCCGAAGCACGGAGGGATGGAGGAGAGCCCTTGCTCCCCAGACCCTCGGGAGGGGCAGCTGGTGTCGGTGCCACAGCAGGATCCCCGGACACAGGGAGCTGGGACGGTAGGAGGTCTCGACGTGCAGGGGAAATCCCGCTACAATGTAGCGGAGAAAACTCAGAGCGGGCTGGTGGCAGGCAGGTCAGCTCCGGATGGGGCAGAGGGCAGAGACTCACAGCAGACAGACTGGCAGCTCCGCGCTGGCTTCTCAGGCCGCCGTGGGTTCAGCAGACAGCAGCTCCGACCGTCCAGCTCCGAGGGTCCCGAGCAAGAGAAGAGTGACCTCCCCCCTGCCCTTGCTTTTCAGTCTCTCCAAATCTCGCGTTGTCAAGCCCTGCTTCCATGAGGGGCAATTCTACCCCACCCTGCCGAGGAGAAAGGCTCTACCCTTGTGCTTTGTTTCTCTTAAGTACCCAGTCATTTGTGTCTTAGCAACCCATGGGAGAAAAATTCCTGAGGAAAAGAACTAAATCCAACCTTCAACATTCTCCACCCCGAATTTTTTTTCCCATGCAAACCCCTTACATCAAATTTAAACCTTCGAGGTATATACATACATGCAGATACAGATACAAGCGCAGTGTCATGAGTAGTTCACCCTAAAACAAGATCTCCTTGAGGTATGCATCGGGTCTCTCCATCCCTTTGCATCACCCACCAGGTGCAGCCTGGTCCCCGAGCAAAGACAACCCCACGGATGGGATTGTCTTTACTTGAGGCAGAGTTAACCCAAACAGTCTTGCCCAGCATACCTCTCATGTGTACTACTGGAACCTTATCTCCATCTGTTGTTCGCAAGGGGTCAGAGTGGGCAGGCCCGGCCCGGTTGGAGGAACCTCGGGTGTTCACTAACCATGTGGCCTTTGCTAAATTAGTGTCCCAGTTCTCGAACGTCTCCCCACCCAGTGCTTTCAAGGTGGTTTTGAGCAGGCCATTGTACCGTTCAGCTTTCCCAGCTGCTGGTGCATGATAAGGGATATGGTACACCCACTCGATGCCATGTGGGCAAAGTGAGGATGGGCAGAGATGGGCAGTTCATCATCCCCAGCTCCTGTCCCCGAGCCCCAGGAGGTGTCTGGTGCTCCTTGTGATCATTTGTTCATGTCATGAAACACCGGAACACAACTGGGGGAGATTTGTGAGCCCCGTGGGAGCAGCAGGTGGATGCTGAGAGCTGGGATTGCTGTGTGTGGACAGGGGGAGGTTGCTCAGAGCCAGCTGCTGGGATGGGCCATGGCTCATCCATCAATCCCTGCTTTTCCAGAGCTGGGAATGCTGTTGGGTCCTGCACGGTGACACAGGGCTCTGCTGGGCTTTAAAAACTGAGCACAACATGTTTGCATGTTGAATTCTTAATACCAGATAATGAAATGGGAGCAGCAAAGACAGAGTTGTGTTTTGGATATTTTTTCCCTATAATTTCCCAAGCTGGTTCAGCTGAAGTTTCATTTCCAGCTCTGGGTGTTCTCTGGTGCTTTTGCAGCCACCCCCAAACCCACCAAGGTTTGGGGCTGAGGGTCAGAGCCATTTGCCTCACTTTCATTCCCAGGTTTTCCAGGGAGGTAATGCTGGAAGGCTGAAATTCCCTCCAAAGTTTTTGGAGACCCCGGCTGACTTCCCAAAAGCAGCAGCCAAATGTTGGGCTGCCCTTCTCAAAGACTGATGATCACACTCCAGACACTGAGCTGTCACATTTTGCAAGGGGTTTGCACAAATCTGCACTACATCACCCAAATCTGCAGCCTTAAAGGCTTCCCTCTTGCTAAATTTACCTTTTCTCCTTCCTAAATTTACCTTTTCTCCTTCCTAAATTTACTTTTTCTCCTTCCTAAATTTACCTTTTCTCCTTCCTAAATGGCTCTTACAGAAAGCAGCTCTCTCATTTTCAGGCAGCAACTGCATCCAGAATGTCAGTGGCTGGCTGGATATTTCTTGTGGATATTAACTGCACAGCTTGGTCATTTGCCTCGGAATTGGTTTCATATAACAAAAGCTTTTTTTTTTTTCCAAGGAGTCTAGACAGTGTCCCCAGTGAACTGGCACTTAAATGATGATCTAAAATCTCTCCCCACTCTACCCAGAGCAAGATTTAGATGTCTTTGCCTCTTACATTTCAGCAGCCTCGCTTTAAGCTTTTTGATGCAGCAGTGTATGATTTTTAAACCAATATGGACTTTCTGCCTGAATTTGCCTGACAATGAGTGATTGCATCCCTCGCTCCCGCATTCCAAATTAATGGAGTTGTGCACAGCAGCTGCTGTAATTTACTGAGTGCTACCGCGGGAAGCAAAAGCAGCAGCAGCAGCAGCGACAGAAAATGCTGGGTTTAGCCAGGGAAAAGCTGCTAATTGCCCTCGGGAAGGGAGGGTGGTGCCAGTCACACCGAATTCCCAGGGGAGCACTTCAGCCAAGGAGATACCAGGTTATCCCCCCCGAGGGAAAGGTTTGTTCTTGGCTGATTTGGGGGTCCAGAAATTGGTGTATTTCGGGATGTAGGTGACAGATGTTGGCAGGATTCAAGGCCAGATTGGACGGGGTTTGGAGCAGCCTGGGCTGGTGGAAGGTGTCCCTGGCAAGAGTGGGACTGGATGAGTTTTAAGCTCCATTCCGAACTGTTTTATGATGATTTAGAGGACACAGTCTTAAGCTGCGCCAGGGAAAATATAGGTTGGATATTGGGAAAAAGTTTTTTATTCAAAGAGTGGTTAAATATTGGAATTGTCTGCCTGGAGAGGTGGTGGAGTCACCATCATTGGATGTGTTTAAAAAAAGATTGGATGTGGCA